>JAWZYV010005162.1:0-496946 GCA_038373885.1 Cheiracanthium punctorium
CATAAATTTGTATTCAAGCATCACGTAAAAACGACTGAAGCGAATGATATGAAATTGGGTGTCATGATAGGTGGTCATTCAACTTAAAACATAGGCTTCGAATTTTTTAAAAATCTTGATTAGATTTTGAAATTTTGCGAAAATCATTTCAAACTCCGTAAATTTGTGTTCTCACATCACGTAATAACTGCAAAGGTGAAAAAATGATATTTGGTGAAATGATAGGTGGTCACTCACCTTAAACTATAAGCATCTAATTAAAAAAAAATCCAGATTTCGAGATTTTGTGAAAATCGTTTAAAACTGAGTGAATCTTTGTTCCCGTATTACGTAATAACGACTAAAGCGAATGATATGAAATTTGGTCACACGATAGATGGTTGCTCAACATAAACTATAGGAGTCCAATTTTTAAACATTTTTATTAGATTTTGAGATTTTGTGAAAATTCTCTCAAAATACGTTTATATTTCTTTAAACATCACGTAATAACGACTAATACGAATGATACGAAATTGAGTGATATGATAGGTACTTGCTAATCTTAATTTATAGGCGTTGAATTTTAAAAATATTTTGCTTACATTTTGAGATTTTTCGAAAATCGTTTTAAAATGCTGAAAATTTCTTCCAGCATCACGAAATAAAGACTGCAGGGAATGAAACGAATTTGGGTGACAGGATAGGCTGTCACTCAACTCAAATTCTAGGCTTGAAAATTTTCAAAAATGTTGATTAAATTTTAATATTTTGCAAAAATTATTTCAATATGTGTAAATATTCGTTCGCGCATCACATAATTACGACTAAAGCGAATGAAATGATATTACTTAGTTACACTCTAACCTGTAATATTTTAACAATACATGAAAATTATAACTTCGCTTTCTTTACTTTGGCAACATACTACATCCATTCTGTGTACTCCTACAATGCTGACGAAAGATCTTGCTTTTTGGAAATTTTCATTCACTAACCCGTCGAGGACGGGTACTTCAGCTCGTTGGGAATATTTTGAGTGCTCCTGTAGAAAAACTATTAATGCTACATAGACCCTTTTCAATAGGGTACATGGTACTGCATATATGAATAACATATATAAATTTCGTAGAAATCGATGCCTATTGCCGCGAGTTATATGAAGGACGGACAGACAGACAAACCGAAATCTTAAACACTTTTCTACCTTGTTGGAAAGTGTCAAAAAAGCTAGTTCTTGGGAAAGACGAAAACTTTCAAGGTAAAGGCGCGGGGCCCCCAAAAGCGCGGGGCCCGTAGCATTTGCTACATCTGCTATATTGTTAATCCGGCACTGGCTCCAAGTCACTTGGACTCCCCGACAATCTGAACTTTATAGACACATTCGCATTACAACCGCACGACCTGACGGTCGACAACTTTTGGCTCCTTAGCCAATAAGCACTTTGCAGAATCATTTTCTTCATGTTTTGTAATATTTGTAAATATTTACTTATTGTAACCAAGATTCAATTATAGATTTTTGCATTTATACAAAGTTCGCATATTCTTTTTATTGATAAAACACACCACTAAGCAACGACGCAACACATGCTTTCAGAGCTCACTTTCTCAATTTATTTTTATCATAGAGGTATTAAAACTGAATTAGTTTCAACAATACTTCAATAATTAGCAGTAGTTGTCAGTAGCGTATATATAGGCTTCCATTTCGAGGGAAGGGGGACGATTCGGTATTTTAAACTTTATTGTTTTAAAGTTAAAAGAAAAGTTTCAAAATAGCTCCTTTTTAATAATTGCTTTACATTTCTTGAGGGGGGCCGCTGCCCTCTTCAAACACTGCCCTGGTAGTTGTTTATTAGTGCAATAGTTTTTTTTTCTAATCCTTTAAATTTTTAAGATATCAATAGTTTTATCTAATTAGGATATAAATATCCTTAAATATGAATGTAATGCAAACTGAATATGTTAGCAAAATTTGTCTCTTAAAAGTAGCGAAGTAGCAACTACATTTCAAAAGTAGTGTAGCTAACTACATTTTTCAAAAAGTAGTTGTAGTTAGCTACATTTTTCGGAAAGTAGCGGTAGTTGTAGTTCACTACAAAAAAAAAAAGTAGTTTTTCCCACCACTGGTTATGTAATGGTCCAACCACAGTCACGTGCCTGCCTTAAGAATTACGCCAAGCTTGGCGACTTTTGGTGTACATGTGTGTATGTATTTAACTCTCAAATCTCAAAAACTATGAGTCGTAGAATGTTGAAATTTCATATATAAGATTTTGTGCATCTCGATTTTTGGTTCCTATCTACTGGAAGAGTTTATTTACAGGACCACCTAAAAGAATTTCAATTCATTTATGTCTATAGACATCTTCAATATAAGACAACTGTAGACAGTCATTGGTTGGTCCATGCCTAAAATCTCGCCATTTGTTGCCGACCTTTGCAAGTTTTGCCAAAATATCGCCAAATTTGGTGCCAAAAAATATTTCAGTTTGCATATCCCTAAAACTTTTACCCGTATAATCTTGTATTTAGAACTATTATAATATCTAACTGTTGATTGCAATTGACTGGGTAATTTATTTACAAGGTCAGCTAAATGGCTTAAAATACCTTAAGGTGTATGGATACATTCAATTCATTGAAAGTCTGTGGTCAGTGACTACTTTGGCTATCCCCAAAATCTCGCAAACTATCTCAAGCTTGTCAACTTTTGGTGAAATACTGCCAAATTAAGTGTCAGAAGGTGCCCACTGGCGACTAAAAGGAGACTATTTGCTACCATAATCAAGAATAGGCAACTATTGCAACTATTTACTAGTAAAAACAGCTAAAAAGCAACTATTTTGAGGAAAATGACAACTATTTTTCTAGGAGTATCAACACAATTTTTGTTTTCACCTAGAACGTTTCAATTTAGGGCATGTAACCACGCTACTAACAGCATGATAATCACTGAGCATAGCACAACAGTGTTTGCTCGTAAATTTTGAGAAATATGTGGCAAGAACAGATAAGCTGGATTCATACCGCCTGTGTCGTTCTATTATAGTTTACTACACTGACAGATGTGTTTTCACAACCAAAAATTTGACAGAACTTTTTGAAATTCCAGAAACATAATGCAGCCAACTTTCGGCACGACACAGTGGTATATCATTCACATTGTTGCAGAAACTCTGCTGTATTATCGGATTCATATTGGTAAGTTCCAGTAGGCAGTTGAGATGTCAGGACGAAACAGAAACATAATTGTTCCTAGAAACTTGTTAAACAATCTTCAAGACACAATTTACTGGAATTTACATGCAGTAATTCTATAGATAACTAGTTGTCAATCAGAGCAACTTCCTCAAATACTGCAATTTCTTTACACTAAATAAAATTGTTCCATTTTCTGAAATATCAGAACACTTGACTGCTCCACAGCATACAACAATACTGAATTCTGAAACAAATTTTAAAATACAGCTTGGTAAAACACAGTGCTTCTGTCATCAAAATTATGCAAAGCGATAGGCAGAAAAGCCAATTCAAGACTGGGATTACCTCCTCACATATTTATACTTTTTGAGGAGTTCTCACCAATGTTCTGGCAAAATCTATCTCTATTAAATTCTCTATCATTTTTCTTATGCCATTTGTGTGGTGCTAAATAATTAGGTAAACATTGCAGGTCTCTTAAAAATATCATGTGAGATGTTGCAAAATATTGACAAAATTGTTGCAAAAAATAAGCCCCCAAAACTTAACCTGACCAAATGATATCTCCAGTATTTAACAAGAAACCCCCAACCCTGATGCCATCCTATGTGACTATTAAATGTTCCTATTTTGTGTTCTAATTTACTAATTTACATCCAACAAAATAACAAACTTAATTTTAGTAACAATATTAACTTTTATTCGTGGTAATGTATGCTTCATCAAAATTAATACACTACGGCTTGTTTCTAAATGATATATTTTCCCCCAGTGTTTTTGTTAAATTTTAAAAAAAAGTCATACATTTTTATTTTGAGTATTTATTTTTTAATTCACATAATAATTCAACAAAAATTTGTTATCAATTCCATGATCTAAAATTCTATCATCTGCATGCTTATTGATTCTGGTACACTAATAAACTTAGCATCGTTCTTTTACAAATAAAAATACTTTCTTTTATTATACCTAAAGTATTTGGCCAAATATTTGAAATATTAAGTCAAAGTATTCTGCTTAGCAGGCCAAACACCGAATAGTGACCGAATATTTGTTACATCCCAAATTTGAATTCAGTTTTCATTCCTCAATTATTCATCTTTCAATTTCTTTAACATACCATGTTATTATTATTAAAAATAATTTGTCTAATGATAATTGTATGTTGTGCTATGATTATAGTTAGGATTTTTGTGTGCAAATTTTTGTAAAATTGCATGCAAAATTTCTTACATTTTGCATGCATACTGAGTGCAAATTTTAATCATTTCTTTATAAATATTTTAATATTCATCTTTTTATTTAATAAAAAGAAACAACAATTATTTCTATACCATTTATTCAATTTCATTCCATGCATAGTCAGTTTTTCATAAAACACACACTTTTTCAGTATTCTAAAATGCCAAATTTTGCCACTTATCAGTCAAAAAAGTCTGAAAAAGATCTTTCGACCTCTACACTCACTAGATGAACAAACTTGGTCTTTATGCACATGTGAAGGTCTTGGTTCTCATTGACGAATACAATGATGTCGGGATTTTTCCTTAGAAAATTTTCCAGCTTTGCCTGGACTAAGTCAAACAAATGCCCTGTTCCACTTATAAAATCTACTGTATTTGTGCAGGGACTCTTAAATTGGTTCACTTCATCAGCTTTCTTGGATGCTTGTCGAGAAGCCTCTGTAGTAAATGAACATTTGTTCTGCTTCTCATAATTTTCATTTGAATCTTCATGTTAGTTTTGCTTCGTGATAGTTTTTGGTGTTCATTATCAAACTGATTTTTTGGTACAATATGTGCACAAAATCAGAGTACCATCAGTTTCAAATCCCACATTTTGAAACGATTTAAGATTTTTTAAGTTGACTCATTCTTGCTTGGGATCTATTGCTTCTGAAGAAACTGTAAAGTAAATTTTTTGTATACATCTGTCAAAGCTTGTGGACTAGGCCTATATCATTGTGACAGGGTGTCGACAGATCAGGGAAATCATGGAAAAATCAGGGTACTTTATCAATCTGGAAAAATCATGGAAATATCAGGGAATTTTGCAAAAATGTTTAAAAATCAGGGAACTTTCGTTTTTGCCTGGTGAACTAGATCATTTCTAATTGTCAATCTGATACGCGGTTCCATTCTGGATCACACGATACTCAACTGAGTGCACAGATACAGACATTTTACGAATCCGAAACCAGAATACAGATCATACGAGAACATAGAAATATGAATCCGACTCAAGTGATGCAGACACTATCACCATGCGAATCCGAAAAAGCGCATGTATTCGGACTCATTCTTAGATGCGGATCATACAAGAAACCGGATATGCGAATCATATCGGCATGTGAATTCCTTCCTGAATAAAGTCAGGTAAAATGAATGGTAAAAGATGGTTTAGTCTTCTACTGCGCCGTTGTGTTTTTTAACGTGATGGGACATTTGAGTGATGCCTGCTAAGCTCCCCACAAGACGAATTTTTTTTAAATAGATAGTGCTCATTTTAAGACTTTTTACATATTTTTTAAAATTTGAAACGATACATTGATTGAAATAAAATAAGTTGACTAGGTGGCCAGTTTATTTTGATCAGTCATCCTTACGCTAAAATTGAACACTATAAAACCAGCAAACATTCTGCTACATATTGTCTTTTAGTGTTCAACTAAATTTTATGTTTTTGGATTTATGAAACTGAACTACAATTTTATTATCATTAAGCATTTTTGTGGTTTTCTATTATTTATTTCCCTATATGAAGCATTCACCTGTTGGTGCATGGTACATAATGGTGATTTACATGAAAGATTATGGTATGTATATAATTAGTTCTGGAAATTTGATAATGATAGTCAGGGAAATCAGGGAACTTTTTTTCTCAATTTCTGTAGCCACCCTGTGTGAGGATTTAGCAGGTGAAGCTACTGTGGATTTGTGAAATGAACAGTGAATGCCTGTTTTATTGCTGAGGTTATATACACACCATACAGAATTGGCCCTAGGGTTTATACTTAAACTTCCCCCAAGGAATGATTATGAGAGAGAGAGAAAATAAACTATTGCAGCATACTGAAGTTCACATACACACCTTCTTTCCTTTTTCATCTACATTTCACAAATTTCTTTGCAGGGGAGAAAAATATTAGAAATGTAAGCAAATGTACAAAATTTCCCTTAAAAAAGTACATTTTGTGTTCACTTTGGGTGCAAGTATTGTGTTTGAGTTCAATATTGAAAGATTGCATTCAGATATGGCTTTTGCATACACATATGGGAACAAGTTGATTTTACATGTTTAGGACAAGATTTGTTATCTAAATAAGTGTCCACATAAAATTTTGTATTGTGTGCTGAATGCAATATTCTTATCCAGAGTTATGCGATTGATTTACATAATATCTATTTTATTTTATAGGTTGCATTTTTAGAGCCTGACATTTCTGCTTTCCAACATCAGAGAAGACTCACCAGGCATTCATCTGGAATTAATTTGAAAGAAAGTGAATCTCCAAATCTCAAGTGGTTTAAAGGATTTACTAAGTCAAGAAAAAATTGCAAGATGAGAAAGTGTGGAGTTTGTGGAACTCTGTTAAATTCTCTTTTTTCTTCATTGTGTTCAAGCTGTGAACATGCAGTTTTTTCGGAGCCAGGAATTATAAAATATCATTCAAAGAAAACTGAGTTTCTTTCTCAGAAAAATGCTGAATCTGGTAAGTCTTTTGAAGATTCAGTTAAACCTCCAAATGATTTTGATGAAAAAATAATCAGCTCTTTTGATGAAGCACCAGAAAGTCTGTCTCTTTGTCGAAATGATTTAAAATATTTAACCATTAATAGTGATGGTTCATTCTGTTTAAATAGGCCGCCTTCAAAATATTGCTCAACTGAGGTAAAATTTGAACCATCTTCCTGTATGAAGGAAAATGACTCTTTAAGTCGTAATGATTTAAAATATTTAACTATTAACCAGGATGGAACTCTTTTGTTGAATAAGCCTTTATCTGAAGATGATAAATGTACACCTGAAACAAAATTAGAATCTGTAATTTCAGATCACTCTAGTGAAACTGAGACTTTACTTGAAAGCTGTTCAGAAATCCAAATAGTCCATAAAAATGTGCCAATGAAATCTGATTCTAAAGATCTGTCTGTAAATGATGAATGTGTGCCAGAAACAGTATTAGAATCTGTAACTGTGACATCTAATCAATCTAGTAAGGACAGAACTTTACCTGAAAGCTGCTCAGTACTTCAGATAACCAGTAAAAGTGTGTCAACAAAATCTGATCCTAGCAATGATTTACCTGCAGATAAAATTTCACAAGAACCTAATAAATCCCGAACTCATCGGAACTATCCCAAAATGTATGTTGCTACTGCAAATGGTTTGTATTTTGTTAGTGATGAAGATTCTGAAGAAGCAGTCAAAACTGCTCATAAACCTGAAAATTCTAGTACTGATAAATTGATTAAAGGCAGTAATGGATTTTATCTTCTGTCGAAACCTGATTGTGGAAATGATACATCTGTAGACAAAGTGGAACAAAAATCTGAAATTAGTAGGCATGCAACTGACAGCACAAGTACTTATCAAAGCTACATAAAAGATAATGTTGATTGTAAAAATGAATTTGTTTCTCATGATGCTTCCAAGTTACTTGATAATAAATTTCTAAATAAGTTGCATATAGGATCTAATCATTCTAGAAATTCTGATGAAGAAATAAAAGAGAATTCAACTGATTTCCATGAGAGAGATAGTATTGAATCACCTATTTTTCAGGATAGTAAATCAGCAAAATTAGTGCAAGAATTTTACTGTACTGAAAACAAAACTCCTTATAAAAATGATCTGAAACATTTTAGTACAGATAAAAATAAAACAGTACACACACAATTGCAACTGCTTGAGTTTGAAGAATACATACCCTTGAATAAAAGTCTGCAGTTACCTGAAAGTTCAGATCAAAACAGCAAATTCAAACATTTTGATGAAAGTAGTTATTTAAGTCATTCACCTAATGAAACTGAATTTATCTCTGAAGAACCTGCCAAATCTACAGAAGCATCTAAAAGTTCTAGTCAAGCATTTAATTATAGTGATTTAAAACATTTAACTATTAATAAAGATGGGACATTTTCTTTGGAACCACTTAAATCTAATGATGAAGAAATAACACATTCATCTGAAAGTTCTGTTTCATGTATTCCATGTGAATTAATTAATTTAGCTAATGATGATTCAGATGTTTCAAAACAATCACATTCTGAAGCTATCAAAGCACTAGAAGAATGTAATTCTGTAAATCAGTGTAGTAGTAAAAGCATGTTGTTTTCAAGGGGTGATTTGAAACATCTAAAAATTAGTAAAGATGGATCACTAATCTTAGATTTACCTCTTTAATATTAATTTCAGTGCATTATGTGTATAATGAAATCCTGCCTTTTATAGTATTCATTGAATTTAAAAACTCGAGGGGGGTGGGAAAGGTAATGAGTTACAATCAATTTAACAGATTGCACTGCAGAAATGAATTCAAAGCTTAGGCCCACAAGACAGTCTTTTAAATTTTAAAGTGCCCATTAATTCTTAAAACAACACATTCTTAATTCTTGTTTTCAGACTTGATTTTTACACCAATAAACAACAAATCACTTTTTTTCTCATACAACTAATGCTTCAGTAATCATTCAGTGCTTTCAATTTAAACTAGTCACACACATACACATTTTATTTATTTACACCAAAAATAAATGAATAAAAAAATAGTGAGATTTGGTTAAATGCATAGCTGAAAAGCAGTTTACTTTGTGCATTTGTGAATTAAATGATATTCATGAACCAATATTTAAAATGGGAAGAGGGGATAGGGACTTCCATTGGCAGATCCAGGGAAGGAGGGTGTCACAGAAGCTTACACCATAAGCATTTTATATTTTTTATGTTATAGTGATATTTACATCGTAAACATTTCATATTTTTATATCATATATATTTACATCATAAACATTTCATATATTTTTACATATATTCACCTGTTTAAAGTATTGGTAGCTATCACAATTTAAAACAATATTGCCCATTGAAAACATTAAAACTTCATTAAGTCTATCTTATACAATGGTTAAATGATTTTTTTTTTACTTAGTTTTAACTTAAAGACAACATTGTGGTTGTCAATTTTATTGAAAATTTGTTGGCAAGTAGAACACATATACATTTCATAATGAAAAGCTGAACTAAATGACAGTTTCTGTAAAAATCTGTGGTACAAGAGAACATGCATATTTATTTAATACATAAAATAAGTATTAAAACTTGCTGGAAGCTGTTGTTAGTTAGGTTTACTTAAGAGAAGGAATTATGCAGCTGAAGAACATTAATACATTTATTGTAGTAGTTTCTTTTTTCAGTTTCTCTATATTAGCCACTACTACTTCCCACAGGTAGTTGATAATGTCTAAATGCTCTGGCTGTTTTCACAACTGACCATTTGCTTGCATAAAATGATAGTGTTACTTCTTCCATTGCTTTTACAACCGTCTCAGGGTACACGTTTTTTTTCATACTTAGAAATCACTAATTCACCGCATTTCTGAGCAGCCTTCCAATCCACATTCTTTTTATTCTCTTTTTCTGGAGATTATCCGCACACTTTTGCTAAAGGAAACTTCTCTGGATTTGGAACTTTTCAAAAAGTTCAACTGTCTTTTGGTCCACTTTTTTGTTTTTGAGATCTATCCTACAGTTTTCCGTATCCTCTTTTTTCAACTACCTTTCCTCTGTTCTTTTCGTCTTTAGTCATTCAAAATCTGCTTTAAAAAAAATTTTGCACTTAAAATATTCCTGACAAAGCTTGCCTCTGACAATTAATGACATGTTTGCCTTTTTGTTCTTCTCACCACTGACATGTAGTAGTATAAGCATCTTTATAATGGTACGGTATTAAGTTACTGCTAACTGCTAAGCAGTAACTTAATACCATATTTTTATTTATTTATTTTTCAATTTACACTGCCCACTTATCTATAATAGATAAAGTATTTAAGCCCATTACCACCTTTTTGGGACACCCTGTATATATGTACATATATTTTTTAAATCATAAGAATAATTATAATGCTTTGTTTAATTACTTTTTCATATTTATTATGAATTACTAAATCATATTTAACGAACTTACTTAATTTAATTAAAAAATATTTTAAAAAGTTAAATTAAGTAAGAATTTACATAAAGAAAAAAAAACTATACAGTATACTTTTAAGAACTACTGAAATTTTGGTTACTTTTGGAACAGTATTTTTGAAAATAGGAATGAATAACTAATATTGTATCTAAAATTAAAACTGAAGAGGTCATACTTTAAATTGTACCATGTTTATCTTGTAATGTAGCTAAGTATTAATACAATCCTCAATTATTAATTTGCTTAATTTTCAACATAAGACAGTGACATTTCATATCTGACATAAACATGATTTTAAAAAAAATCAACTGTGGAAACACATTAAGAAAATGTTTCTACCAAAAACTTCAAAGTTAAATAAAATGTATAAATATTTAGGTAACTCATTGAAACTGTGATTAAATAGTGTGTTTAAGCTAGATAACATTATTTAAATATAAGTCAAACACGCAGTGCAATTTATTTTTTCAACAGTTGGAGCTCAAGCTATCATATCACTTTGAATTTTATTTTGAATACAATAACTTGATAAACAACTTTAAATTTTTTAAGTTGGTAAAGTATATTTTTAGCCATTTTATCCAGGCTAGCCTTAGTATGTCCACCTACAAGTTAAATTTTAACATCGAGAGCATTATACATCAGTTCACCTTTTGAAAACCATGATTTTCTCATTTTATACTAGAAGTCAGTTTTCTTATTTGTTTTTACAAATAACAAAACTGACTGTCAGATGTTCTCACTCCAAAGTGATAATGTGTTGTTTATAGATCTTTTTTATTAATTATATGTGTGTGTGTGTGTGAGAGAGAGAGAGAGAGTGGAAAGAACATTTTATTTTTATATATGAGAAGAATATGTAGCATAAAAATACAAACTAAATATCTACTTACCTCATCACATGACAAAATGTTTATATATGTGTGTGCTATAATTAAAATGTTTTATGAAGTATTTGTTCAATAAATTTACATGGTTGATTGTATATGTCTAATAGATTTTATAAGTTATTTGTACATATATGTAAAGAATATGCATGTTATTTAAATAATACAATCGTGAATTTTGTTTTAAAAATAATTTTGACCATTTATGGAGTTCTGAAAAAACTCTAGTAACTGTGTAAATATTCAAAGCTTCGTAACCAATTTCGATACAATAATAATAAAATTTTTAAAATAATATTTGTTACATGAAGTATTTGTTCAAGAGATTTACATGATCAATTTTATTACAGATTTTATAAATTATTTGTGTACATTATATATATATATATATATATATATATATATATATATATATATATATATAAAATCAAAAAGTAAATAATAAAAGCTTTAAATAATGTTTTATAAAATATTTGTTCAGGAAATTTATATTAATTGTATTTGTTTAATAGATTTTATAAATCATTTGTAGAATATGTTATTTATGACTTTTTGTGTATAAATTTTTATTAAAATCAACTTTTATTAATTAATTTTCTTTGACTGCACTGATCTTTAATGCTCTTTTTTTATTGTCATTTTATTTTGTCTCATATAAAATTCCTTGTGATTTTTTCCCTTCAAATAAACTGTCATACTATTGTGCATGAGCTTTTTTTTTGGGGGGGGGGGTAAATGTGTTTTCAATTCAGAGGACTTTTTAGGGAATTTCTTTGTGAATACCAATTTTTAAAAAATCCTTCCATAGCTGTTTATGCATGCAAAAATGATTAATGAATAAATTCTATACACAAGCTGACTACCTAATTTGAAAAATGTCATTTTTTGACTTTTCAGTGATCTTTTATGGATACTCTACAGCTTGTATGTTATAAGTGTATATAATAAATCATAGTTTTGTTTTTTTTATTACACTTTTTTAAAAAAATGAACAAAGAAATACTATATATAAATTATAAAATATTTAATAAGTAACTACTAAAAAGGAAAAAGAAAAAAAAAAAGAGTGAAATAAAAGAGGGACTGTTCATATAAAATAGATAAAAAGCATTGCATTAATGATGAAAACAAAATATTTAACAAATTAATAGGAAAGTAACAAAATTGATGCCGTGTGTAATTTTCAAATTCTATTATCTAGAGTATTTTTAATAACTTTCCCTCTTTTCTTGTTTTCTCAATTTCAGTGAGCATTTTGATAAATAAATAAATACGACAAAAATATGATATGAATTAGTCTGCACCTAAAAAAGAATTGTAGCAAGTGTGAGGGAACAACAAAATACAGGAATTTATTGTAAATGATTTTGCTAGTTGTGCTTCTTGTTTTGTCTCTGAAAACACATTATATATTATTGAACTTCAAAACAAACTAATACTAGGTGTATAAACTTTAAAAAATTAGTCTTATGATTTGAGCTACAATTGCAGAAATATTACAGAATTAATAATTATTTTTTAAAATAAATATTCAACTAAAAAGTTTTTTTAAAAGTATCATTAGTAAAAATATATTATTTTAAAACTATAGGTAGTTATTTAAGAACATAAAGGAACATGTTTTTGATGAATTATATTCGTTGATGAACAATGATGAATTTTTAAAAATACCTGTTATAATCAAAAACTTTTAATTTTCATGCAAAAACATGTAAATAGAAAATCAATACATTAAAAAATAATGCATGGTCAAATATTAAAATTGTTTTCACAAAGCTGTAATTGATCTGTTATTATAACTAATAATTTTAGAATTGATAATGTAACTTCCATAGTAAATGTAATTTTGTGAAATTATTTTGATATACTTATTAAATTAACAGATGTCTGGTTTTCAAAGAATTGGTATATTTAAATGAGATAATATAGTTCAAAATGCATTTCTTGATATAAAGTAATTTTCAGTATGACCATCTGTATAATTCATCATACTCACAAAGAGAGGGTGGTTAAATTCTTAGTGTAAAAAGGACCATAGTTAAAGATGTATATATATATATAAAATATGAAAATGTTTCATACTTTTAAATTCAAAGAAAGACTAATGAGTAATTAATTTTTGTAAATTCAAATCCATTTAAAATTAATATATATATATATAAAATATAATATAGGTGATCATATAATTCATTTTAACTTTAAATATTTTATTGTTTCTAGCTGTAAAACTCAGTGCTATAAAAATTTAATTTTAATGTACTAATTTTCTCACATGAAAAAAAAAGAATTTTTGGAGACGTAAGCAAACAGTAGAAATAGATTCAAATACTACTAAAAATTTAAGAGCTGTGCTGATTGTTATGTGCAAGTTATATAACCTAAGATTTTTTAAATTTTTCAACATTTTATTTATGCAAGCATTAGATATTCAAATAAATCACTATTGATGTTAATTACAATGGTTGCATTAGTCAAGGGAAAAAAGAAAATAAAAACTAATTTATAATTAAGGCTGAAAACTTGATTTACCCATGATAGAACTGTAAACAGATTTTAATTTTCCTCCCAGTTGTATTAAGTAAATTTTTAAATCCTCAAAATATATTAGAGTATTTTGTTGAAGTGAACTTTTCTATTTACACAAATTCAGCACTTCTGTACAAATGTGGAATGGAATGTTTTATTTATATTTATAAAAGTGACTCTCAATCTCTTCATAATATAAGTATGTACATGCACATATTGCAGGATTTGAGAATTCATAAAATTACATGATAAGTATGTATTTGAAAGGAAACATTAGAATCAAAGTAACATTACACTTTTTTATATTGAAGTAAAATATAGCAGTGCAGTCGAACTTAGATACAACATTACCTTTGAGAGTAGCCTAAGTTTAAGGCTTTACAATTACTCTCAAAGGAAAGGGTTTTACCACCCAGCTATGACACCATTCTGACAACAAGCTAGGCTAAACCAGACATTTTCTCCCCAAACAGTTATTTACAATCAGACACTTAAAAACACATTAGAACCTAGCCACAATGTAAATTTAGAAACAATTATGAAAATATTCATTTTATGTGACTAATACTAGGAGGATTGGAAAGTAATGTCATTTTTCCGTTTGCCAATAATTCCACTAGCCAAAACTATTCAAAATAATAATACGAAATCTGGCATGTATGTGAGTCTAACATATGTAATAGATTGGACAGACTTTCCCAAACTTTTTCAATCTAGGGAGTAGGGGGCCAAAACCGTCTTTTCTCATATCCCATGTGATCCAGTGGCGGATTAATGCAACTTTGTCAGGGGAGGGGGGCGGTTAGTTAGAAGATTGACATATACATCCATTTTATAGAAAAAAATAGGAACTTTTACATTAATTTCTTTTTCCTCCCCGTTAATTTGCCTTTGATGTGATCCCAAAGGAAAAAGAGACATCCATGTAAAATTCACAAGTATCTAAAAATTAATTTCAGGACATTTAGAATATCGTCCCCAAGGTGGGTTGACTTATAGAAAGGAGAAGGGTGGCCATCTTTCTTGAAAGAAAGAAGTGTTATCTGTAAAGTTTTTGCTTCAAAATGAGGCAAATACGAATCCTCTGTGGTGAAACTTGCCTGCAGTTAAGAAGTTGTTAAAAATGACACTACTTTCTGGTTTCCCTAATATTTGTAAATTCACTTGTTGCATTTTAAATTAATGAGATGATATGTGACTTTCAGATCTTGGCTTATCTCTTGAATATTTGAAAGATTTAGAGGAAAATTGAGAGCTCCGTTTCATCAAAAGTTTGATCTCGAAGATACTTTTTGCTTATTTGATGGCAAACTGGTACTCAACCCTACATAAATGTATTTTATACTAGTACAAAATTTTTTTTCTTTTGGCATTCATAAGATTGGCAGAACAGTAGAGTATGGACATTTCTGATAATTCTAGCGCCATCTGATTCTTTTTGTATTTCGTTTGTTTTGGAATCCGATGCGAGCAAAGGTGGAGTTGACAGAATAATTGAACATCTAAGAGAAAGAACAAAATAGGTTTTTTATTGTTAATGTGATCAATACCGGCAAATTAGTCTTCGTCATCCTTAAAAAAAGTAATAATAAAATAAACTCGCTGCCGAACTTAATCGGAACACGAAACCCGTAAAAAATATATTATTGTTAGGAAGTCCAAGAGAAGCACTTCCACAACATAGGTATAGCTATGATAGAATACGTGCCTTTTCAACTTTGTTTAGGGAACTATTTGTTTTGAAAACTTTCGAGCCTCTCCCCTTCAAAATCTGAAGGAACTTCCGCAATTCTAACATTTGCTCCCCCCCCCCCCCTCCCCCTCAAAAAATATCATGCTACACAAGGTTTTTCTTCATTATTGTATATCGAATTTCTTGGACACGTCAAAACTTTTATGTGAAACCTTGCACAGCCCTTTGATAGGAGTAAACTATATTATAAGACATTTTTTTTTAATCACAAGTAAAAATACATATGTGTGTGCGTGTAGTATTATACAGTTATAATGTTCAACGCAATAAGTTAACACAAGTTCGACTGCACCGATTTGAATGATGCTGTGCTTATATTCCGAAAATATAGTTATTACGTGCCAGTAATAGAAGATGTATGGTATCATGTTACAATATAACATTCAAATAAGAAATAATAATGCACATTAAGTAAAATATTCGTATTTTTTTCATAGCGGCGATTTTGTCTATAATAATAGTGAGGGTATTTCTCAGATATAGAGCAGATTAGTTTTGGCTGTTGAAGCTTCATCATTCTGACATAATATAAAATATACCTAATTTTGCAGCTTAAGATTATTATGCATGCTTCAAAAATTTGCAGTGAAACAATGATGTCTTCAGCATCATGCAACAGTTTCACTCTAGTTTTATCTGTACTTTAGAGAAATGATAGACACTTTTTTTCCCCTTCTTCGTCAAATAAACACTTTTATTTGCTTATTTTAATAGTTTGCCATGACTACATGATTTCTTAGAAAAAAAAAATATGTATGCTTTAAAGAAATGAATATTTTATATATACATATTGTATATACAGTACCTGTAGCGTAATAAAAATGTATGCTAAAAAGCGCCGTTTAGTAAAATCAAAAACTGAAACCTGTAAACCACCTGTGGATGTACAATTCTAAGAAAGATGGTGGAGAAAAGTGGGGGGGGGGAGAGAAAATCAACACAGTAACCCATTATCTCTCTCCTCTGAAACCTTCACGCCTGTGTTATTGTAACCATGGTTGCAATAAACACATATCTACTCATCATTTGCCCTTGTGTCCCTAGTGGTCTGGGCGCTAAACCCCGTCCCCATAAGAACATGGCAAGTGAAGAAGCATCCGGCTTGGGATGGTCAACTCCCTCTCGGCTTGACTGCTGTGGGACCGTGTAAGCTGAATGTAGCTGGTGCACGTAAAATCCGTCGTGGCTAAAATGTCCTCCATGTTTAACGCTACCTCTGGGTGTGCCGATTTCAGGTGGTGATTGGTCCCTCATCTGGAATTGGTTCAAAATTAGGGACCAACGAGCTGAAGTCCAACCCTTTTGAGGGCAAGGGCACCTATTTCCGGGAATAGTGCAATCTTCTATCCCTGGACACTACAACAACATTTGTCCTTGTAACTTGTTTAAGTAGCAACCCTACCACCAAAAGGGGAAATGACATTCTGAGCTCTATTGTTCATCTGCTAGTTAGTCATATCCATCTTTACAGGGTAGCTAGATGGATAAACTTTTTTTGTCGCCTGAGGTCTGTGCATGCCCACCATTATCAATCGTATGAGATTGGCCAGTGGCTGCGAGGGAAAATGTTTTTTACTACCTTAATTTTTGAAAGACTAGTTTTCTTTGAAAGAACTTGTGTACGACATGTCTAAGTGGAATAATTTCACAGAAAATGTACTCCCAAATTACTCCTTTGCTAGAAACATTGGACGTTTAATTGCTCTGACTACAGATTGCGACCCTGATAATTTTTAGGAAAGCCTGTTATCTAATATGTAAGTAAATTTATTTTATACGTTGTGGTAATAATTTCATATAAATTTTGAATGAATGATTAACTAATAGTCATTAGACATTCATTAATATTATTAATCGTCAAATTTTATGATTTCTCTCCGCATTTGGGAGGTGGCAACAGATGGCACACCTAATACCGTAGCCAGAAAAAAAGTTTCGGGGGGGGGGTTAATACCTTTTTGTAAATAGTAATATATGTTCCTGAAAGTCCCTCACACCCTCTTTGGGTTTATATAATGTATTCGCCCCATATAAAAGTCAGCCGCCTCTTAAAACCAGTTTAGCTTGAAACTAATATGATTTTATTAAGCGGCAGGTTTTGTATTTAAATTAGTGATTGAATTATAATAAAGAACGTGACATTAAATCAAGATCGCCAGTACCGATAAAAAATGTTAGTATTGTTTAGAAAAATAGATTAGTTTTAGAATAAATAAGCAACAGATTTTCCTGGTGGTACATAACCCTTTAGTGATTTTTTAACCTTCCTCTCTTTAAATATGTGATAGAAGTTCATGTGAGCTTCGAAACGAGTTTAACTCCCTCTTTTAGAAGTTTTTGGCATGTATTCTTATTCCCTGAATGTTGCATATATGCATATCCGTCCACTTTCAAGGGGTAGGGGTAAGCTTCTGAATATTTGGAGAAAAAGGGATCCTGTGCTCATCAAAAATTAAGGTCCTGGAATTTTTCATAATTGTTAATTTTTTAGTAAGAAATCTCATGCATAATAACACATAATTTCCTTTTGTTACTGTAAATATGAACTAGAATAAAATTACTGTACTTAACAATTAGTCTTGGGAGAAGGTTCATAGGCAAGCTTAAACACTTTTACTCTAATGATGGTCCCTTTTTTCCCCAATTATGCCTGTTTTAAGATTGATGCAAACTTCCGCGTCTGTCATGATATGCAGTGGAGCTCGTCAACGCAGAGTTTTTTCAAAAACACGTAAAAATTCTTTTTATTGAGATTGTTCAAAGCCACAAAATGACTGATGATGAACAATTATTTTTTGTTGGTGAACATTCCAAATCTTAAAACTAGTCCAGAAAATGTTTTCCTGCTCCCTGCTGTTATGTGCCTTCGAACATGGCCACCGAGGCTCTGCCCCATGTGGCTGGTAGTAAGCTTATCCCTGTATGAATCATCTTAATGTACCTTACTGCTTACTTAAAATTTTTCGATGCGGCATTGCTTAACCCTTCATTTCTCTCACCCCCGTAACATATTTTCTGGCCGCGTCATTGAAAATATGTATTGTAGTCAAACTGATTTTTGGAGAGCTATCTCCGACCTTTCCATTGGCTACTTGGAACGTTTCAGTGGGTTCAACATCACCCCTAATGCGGCGCCAAATAATCGATGGAAAGATTAATAAGCATCGCTTAGAAAGAATACTTGATGTATTCAAAATTGAAAACTCAATGTAAATTTAATTGTTACTCACTTAACATCTGACAAAAAACTTATCCATCCTTTAATTATTAAAATATGGGGGGGGGGGAGGGGACGATGTTCACCGCCGTCACGAATTATATAAGCTTGTTAAGCCGTTTTGCTCTGTCTCAACAATATCACTAGCAGATATGACACGATAAAAAATGCTCAAAATGCATTTTAACCTTTAAAAATTATCTCCAAATACTTTTGGGTGTACTAGTAAATGTGACTGTTTACTTTCTTTGAAGCTGTTTTAAACAACAAAATTAAATATTTCCAACAGCAAACAAGATCTCTAAATTCGAATGCGATAGATAACCAAGGGAATCTTTTATAATAAAATAACAAATCACATTTTTATCGCAATCTCTTTGATCGAACAATTTTTATTGGAAAGAAATTGATCCGATATTGAAGAGAGATTTTTTATTGCCTCAATTATCATACTGTTTACCCATTACATATCCCGCTCCTGATGTAATAAAGTATTTTAGGGGAAAACTTAATACCTTTAGTCATCTATCCTCCGAAGAACGTCACTAAGACCATGGAATATATTGTGTATCATTTTGTTACCTCAATGTCCTATATAAATCGCCGCCACATGTTTAACACCGGATTACAACATTATTCTTTATAAAAGCTTGACAAGCTTATTTTGCTCCGACACCTCGGACCATAAGAGTAAACTTCTTGGTCAGTGGAAACACGAGCGTAGATATGGCTTGTCGACTGTCTTTTTCTTTCACCGTGTTAGATCATTGAAGAACTGGGATTGTGAAATTAGCTGTTCGAATTTCAGTCGCTAATCAAAGTGCTGGTACTGATGTTGACGTCCGTGGAAGTCTCCAGCGTGTCCGTCCGAACAGATTCGGATGTGAATTCTGGTGATTCGGATGTAACATCACAAATTTCTTGGTGGACGTTGAATTGGAAGCCATCCCTTGTCGTGACGTGGTCACTCTGGAACTCCATCGTTAGCGTTGAGTTGGGGAAATTGACATTTACTATTAAAATAAACAAATATAACTGGAATTAGTACGGACAAATTAGATACTAAATATGTTTGTGTACATGGTTCATCAATGGATACTCCCAGACAGCACATAAGCTTAAATCAAGCTTGACATTTCTTTGAATTTGACGTATTAATACAAGCTTAACAGTTCAATTCATTTTAAGCTTGCAGAAGTCATTTGAACTGTCAAGCTGGGATACAGCTTGATTACTGCTTGAAAGGGAAAGCGTGCAGTGATGGCGCCATCTGTGAAAGAGAATGGACATTAATTGTCTAGCGTTTTCTCAAATTTGCTCATATTAAATAAAGAAAAGTTCGTAAAAGTTGTGTTTTATTTTATTATCGCACGAAACCTGGACATTAGAACACGCAAGGGGAAGGAATGAATGGGATAAGCCCTTCTGAAGTGTAACACGAGGGGAGTTTTAGTTTTATTTACATCTAATTAACATCAGTAATTCCATTAACTAAAATAAACCCTAAAATAAATTTTAATATAATTAACACAATTTAGTTAGTTAATATATTTCACTTTATGGGTGGTAGAATGAGGCGCAATCCGGCCGCCTCAAAATAATTAATCGGTCATAAATGTACTTGACCATAGAATTTAAAAAAAAGATTCTATATTTCCAAATATGGAAATTCTTCAAATAAAATACAATTATACTACGAAATTGATTTCAAAATCAGTCGTTTGTCTCGATTTTGGCCAGCAGTATTGCCCAACATGAGTGTTGCGATATTGAAAGTTTTAAAACGTGTCCTGCTTTTAAGTTTATATTATGCTTATTTCCCCATTAGTAGAGTCTATAAATCACACATAACATTATTTAAATTTTGATTCATCCCATGGCAAAATAAAAGAAACTTATCGGCATCGCCCACTGATCGATCTGGCCAGAAAACAGAGTGACAACCGTAACAGCAGTGGCGGGTCACGGGGGTCATGACCCCCCCCCAAATGGTCTTCGATTAAGGGGCCTAGATACCCCCCCCTTAAAAAAGAGGGCCCAAGTCGAGCTCGGACAAGGGCCCAAAATTCAGAAAGGCGTTGATCATGTGCATACATACCACATTGTGCTGCTGAAACAGAATTTCTCTTTAGAAGACCATTGGTCTTACTAGTTTATTTTATAATAATACTAAAGTATGCACGCAATATTCTATGTGCTCAGACGTTCCTCCTTGGCAGAAAAATATGCAGCCGTTTTGTAAATATGTGCGCTAATGGCTAATCCATATCCATGGAGAGCAAGGGAAGGGGGAGTCACAACGAGCCTGATTAAGGTAAAGGTGGAAGGGGTAGTTGCTCCAAACACATAATAAAAGAAAACTCAAAATCAAAAAAATGGTTTATAGAAAAATGTGTGAATTGTGTGTGCGTAATTTATTACTTTCGTATTCGACCCCCCCCCCTTTTCAAAAAGCCTTCCTCGTCTTGAAAAGCAGTTTAAGGAGCACCTATGTTTGTAAAGAATTAATTTATGGAATACAAATCTACCGTAACTACTACAAGATGATAAAAATTATGGTGGGCGAAAAAAAGTGCACCCGGAAAAAAGCGCACAATATTGAAGGGGTTTATTTTTTTGGATGTGTGTGTGTGTGTGGGGGGGGTGGCGCTTGAAATAAAAAATGTAAGGAAGGAGTGGGCATCCGAAAGAGCGCCTTTTGGTGAAGTGAATTTCTTTTAAGTATTTGATTTTTTTGTATCATTTTTACACTAACATGCTTCATACTCTGAATAAGGGCCGGCCTAAGAGCAAAATTCTGTGCGTGCAAGAATGAGTTTTGGCGCCCCTTACAGTAAAAATTGATACAAGAAACCCACTAAGAAGTATGTGTGCTCTAAAATTGAAATTAGCGGGAACGTAATACCTAAAAATGATATTTTAAAGGGACTAAAAATCAAAAGCTAAAACTAATATGATTTACTAAATAGTAAATATTAAAGTGGAGTATTCAGTATCTTTTCATTACTTCGTTTTTATTTTTTTAACAACTTCTTCTAGTATTAATTATTTTACTCACTTTTTCAAACTTCAGTTAGCGTGCTGTACTGTACTTGTGTAACGAGCAAACTCCTAACAAATACTTTTACTTAGTTTACTCGTATTGTTTTGAGTGGTAGAAAATGACAGACACATTTGAATCGGTGAGTGGAGAAACCACTTCAGTCACAAAAATGCGAAAAATCGTTTTCGATGAAAATAAGCTTAGAAAGGCAAGATGTGTGTTGAGGGCAAGAACGACGTTAGTCTGTTGAGTAGTTTCGTAGATACGGGGCTTCTTTTTCGAACGATGGGCGACAATGACACACGACAATGAATCAATGGTCGAGAATGATCTATTTTAAAACTATTATTGGCCACCTGCCCTGCCCTAGGGGTGGTTTTCTAAAAAAATAGTTATTCCAGCTTCAATGTTAGATTTTCATCTCCATAATTTTCTGCAGCAAAGCGCTTTTTTTTCTCCTAAATTCATGTTCTTGCCTTTTGACTTTTGTATACCATAAATATGGTTAGACAGTAAATGGCGATTTGATTTGCTTTGATTTGATTTGAATGATTACCTTTTTCCAAGTTTTCAGCTGACTAAAAACCAGTTGAGTGCAGAAACAGCATAAGTCCGAATCAAATTTTAAATTTTCCTGAGCCTAATGGATGTCGAAATTAGGTAATATTTGCATGACAGAAACATAAATGAATGTTATGACAGAGGGAAAAAAAGTTTAAATATTTGAAAATTTGGAGGAGTTATGAAGTTTTTTCTCTCTCCTGAAAAATTTCCTTTTTGTGACTGAGATGGTATCTGCACTCACCGATTCATTTTTAACTATAGCAAAAGTTTTATTTGATTTAATAGAGTCGGCACATTAAGTACGAAAACGCTCAGATATATAAACTTTGGCTTTCACTTCTCTTGAAAAGGTACATCTATATTACTAATAATGGTAGTAGTAGTGTAAAAAATCAAAAAAAGTACTACGAAAAATTGATTAAAATAATCTATTATACTTCTTAGAAATGAACCTTCCTAGCTTTAGCAGCCGGAAATGTTTTATTAAAATATCATAATCAAATGACGATGAAATATCATTTTCAATGGACAAAATTGAGAGATTGCTCAGTCTTTCCTCAGAAAGAGTAGACCTTAGGTAAGTTTCTATTATTCTTAATTTAGAAAAACTTCGCTCAGCCGACGCTACATACGACGGCATTATCAGAAGTATTCGAAAAGCAACCTTTTCACATAAGCGTCTGCAGATCCAGTTTCCAACAAAAGTTCAGTACGTTCAGAGCGTTTTCTCCCCTGAAATCAAACAAAGAGAAATTAAAAAACTGTTTTTAATTCTGAAAAAAAAAAACTGTTGGAGCCTAAAACCATTATGAATTAACTAACTGGACATTAAATCAAGCTGTTAAAATCTGAATACCTAAAACGTAGAAGTATTGCGTACCTTTATTTCGGATGAGGTTCTTGATAGAGATCAGCTCTTCGCATAACTCATCTCCTTTGAATTCACTGTCATCCCCATCCGAAAGAAGATCTTCTAAGTCTTTGCATTTAACTAACAAGTCATCTCTATTGGTTAATTCATCAAGTTTAAAAAGAAAATTAAAATTTGACATCTTGTCTTTGAATTGTTCGAATCTCTCTTGAACAGCCATTTGAGCTGTTTCAAAAAGTGGTTAAAAAAAAAAAAAAAAATCAACTCTGAAACGCTCTCGGTGGATCAATCTGTTATTTGTCATCGGCCTCATAATCAAACTGCTTCTTCTTCCTTCTAACCCTCAGTGTTTTGAATTTTCCTTCCACTTCTAAGTCTTCAGCCTGCTCTTTCGCTTTCATTAAACAACTAAAAAATCCATTTTCGCGGAAATCCGCCAAAAAGTCCCCAACGGACTTGATGTAAATTCACGTTCTTTGATTGCAATATTTTGCTAGCGATGTTTATTTCAAACAGGATATTATACCGTGCAATCAGTGACACTAAGAAAAATTCTTCTATAGCTTCGAATAAGGACTTTGCCTCACTTCTAACTTTAAATGATGCATCCTCGTGCAGGTCCCTGCACCATCTGATATCTTATAGCTTTCAACGATTCAATTCGTGCTTCCCAGCGAGTTGCACAAAGTTCTTTTAATGTAAGAGAAGGCCCAAATAATGATGATGCCTCATCTGACTGCGACAGTCTCTCTAAGAATTTGCTCCTACTTTTTGCCGATGAGCTAAAAGACACAAACAATCGCTGAATGGTTCCAAAAAGAGTAACTGTTGGCAGGGGGGGGATATCGGGATATATCCCCCCCCCCGAAATTTTTTCCAGGCGCATATCCCCCCCCGAAAAATTTTCCTGGCTACGCGCCTGACTGTTGGTACTGAGGATTTTGCGGCATCGCTCAGTACCAAGTTAAGGCTATGAAAGATGCATGGAACAAAAAAGGCTCTCTTATTTTTTTTCAAAATTTTTTTTTACAGTCTGGAGGGTTTGCTTTTCGTATTTGCTCCATACTCATACTCTAGGGCTCTGCAATTAGAAATATCCAAGTCGTACTCCCGTAATTTTTTTAAGACGGTTTCCGACATTCCTTTTCCTGAAGTATCTGTTATTTCAATGAAATATAGGAAACTTTTGCAAATTTCAACTTTTTGCTCTTTTGTTTCATAAACATACCTCAAAGCAACAGAAAGCTGTTCTTTCCTACTTAAATCGCGTGTGAAGTCAAGAATCAATGCACAGTAGTAGGCTGTTTTAATTCTACTTACTATTTCTTCTTTTACTTTATCTCCCATCAGAGTCAATAATTCGTTTTGTATGTTTTTTTCTTAAGTATGACAGACACACTTGTTTTCATTTGTATTGGCAAAATGCAAACCACTCTAGATACACATTCTTTCATTACAGGATCAAATTGAGCAATTAGTTCAACAAGTCCTCAATAATTTCCCCCCTTTTTTTTTTACAAAGTTTCATTTGTCCTTCTGAAAGCCATTTGGTTCTGGGCAAGAAATTGTGCTATGGCAAGAAGTCGTTTAAGAACATTTTGCCATCGTTCTCTTTCTAGAGCAATTATTTTCTGTTTTTCATCATCGATTGTTTTACCTGTGCTCAGTCACTTTTCCGCCTCTACCCATTTTTCATAACATTTTAAGTGAGTAGAAGAAGTTTCATGACGATTCAGTATAGTTCCAATGTGCCTCCAGTCACAGTTGCCACCTTGATCTGATAAAGTTTTATTTGACCTTGCAGTACTAAATATCTTACAGCAGAAACAGCAAACACTATTGTTTAGTCGAGAATACAATAGCCAACGCCTCCTAACTCTACACGTAACCTAATGTCTGCCTTCAGGCAGTGGCGGATCCAGAAATTCTCTTTTTGGGAGGGGTTAAATTTTGAAAAAAAGCTTATTTCACCCAAACAAAATAGTATACAATAAAGCAAAATTTTAGTCTAAACCAATGTAAAAACTTTTGGGAGGGGGCTAAGTGATTAAAAAAGATCACTTTACTTATTCAAAGTGCATAATGAAGCAGAATGTTACCCTTTAGCTATCTCTTTTGGGGGGGACTGAAGCCCTCTAGCCCCTCCTCTGAATCTGCTACTGCCTTCAGGTCCGTCGCTTTTGTAAGCCACGCAACAGACAGGCTAAACACGTGATAGAAGACTCAGTTATCTACATTTGTTCAGTTCAGACAAAACAATCGAGAGAAACGCTTCTTGAAGCAAGTCTCTTTATTGAACCTTCAAACAAAATTTATTTGTTGAACTAAAAACTCATTCAAATGGTGATTTGCATTCAAACATACATAAGATACATAAATATTTAAATTTTATCACTTATTTTTAAAATATTTTTCTCATTTTGGCGCCCCTCTCAAAGAAAAAAACGTGTGCGGTCGCACACGCCTTAGGCCGGCCCTGCTCTGAATGCCCCCCCTCCCCCTTCTATGCCCCAATAGAAACCCCACAACTGACTACTGGGTTGTCAAAGAGTTTGTCAAGGTCACTTTCACGGTTTTCCAAGAAGCACAAACAAAGAAATAGCCCCGGGAGAAGAGGGGAGAGACAGTGTGAAGGTGTATACTCTCTTTCTTCGTCGCGCGTTGATGAATGACGGATAACACATCCGGTCACTAAAACTCGGGGTTAAAACATCCGAATTCATCTACAGAATGGATGAAATCATTTTTATCAAAACAAATAGAGGAAAATCTACGGCAGTGCTGAAATGATTGGGGGGGGGGGCACGTATCTCCCTATGCTCCCCCAATTTCGTACCAAAATCAGTTAAACAATAATTTGTTTAAAAATTTAAAACAAACAATGTGTAACAATCTGTGTGTGTGGGGGGGGGGGCGCACGTTCCCTCCTCCAAACTTCGTTTCAAAATCTTTTTTTTTTAAACATTTTTAACGGGTCATCTTAACTGTTTCATTTAAAATGCGAATAGGAACTCCAGTCTGTGTCTTGACAAAATATTTTTTTTTAAAGTTCACTGTCAAGGTTGCTTAATTTAAACTGGGTTATTTTTTAAGCGCTTGGTTTAAACAATTTTTCTCATTCCCAATCTGCTGTACTGGTTTAAAATTATTTCTAAATATTAGGGTTTCTTTAAAATATTTATTTATTTATATTTTATTTTTCAATGGGATACAATATATTTTATGTAAAAAAAAAAAAAAAAAAAAAAAAAAAAGTTTTATTTGGTGAACAAAGTTAATAACATTTCCTTTTTCTTAATTGAGTTGTTCTCACAGTTTTACATCAAGCTATAATAACTGTTTTAGTAGATATTTTTTCTTCTTGCTGTATTTTTTTCATATATGAAGTTCAATATTCGATAATTTATCCATTTAATTTTCTATATATCGTCATTCTTGCTTATTTCAGCAAAAAGTTTAAAAAGTTTATCTTAAAAGTTTGATGAGTTTTGTAAAGTAGAGAAAGAGCTTTAGAAGATATAAATTTAATTTATAAAGCTTAAAAAAAGTATTTTGACCTTTTACATTATAGTTTAAATACTTTTACTAATTTCATGACAATTTGGTAAACTGCTGAAGTGTATAGCTCTAGGGTTCCTGCCTACCGCGCGGCTGTTTTCTCCAGACGCGTCAGAACCCCTCAAAAAGTCCTCTGCCCAAGGCATACCCTAATTAAGCAGGCATCCTTCGTGTAGATCTGCCTTAACCGCAAAATAAAAATAGCTTTCTTGATAATTTACACTGGAAGTAAAAATTTTAATATTTTAAATATTAAATAAAAATCATAATCACTTTCAATCACTATTATAGGTGGTCCCTAAAGAACACTGACCTAGGATTTTCTTCTTTATATATTGACCTTATACATATAGAATTAATTATAAAGTTATTTTATTGCGGCGAATTAAAATTTTCAGGAGATTAAATGTAAACAAATACAAACTTTTAATTTTTATAAAGCCCTCTTACAAAAATTCCCAATAACTAAAATATGCCTGTATACATTAATGAGGTGATGTTAAAGCTTCAGTTTTTCTCATAAAAAGGCTTGCATATATATTTAATCAAAGTTGGTGAGAGGGAATAAGCTTTGCAATACTAATAATGGTAAAAATATAATTATTAAAACTATTCCAACAAAACTAATTAATTAATTTTAATTACAGTTATATATAGCCGATATTTTACATTTTAAGAAATGAGTTTTAAATAATTTTTAGCCAGTTTACTTTATGAAGGGTTTTTTTTTTTAGATTTAGAAATGAAAATTCGTTTAAAAACAGTACACTTACACTAACATTTTATTTAAAAAGTTTTTTTTAAGGAAGTTTTTTAAATTGACTTATTAATACCATAATTTAATTCTGAAAAAAAAGTATGCCTAAAATAAAAGTAGTAATATTTAAATTAAATACTTTCAAAAATAAAAATATCTATATGTAAATATACTATATACTTATAAAGCATTCAGTCTAAGAATTATTATTTAAAACCAAAGAGTTCACAAGATAAATTACCATGAATCAGAATAAACTCTTGCTCTTATAAAACGAAAACCAGTAATAATAAGCCATAGCTGATTACAAATCAGATTGAATGTGATAACATATTACAGAGAACGTGCATGTTAAATCTGTGGAGTCTTAGTCTTAGGGTTGCCTGTTAGGTGAGAGATGGTACTTAAATTTTTCGAAACTGCTGTAATTTGTTACTGAATCACTAGTTCTGGACTTTGTCTTAAGAATACAAACAAATTGAACAATCAGTTTATATATATATATATATATATATATATATATATATATATATATATATATATATATATATATAAAGAAATTAGTATTATTGTTATTATTACTCCTCTTTTTATTTTCTATTTATTTTTTAACCCATTTATGCCTAGCGTCCCTTTTTTGGGACGGCATTTTCGCTATCAGTCGAAAACGTTATTTATTTTTCCTAGCCTTTATTCGCGAGTATTGAACCTCAATTCCACAAAATATTTTAATATGGCCAAGTAGGATGTTGACATTTCAATTTTTATACGTAATGATTTTAAATGAAATCATGCCTTGTTCAAAAAGTTGACATCAGAAATTTATCAAGTACTGCTGGTGTTAACAAAAATTGAAGAAAGTCGCAAAAATATCCAGGCACGAATGGGTTAATCTGGAACAAGGAGTTTCTGTAGAGTCTGTAGGGTCTTCTGTAGAGTGTAGGACAGTAGCGATCCAGAAGTTTTTTTGGGGAGGGGCTAAATTTTGAAAAAAGCTTATTTCACCCAAACAAAATGTTCAATAAAGCAAAATTTTAGTCTAAAGTAATGTAAAACATTTTTTTGGGGGGGGGGCTAAGTTATAAAAAAAGATCATTTTATCTACTTAAAATGTTAATAAAGCAAAATGTTACCCTTTAGCAATCTCTTTTTTTGGGGGGGGGTGAAGCCCCCTAGCCCCTCCCCTAGATCCGCTACTGGTGTAGGAGAGTCAAACTGTAGACTTACAAATCAGGCCACTGTTCTTGGAAATGTTGTCTGAATGGCAATTTTCAATAGAGATAAATGCAAAATACACTAATGAACCCCTGTTTATGGCCTTTGGACACCCACTTGTTTCAAGTAGCGGATCCAGAAATTTTTTTAGGGAGGGGCTAAATTTTGAAAAAAGCTTATTTCACCCAAACAAAATGTTCAATAAAGCAAAATTTTAGTCTAAAGTAACGTAAAACATTTTGGGAGGGGCTAAGTTATAAAAAAAAGATAATTTTATCTACTTAAAATGTATGATAAAGCAACCCCCTAGAAATCTCTTTTGGGGGGAGGGGCTGAAGCCCCCTAGACCTGCTACTGCTTGTTTCTCACATTTTTTTAAATTCAGCCCCCCCCTCTTCTCTTCACAAAATACAAACCAATTCAATATTGTGCGCTTTTTTCCGGGTGCGTTTTTTTCCGGTGCGTTTTTTTCCGGTGCGCTTTTTTTCCGGTGCGCTTTTTTCCGTGATTCAAAAATTATAGAGAAGGAAAGGGAGGGGTCACGAGGGAAGGGATCATACCGAAACAGGGCCGGATTACCCATTGAGTATGCTTCCGCGTATGGGCTCTCGGCTCCTAGGCGGCCTGCGTTACAATTTAGAAGAATAAAATTATAATCAAACGTCATTAAAGCTATTTTAGTGTTAATATTTTTACAGCATTTGTAACTCCGAGAAAATAATTATGATTAGTTAGCTACTTTGTACACAATAAAAAATTTCCGGCATTGTTAGCCACTACACTTCTTAATTGAAATTTCAAAGAATATGTGCTAGAAAGTTTGAAGCTGACTAATTAGCTTGAAGTTTTATGTGCACATTTCAGTGATGTCCTGCATTAGACAGATCATTGTGATATGTTTTGAAATTCAATAAAGCAATGAGAATTTTTAGCACTACCTCTACTCGAAACTCGAAAGTGCTATGGTAATCATAAGAAGGCTTTTAAATAAAAAAACCTTCGTAACCCTGTCATCACACTCCATGATTATAAGCTTTTAATTATGAAATTTGTTCCATAGAAGAAATTGTTTTTCCCTTTGAAAATATCTGGAAGCAAGCAGCTCTGTAAAATTTAAATATGGGATGATAAACTACACATTAGCGGCAAAAACCCTGTGTTCTGTAAAACATTTTTCTCTCCGAAAACTTATGCTTCCTTTCAGTGTCCAAAAAAATTCTAAAAGAAATCGCATTTTCAACTAAGCGCTAAGCAGGTGTTTTCCATTGACGAAACACCAATCCATTAATTAGTAGTGGCATATCTTTTTAAGTGGATATCTTTTTAAGATGGGTATAGTGAGGGGGTCAAGAACCATTATAAATTCTTAGTGATGCCTGCTCCTGGCATGAAAGCTATTAGTGTACCAGGGAGTTGTCGACACCCCCAAAAGCCATTTTTCAGTTCCATTATGTGTTTCACAAATGAACAGCATGTGGATTTGTTTTGGAAAAGCAAACACTTCTTGCATCTGCTTTCTGGTGTAGAACTCACGTTGGGACTCCAGAGGTAGCAGACATAAACTATTGTTCCATTTTAAACTCAGACAAAGTAAAAGTTTTAGTGTCGCCAATTTCGGTATTTCGGATACAAGGAACTAAACTTAAAACATATGCGAAGATTGATTGGAAATATGAGTAGTCGCCGGAGTTTTCTTATGTGTCGGAGACAAAGCACAAACGGGACAAACAAGTCTGCATCTGCAAGACTCGAAATTTGTAAGAAAACGCCAATCCGATGATTTAAAGCGAGCAGCTCCACCCGTAGTGGACAAGGAGAAAAAGCGAAAAGGGGTAAAAACAATATACCCCCCCCCTGCCCTGAAGATCCGAAGAACTCCACACAGGTCTGTGGAGTGGAATATCCGGATGGGCAAATATTTTAAAAACCAGAAACATAGTGGACTATACTATAGAAGTGAAATAACTGATCGCTTACCTAACGAGATTACACAGGAAAGACTAAATGGAGAAAGATACGGTAAATATACATATTTATATATATTATATTTTTATTTATTAAACAGATAAAATTTCCTGCTTTGATTAATTTTTTTAAAATAAAAAATGTATATTTTATATTATAGTAATTTTTCAATGGCACAGAAAAACAAATGTTTTTAAAGTATTAATACGAGTCTGCTCCATATGCAAGACAATAGTTTATTATTAACTTAATTAAAAATAAAAATAATTTGATGAATATTTTAATTGCATGAAGATAAATTATATTATGTGTAACTTTACAGTTTTAATTTTTTGAATAACTTTAAGATTTTTGAAAAGTAATTTTAAAGTAGGATTTTCTAATTTTAAATTAAGAATTTTAAAATGACTGTAAAATAACGTTAATTGTCACTATCATTTGTGAGCTTGGATATGAAATAACGTTTAAAAGTCTAATATGTAAATCAATTAAATTAAATGGATTTTATCTGATAATACTTATCAACAAATATCATTTATCCTCCAAAACATTCTCAATGGAATTAAAATATTAACGCGTACTTGGAGCTTAATTACTTATTTTTCAATATTTATCTTTCTTCTGAAACGATTTTTTTCCCTCTGTGATGCGTGTTTATTAAAAAAAAAATAATAATTCCCCACAAAGATTCTTACAGAAATATTCATGTTAAATATTTCTATATAGTTTAATGTTTGATATATCTTTGATACCAGTAATCAATTTTATTTATTTGTGGCTTTGTGCGTGTTGGTGTGGAAGGATGGGGAATTAATATGCTTCATGATTTGGAATAATAACAATTACTTTTATAAATTTTATGAGACATTTTTCCTCTGGAAAAATATTTTCAAAAGTTTCGTGCAGGATTAAAAGTACTGCCGACAATTTGAAAACAAGTAATATAAAAAAAATACTGGATAAAATTAATAAAAATTAGGTTGTTTTGAGTAGTTACGGAAAAATCTATTTTGAGAAAAATTCATTTAGTAACATGGTTGTCTAGTTGAAACAGGTGTCATTGTCTTCTTTTTAAAATGCTTATTTAAAAAAATTATCTAACTTTCAGATTTATGCTTATTCCCCTTGGATAATTTAATTAACTTTTTATAATATTACTTTTTTTTTATTATGGGGTGTCCAACTTGTGATTTTCCACAGTCATGGTAATTTATCACTGTTCAATTTTTAATCTTTTACCTTTATTTATTTTTATGTGTACAACATTTTTACTCTTTCCTATTTCAAACAATTTTTTTATGTATATTCTCCAATTGATTTGAAACAATAACAGTGGCCGAGTGCTTAAGACCACTGAAAGTAAAGTAGTAGATGGCTAAAGTGTAGAGATCTAGGGTTCTGGGCTACCACGTTGCTGTCGATCTAACGGTCTAGAGTTTTGGGTGATTTTCTCCAGTTGTAACGTGATTATGCTCTAGAACGCCTTCAAAAGTCCACACCTAAAGCATAATCCCTTTTAGATATATAACTCTCGTGTAGCTTTGCCTTAATCAATAACCTAATCTCGTAGCAATAACCATTATTGTAACAATAAACTCTAATTTTACTCTGAAAAGGTATTTGCAAAGACTTAGATACCGGGAGACCGGGATAGGCCAAACCGGGGAGAGAGTGGGTACTCAGAGACCGGCATAGGCCAAAGCTGGGCCCGGATCCAGGCCCTTGGTCTTAAGGGAAGCCTAGTCTCATTCTCCACTCAACCTGAATAAGTGATGATCCGAATAATTTTAATCGTCAAATGTTAGTTCCAGACACATTCTCAGAAAATTATCTGAAATGAAAAGACGAAATTTCGATTAAAAATTAATTTTATTATGGATTGTGCTTTTGTTGAATACATGTATCTGAAATGAATTCAGTAAAAATCTCGCAGTTGGGGCCAGAGCCGAAGCTAGGGACTGGCGAGGTTTGCCCCCCCCCCCGGGATGCTAGCGGAAAAAGGGGCGCACACTCAGCTAGAACACGAGAAGTTTAAATATAATTTTACTGTTTTCGTTTTTCATTTTTTAAAAGCACTTTTGTAAGAGAGGATAGATAGAATCTTAGAAAAGTACAATGATTTAGGGTTGAGGGGGGGGGGTAAATAGTTATTAAGTTGTTCAAAGTGTACGGGGCCCAGTTTTAACGAATTTAATAGATGGGGGCCCATACTGGTCATAGATCGGGCCCTGCCTAGTTATCCGCCTCTTTGGGGCCTACATTTGCATAAGAGTCCAGGGCCTCAAGAAGTCTTCAGACGACCCTCGTCATTCGGAGTGACCCCCCCCCCCTAAACTGACAGTCTGGAACCGCCCCTGCGTAACAGTCACTTCAAACTTTAGTCATAGCAGCGCGAGGCTTATTGGCGGAACGGTTAGCACGCTGGCCTCCCAGCCCATAGTTCACGAGTTTGAACCCAGCCGCGGACGTTTGATGGAAACAGATTAAAATAACTTAAAATGCGTGGAAAAATAAAGTATGTGGGGCGAGTTCGCCGACGGGCGCCCCGTGCATTTAGAAAATCTTTTTTAGGAAATTTTTTTAAGCCTGCTATGTCAAGCTTAATGCAAGCTGGGCAAGTGTAAACTAGAATTCAAGCTTGCATTAATCTTACACGCTTGAAATTTTCAAGCTTAATTCAAGTTTATTGACTTGATAAATCAAGCTTGCTGCAAGTTTGCTGTGCTGTCTGGGCCAGGGGCGTAGCCAGAAATTTTTCATGGGGGGGGGGTTACGACTACTCCCAGCAAGCGCACACACGTTTAAATTACGTATTCCCGATGTCGAAATGTCGAAAATAGGTCGATGAAAAATTACAGCAAAAAATAGCGTTTAAAAGAGATCAAACATACATTGTGTTGTCGACGTTATAAAGAGCCGTTCGATTTTGGTCAGGGAGGCGGCTATCTTCGACTGTTAATATTAAGACCCTTGCAAATATACAGAGACATGTCGCGGTTAAATGTATTTGAACGGGGAAATTCGTCATGGTTAGGACGCTGCGACACTTGGGGTGTCCTCTACCGAACAATAGATGGGGTATGTGCGAAACCGCAATATTATTCACGGTCCCCAATTATCTTTTGTTGGTTAATACCGGAGTATCACCACCTTTTTAAAGGAAATGGTTACACGATTGAAGAATTGGTTCCGCTATTGGCACCCTACTGCTAGCGTCCCGCGACATGTCTCTGGATATTTGCAAGGGCCTTTAGTCGCCCTCACGAAGTCTATGATCCGTCAATAATTCGCCGATTTTCCGCTCATGGCTTCGGCGGTCTGAGAGAACCCCCAGCCAGCCAAGAAGAAACTCGATTGAGCATCGAGAAATTTTTTCAGCTTAGTTAATAGTCAGTTGAACGTGGAATAAACAGTGCAGGGGAGACAGAATTTACGGAGTCCTTTCTCACGACCTTTGACATGTCCACCCCAACCGTTTTCTCAGAAAACAGATGCTTTTTTTTTTTTTTTTTTTTTTTTTTTGTGTGTGTATTCGTTCATGGTTCGCGTGGCTTGTACTTCGCAGTTTTTTATGCAAGGGCAGAACTCGCTCCAGCGTGTTCTTGCTCAATGGCTGAGCTCAGGAGCTGCGCTACACAGAAGAGTAAAATTTCCATAGTGTTAACTTTAAAAGTGGATATTTTTCAAGTATCTCTTGGAATATTTTTCAAGTTCAATGCTAACACAATTTATCGTTAGCTTGGCATATTAATCAATCTGTCTGGCTCTCTTTAAAATTGTGTTGGTCGGTGATGTTATTAAAGTTTATCGGGGTAACTACAAATTTTAATTCCAGCCATCAAAATTTTAGAGGTGAGTTAAATAATTATTTAACTAATAATTATGTGCTTTGTTTCTTTTATTCATTTTCTTTTAAATTGCTAATTATAAGTCTTCTTATTTGTATTATAGAGTGAAATATAAAGGTACAATTGGCATAAAATCAACTGTTTACCTTAAGCACATGAAATATTTTTTCTCATTATAAGCACGAATTTACTTAATGTAAACTTACTATAACAAAAGTCAACTTATTATTGCATTATGGCATAACTTACAATGAAACAGATTAAAGCACTTTATGCAAAGTTTTTTTTCTTTTTAAATTGTATACTAATATGTGTGCATTTAGTATGTAATTTAAACCTATTTGGAGTAGTAATATTGAACAAATCAAAGAATTAAGAGAGATAAATAAAAAACTGTTTGTGTAATGAAGTAGACAAAATTTTTCTCGTGGGAGGGTGAGGGGGGGGATTTGTAGATAGAAAACTTGTTCATATTTTATTACAGGAAAACTATAATAAACTATAGAGATAAAAAAGCAGGCTTATTCGTCTAATAGAAGTGGTTCCTTGACGATTTCGTCGAATCCTGACAGTTTATAAACGTAGTAATTATGCCGGAATTCCAGACATTTAAAGAATATGTCAGTCACACACCATTTACATACGTCGTGAAAGCATGGAAATTCAAACTTCTTGTCGGGTGCACATGCCGTTTAAAAGGAAACACTTTATATTTCTAAATATGATACATTATACTACTAGTTGTTAGCTAATGAAAAGCAATTTTGAATTAAATGATTAGAAATAACAAGTTTTAAATTAACTTCTAATCCTTTAGATAAAGTTATAAAATTTATATTCATAAAAGTTTGAACATATACAAAAAATATATTAAAGTTAAAATATAATCTTGATTTTTAATTTAACAGATAAGTAACTTGCACGAACAACTTATGTCACTAATTTACATTTTAAAGGGTTTCCATTTTTTACCCCGGTACATTTTATTAATCGTTTTGGCTGTATTAGGTATTTTTAATAAAAGGGTGCAAAAAATTATTTAATCTACTCTTATAAACTATCTAAAAATTTTCATGTATTGGTCAAAAAGTATCCTTTTTTATATAAAATAAGTAAATTATATTTACTGTTAGTAAAATTGCATTTTAAACTGTATTCCTTACTTAACGAAATTTACTAATATTTTATTTAAGTTACTTTTCACCATCTTTCACCAATAAATGAAGATATTTAAATTGTTTATAACATTGAATTAAACAGTGTACCCCCCCCCCTACAGTAAAAACAATTCATAAAATGTACCGGGAGGAAAAAGTAAACCCTTTAAAATGTAAAATAGAGACATAAGCTATTTATGCAAGTTACTGATCAATTAAATTCAAAAAATCAAGATTATATTTTTCTTTAATGTATTTTCTCTGTGTTCAAATTTTTATGAATGTATATTTTACAATTTCATCTAAACGACTAGAAGTTAATTTAAAACTTGTAATTTCTGCACATTTAATTAAAAATTACTTTTTATTAGCTAACAAACTAATATTAAAATGTATTATATAGAAATATAAAATGTTTCCTTTTTAAACGGCAAAAGTTCACAAGATCAGAACAGTTTGAATTTCCATTCCTTCACGACGTATGTAAATGGTATTTGTCTATTCTCTGAATGTCTGGAATTGCGGCATAATTACTACGTTTATAAATGGTCAGAATTCGACAAATTCTGCGAAGTCTTTAAAGAACGACTTCTATTAGACGAATATAAGCCGGTTTTCTCTGTCCTGTTGGAGCGATTCAACAACGTATAACGTAAAATCAACCACTATCAGCTGAATTTTATAAACGGATTCCGAGAATCTGTCACCCTTTGTCGTTATAGCGACGAGTGTTCGACCAATATCGGGGATTTTCTTTTCCTGGCGGTCACCCTTTTTCATTTTTGCGCCGTAGTTAAGTGAGATTGTTATCTCTCACGGTCGCCCCTCGCGGGTGATACGCCGTCTAGAAGTTCAGCGCTCGACGGGCAAACAGGTGGACATATCCAAGGATTTTTAACGTCGATGATTACGTCGAAACTACGTCGACGGCGACATTAATTCGATGTATCGTGGCTGGCTGGGACTGCAACTTATATATATGCATAAGTGTGTGTGATAATGTAATGAAGAATATACATTTTGTATGGCAAAAATTTCTCATGGGGGGGGAACCCCCCAAACCCCCCCTGGCTACGCCCCCGGTCTGGGCTATACCCTTAAAAAAGAGCCATGTTAGTTTACCTGATCGAAGTTTCTTACTCTGATCAAATATACATTTTTTATGACTGGCTGAACTAGATTCCCTAGTCATTATTGTTATTAAAAAAATTTTTTAATTAAATTTAGAGGTAGTCAAAATCGGTTTTTATGTCGAAATTTGGCCCCCAAAATTTTTCGGGATCACATTACTTCCTTATACTACGTACAAGGAAGTAAAAATGTATATACATGGTTGGCTGTACGGTACGATTATACCGTTGTAGCAACCAAGTGACGTTAAGCTATGAGCGACGCTTAGTACTGATTGTAAAGCATGAAAATGACAGTTGTAAGAACCCCTAAATTTAACATTCTACAATCCTAGATTACTTATTTGTGTTGGACAACTTAGTTCTGCAAATATACCAGGTGATTCAAAATAGATGTTGAAGCGATTATCTTTGAAACCATAAATCATCGAAACTATTAGAAAAATTCGTCAAATCAAGAGTAGCTTTCAGACATGGAAATCTTTTTGTGCATATAAAAATACGAAATTTAATTTTTATACGGACCTTCCTTTCTTACCACATATATTTGAAAAAAATGGTGCTCTCTGTATAAGAATGTACATTTAAAAAATCCGTGTTTCTGAGTGGAATAGTTACCAAGATATCGCAAGTCAAAAATTTTAGCATTTCCGCCAAGCACTAAGGGAATGTCCCAAAAGTAAGAAAAGTAAAATTACTTTTCAGCTAATGTTAATTTATGTTAATGATCATTCGACAGCTATAATAAGAATGTGACCCAACCTTTCAAAAAGCGTATCCTAAAATATTTTTTATTTATTTTGAGTCTATCTACCCGCGCATTTGATTTGAATTTTGCAACGTTCGCCAATGCAAATGCCCAAAAGAAAGAACAGTTGCGAAAGAAGAACAACTTTTTCTGACGGATCAGAGGACTGACAGGAAAATGGTTATTGGTGATATAGACGTTTCACAAACGAAAAAAATAGAAAAGCGAAATGATAGAAATCAAAAACTAGAACATTATGCTTCTCTGAGATATAAGGATAAACAGGAGACTAGAGTTGAAGTTTCCCCACAGACCCTCTTATATTGGATGAGTCAGAAGGTACTGAAGAAATAGACGATGGCTTAGAACAGTGTTCTTCAAAGCACCAAGGGTCCAAGAAAAAGCCAAAACTCAGCTTGCCATCTTTGTCAAAAACATATGACCGATATGGCGTATCTGATAGAGCTGTTTCAGCAATCGCATCAGCAGTTCTTCATGACATTAAGTCAGATGTGTAAGTAATAGATAGATCAAAATTGCGCCGTGAAAGATCAAAAGGACGCAAAGAAATATTAGCTAAAAATAGAGTTGTCAGTGTTCCAGCTATATACTTTGATGGCAGAAAAGATAAAGTTTTAAGTGTAGTAAAAAAGGGAGTCAAAAACCGCCATGTTATTGTAGAAGAACACATTTCTGTTATCAAGGAACCTGACTCTGTTTATGTCGGCTACGCTGTCCCAAGTACTGGGACGGCCAAGAGCATAGAACGTGCTATGTATGACTTGTTCTCTTCTGAAAACGTTTCATTGAGAGAAACTGTAGCTGTTGGTTGTGATGGAACAGCAACAACCACAGGGAAAAATGGTGGTGTAATACGGTTGTTAGAAAAACGTTTGAATCAACCTTTACAATGGATCATACGCCTTTTACACACGAATGAATTGCCTTTAAAACACCTTTTTTCATTCTTAGGTGGGGCAACTACTGGGCCAAGTTCCTATTCTGGTACTATTAGAAGATTGCTAGAAAAATGCGAAGAAAATCCTATTGTACGGTATGAAAAGATAGAAAGCGTTTTGCCGGATATTTTGGCCGATATCATCAACGACCTAAGTTGTGACCAACTTATTTGTACGATATTACATCAGCTGTAATTAGTAGCGATTGTCCTCCCCATCGAGCACATAGAGCTCCAGGGAAAATGTCGCATGCTCGATGGTTAACAAAAGCCAACAGGATATTAAGGCTATATATTTCCACAAGTAAACCATCTGAAAACCTTAATCATCTTGCCACATTTATTGTTAGAGTTTACGCTCCTGTTTGGTTCCAAATTAAAACTCATGGATCTTGAAATTTTTGGAAATTGGTTTCGAATTCTCGATACCTTCCAATTAAACTAAAAAAGTAGTCGACTCTGCCATTGAGCGGAACAGTTTCTTTGCGCATCCTGAGAATCTTCTGTTGTAGGTGCTCTCAGATCCTGAGAAACACATTCGTGAACTGGCTGCTAGAAGAATTATAAAAGCAAGAGTAGCGACTAATTCTGAAAAGGTCCCTCGTATTTTTGAGGTCCCTAAAATTAAGCTTAATGCCAAATCAAACACAGGCCTTATAGATTGGCAACAAAAATATTTTCAACCTCCCATCCTTAGAGACGTCAAGAATGAAGATTTGCTTTCGATGGTGGAAGCAAAAGGAAGTACAAATATACCTTTTCTAAGACTGCCATGCCATACCCAGGCTGTAGAACGTTCAGTAAAGATACTAATAGAGGTTTATATGCAGGTATGTGATAAGAAGGCCAGAGAAGGTCGCATAAAATCAAAAATTGAGTCAAGAAAACTCATGCCCAAATTCGACACCAAACGTGATTTTAAGGTCTCTTTTGACTATTTTTATGTATGCTTATGTATATTTTATGTTTTAAGTGGCTCACATTTTTAGTAAATTAGCATTAATTTGTTCTATATGACTTGTTTTTTTCATAATAAAAATAGTTTAATAGAATTTATAAACAATATGCTCCTTCAAGTTTTATCAGTATAGTAGCACAAATGTAAATTTTCAAAATAAATGCGCGAGTAGAAGGAAAATACTAATTTTAAAAAAGTAATGCTTTTTAAAATCCTCTAATCTTGGGTCACACTTTCATCACTATTATAAATGAAAATTTAACAAAAAAATGTTTCCCATATAAGAATGCTCCACCCTAGTGTACACCCTCTCAAAAAGTATTCGAGTAAAAGCGAAACTACCTAAGCTTTTCAAAGTAATTAGTTTTTGAAAAACGAGCATTTCGACAAAAATGTGAAAAATAATAATTCAACATATCCTAATTTATATTTTATGAAAAATAATTTTTAATATTTGAAACCAAAGTAGGAAGTTTAACTTTTACTCGAATACTTTTTGGAGAGGGTGTACTGAGCAGGGTATCCTATAACTACTGGTACGAAACTTAATGGGAGGTAGGACACGTAATGAGGAATAAGAATTACGTAACAATGTGGGGTTGGAAACGTCGTCTTCCTGTAGCTGTAAATAATCACTTCGGAAGAAGTTCTGAAATAATAGTGAATTTTCCGACCATTGTTCGTCAAAAACTAACGTATCTTTCACAGAAAACACGTGACTTTAATAGTTCTATTTCATTTCATGGATGAAATTTTCGGGGACAAGCCTTTTGTTAATGAAACTTGGTTAAGACGAACACTTCAACACTTTTCCCAAAGTGATTATTAACAGGTAAATGAAAACGGCGTTTTTGTCCCCACTTTTGCTATGTGATTCGGATTCTTCATTGTGTGCTTTACCTCCTCTTAAACTTTATACCAATAGTTATGGGACACCCTGTATAAAAAATTTGTGTCAATAAAGTATGTATTTATAATTCATACATTATCATGTAAAAATTGGAAGGGTATTAAATTGATTCGGGATTCGAGTATCTCGACTAACGAGATCCACCAAGGAACACATAAACGCGCAACTCAAGGTACCGTTTATTTTAGCACTTTGATATTTTTTCTACTTTCAGACTATACATGTCAGAGAAGGTAAAAGCTTGTGCAATATATGGAAACATTTCTGGCATTAGAATTCAAGTTCTTATTTTTAGAGTAGTTAAGCTGTGGTTGGTGACTTAGAAAAGAAAAATAAATAGAACTTCGATCCTTGAAATTATTTCTGGTACTAAGGAAAAAAATATTTCTTAAAAGGAAACTTTTCTTCTTGTATGAATTAACTGGAGTTCTTTGATGTTTTACCCGAAAGAGCGTGACTATCTGGTTTTGGACAGTGAGCTGGCGGTGAATCTTTGATGTTCCAACCACAGGATAATGAATGCGGTTTTGAGGAGCTATTTTAATGTCTAATAAATTTAGATTTTATTTTATTTTATTCGTGGAGTACGGAAATTGTGCTAGACACAAGGGAGGAATGTTCTGCTTAGCTTTCTCTCACTGTGATAAAATAAGTGCAAGTTTCAAAGGAAATTTGTTTTTATCTGCTTGATTTTAAATACGCTCTAAAGTACTATGCATGAAAAGTGCATCATAACACAGGGTGATCAAGAGTTTTCTTCTTAATCTTAAATCTGACGGATGTAGCAACTATTCTAAAACTGAAATATAATTGTTTTAACCTTGTTTAAGTGTGGGAGACAACTTCTAACACAGTTGGACTGTTACAACTTTATTTATGAGGTAAAACAGACATGAAGATGCACGATGTTACTTAATCCTGTAATAATTTTATTTTGGAAAAACATAATTTAATTCAAATTTTTTACATTAATATCATTCCTTACAACAATTGTTGAACATGTTCGCTACATTTTGAACGGAAACATGAACACGTCGAACTAAGTTTTTCGACATACTTCGTAACATTGTTAGTGTCATTGGCGAGATTTCTTCAGTTATGATTTGTTTTAATTCATCGATACTTGCAGGAATTCTCTGTAAAATCCTACCTGCGAGCGAACATTTTTAACATGCTGTTAAAAATGCTGTGAGGAATGATAATGTAAAAAATTTGGGTTCTTTTCCGTTATCTCGACACCAGCCGAATTTGGCGTTTTTTTTTCGGTAGGTGAGGGCGAAGCTTGGCGACAACATTTTCTGGTAACCCATCCTCGTTAGCGCGGCGATCTTCATTTTTTTGGTAACCCGGATTCTTAATGCGTAGTACAAGCGCTACTGTTTCAAAAGGAAAGCAAAATGTATTATACGGCGCACTCATTGTACTAATCCGCGACTGTGTTATGTATTAGTACGCAAACGTGTAGTTCCTTCTGCGTAGTAGTGTGCGAGCCATTTTCATTTTAGTTTCGAATTTTTCGTCTAGTGTGACGGTCGTTCCTCCTTAGAATAAGAGCGGAATTAGGGCGTTTTTGTAGAAGTTTCTTATGCAACTGTACTGCTGGATATCTGAATTTTGATAAGTATTTTAATGAAAGTTTAATATTTTATGTTAAAGGAATTGATTTTGCAGTAGTTGAATGTTTTGTTAGTGTATTTGAATTGTCTTTTGAATGTTTTGTTAGTGTATTTGAATTGTCCTTTGTTTGGATTGTATTGTAATATGAATATCTGGGATTTGCCAACGTCTGATGAAGACGCTATTAAATATTTCCAAAAGTTTGAAGTTTTACCGTCTGTTATGCATTGCAATTTGCAGCATGAAATGAAATTGTATGGAAATGATGGACGTTTTTACTGGAAATGTAGTCTGTCTTGCAGAAATAGTGTTAGTATACGGACATGCAACTGGTTTGAAACTTCTAGGTTAAGTTTTAAAGTAGTTTTACGTTTTATTTACTGTTGGTGTGAAGAATTAACATCGGTAAAGTTTTGCGAAAAGCATCTCAATATGAACCACAACACAGTTGTAGATTGGAACAACTACATGAGAGAAGTTTGTGTTTTGGATTTGTGCAGAATTGAAAAAAAAAAAAAAAAAAAAAAAAAGGAGGTCTTAATTTAATTGTAGAAATAGATGAGAGTTTGTTTACACGGCGATAAAATAACGCAGGCAGGGTATTTCCACCACAGTGGATTTTCAGAGGTTTATCCAGAGAAACCAAAGAGTTTTTTTTTAGTTTTAATTCCCGAGCGTTATGTCTGAAATCCGTAATTACATTAATGAAGGTTCAATTGTTTATTCTGACTGTTGGAAAGGTTACAAATCAGAAGAATTACAAAAATCCGGGTTCACACATAGTCAAGTAAATCATGCGTACCATTTTGTAGATCCCACTACAGGCACGCATACTCAAAACATAGAAAGACTTTGGGGGAGTGCTAAATGGCGAAATAAGAAACATAGAGGTACCGCTAGACACCATTTGGAATCGTATATAGCAGAATTTATTTGGAAAAAAAAACAAGAAAATGAAAATAAAGATCTTTTTGAAAGTTTATTAACATCTATTGCTACTATTTTTCCTGCAGAACATAAATTAAAATCTTAAATTAATCATTTGAGGGTGTATTTGTTTCTTTGGGGAATGGGGGGTGGATTTAACTTTTTGAATTTTTGATGTTGTTGATGATGTCATGTATTTGGATTTTTGCTCTTATTCTAAGGAGGAACCAATGTTTTTTTTTCCTTAAATATCTGTCATTTTTGATTATTTTGCATGGCTTAAAGTTCGAGGACACGTTTTCAGTGGTAAGTGTATGTTAAAATTTGTTTATTTTTAAGATGTGCTAATGTTGTGTTTTTCAGGCATTGCGTGGCGGGAAAAAAATCGCCAAAAAAAAAAAAACCACCGTAGATACTTGGCGACAAAAAAAATCGCCAAATTCGGCTGGTGTCGAGATAACCGAAAAGTACCGGAAGTAACCGGAAAAGTAACAGAAAAAACGGAATTAAATTATGTTTTTCAAAAATAAAATTTTCCCAGGATTAAGTGACATTGTGCGTCTCCATATCTGTTTTACCTCACAAATAAAGTTGTAACAGTCCAACAGTGTTAGAAATTGTCTCCCACACTTAAACAAGGTTAAAACAGTTATATTTCAATTTTAGAGTAAACATATGCTACATCCGTACTCTGAAATTAATCTCCCTGTATTTATAAGACTGAACGAATCTTTAAATTCATAAAAGATTGTCCGTAATATGTTAATAATTTTAATTAAACATGGAAAGCATTCGTGTAATTTTACGTTATTATTGAAGTCGGGTTCATCGTACTCAATTTAATAGAGAAATATTCTAAAGAGCTTTTTTTTAATAAAAGCTTATTTGATGCTACCCAGGTCCGAGTATTGACCCAGACAGCACATAAGCTTAAATCAAGCTTGACATTTGGCTTGGCAATGCAAGCTTGGCTTAAGCTGGATTTTAGCTTTCAAAGTGCGCAGTGATGGCGCCATCTGTGAAAGAGAAAGGACATTAATTGTCTAGCGTCCTCAAATTTGCTGAAAGTTCGTAAAAGATGTGTTTTATTTTATTACCAGTGCCATATTACTGGCAGGGCAAACGGGGCAACTGCCCAGGGCCTACAGATTTTAGGGCCCAAAAATCTTACATCTTACACTTTTGTAATTTTAAAATAAAATTACAAAAAATAAAAAAAATTCAGAAGTTAAATAATTTTTTTAATTATAAAATGAACAATGAAAATAATTCAAATTTACATTTGTATAAATTAATTTAAACTTATTTTTAATTCTTCGAAATGCTCTATATCGATATAGCATACCAATATGTAGGAAAATAACCACATTTGTAAAGAGAATTTTTAGCGTTAAAAAATAGCAAAAATTTTCAATTATTTGTTATTTTAAGAAATATTTACAAAAATGACTAAAGTGTTTGTATTCCATACACGTTAGCAACTGTGATATAGAATTTCGAAGTAACGTTTAACTATCTGTTTCTTTGATTTCAGATTATTTAACACAAAATTTGTGTTAAGTAAGTAAACCCATTCTATATTTCCAAATATGGAAATTCTTCAAAATAAAATACAATTATACTAAGAAATTGATTTCAAAATCAGTCGTTTGTCTCGATTTTGGCCAGCAGTATTGCTCAACGATGAGTGTTGCGATATTAAGGGTTGAAAGTTTTAAAAGGTTGAAAGTTTTAAAACGTGTCCTGCTTTTAAGTTAATATTATGCTAATTTCCCTATTAGTAGAGCCTATAAATCACACATAACATTAAATTTTGATTCTTCCCATGGAAAAATAAGAGAAACTTATCAGCATCGCCCATACTTATCGATCTAACGTGACAACATTCACTTCAAACTTTAGTCTTAGCCGCCCGAGGCAATAATGGCCGAGCGGATAGCACGCGTTCCTTCCAGCCTAAAGTTCCCGGGATCGAACCCAACCGTCGACATTTGATGGAACAGATTAAAATAACTTAATATTTCAGCATAGAGGGGGAAAAAGCGCGGAAAAATAAAGTATGTGGGGCGCGAGCGCCCCGTGTATTTAGAAAAAAATTTTTTTAAGGAAAATTTTTTAAGCTTGAAATGTCAAGCTTGATTCAAGCTTAAAATGTCAAGCTTAATGCAAGCTGGGCTAGTATAAACTAGAACACTTCATTCAAGCTTGCATTAAGCTTACACGCTTGAAATTTTCAAGCTTATTGACTTGATAAATCAAGCTTGCTGCAAGTTTGATCCAAGTTTGCTGTGCTGTCTGGGAAGGATAATTTTATACTTTTGCTCAGATGACATAGATCTGATCTGACTATAGTTTATTGTTATTTACCATAGGCGTAGAGTTATATGGGCCCGTGGGGCTCGAGCCCCCCCAATAAATTGTGAATAGGGGCTGAGCCCACCCAATAATTTACCACTAAATACAGAAAATTAATTTATACTAACATAAAAAAAAGTATTTCACGCCATTTACAAACGTTTAAAAAAACCTTTACTTGGACTTTTAAAAATTTTCTTCGTTTGATTTCAATCATGATTTAGTATTCATTGTGATGCCACGTAACACACAATGTTACTATAAGCTGCCCTCACCAGACTCTGGTTAATTAAAATCAGATTATGCAATGTAAAGTATGAAATAAATAAAAGTTCAGATGTGTCTAAAATGCACTATCTCATCGAAAATGTTTTTTTTTTTCCTCCTTTGGATATTTTACACTGCTTCTATTTTTAACTTATAACATGGTAGGAAGATACTAACATGGATACTTACCCTACATAGGTGCAGCACAAAAATTTTGCTATATTTTAAGCCGAAAAATCATGTAGAAAAAGTGGTTATATATATTCCATGGTAGTTGGCAGCTATTACTAAGTTATATGTACGTGAATCAGTGGCGTAGCCAGAAATTTTTCATGGGGGAGTTACGACTTCTGCAACTCACATATATGTATACGGGTGTATGATAAGGGAGTGAAAAATATACATTTTGTATGGAAAAAAATTCCTCATGGGGGGATTATGCCCCCCCCTACCCCCCCCCCTTGGCTACGCCCCTGACGTGAATATATGTGGTTGTGGGCCCCGGCCCCCCCAATAATTTTGAAAACTTTACGCTTATGTTATTTACTAGGGGCCAAGGCCGCCAGACTCGCTACGCTCGCTCTTCGTATGAGGCATTCGGCCCCAAATAAGGCTTATTCGTAAAAAAGACAATTTCAACAGACAAAACCCGAAGATTGGATCAGATAGAATGTTACTGAGCTGCACATTGCTTGGTTCTTGCATGTTCATTGGTACATAAAAACTTAAACTCACACTACAGTAGACCCCCTCCCCCTCATAACACGGAAGATATTTTGTTATGGGAATCCGTGTTGTACGGGTTCTGAGCTATACTCCACCTGGAGTGTGGACTCCGCTTATAATCGCTGGAAAAATTATTTGCATCCTTTGAAACACAATGATATTTAATGATACCATTCAAAAGTTATATTAATTCGGAGCTAAAGCGTAATAAAATCAGAACATCTGTTTCAGCTGTATTTTTAATAATGTAAAACCTATTGGACACCTTGCGAATTTGCCACCCATGGCGATTTTTCATTATTTGGCGACTTGCGTACATGTAAAGTTAATAAAAGCTACGGAACAGATAGGATAGCTTGCCACCAATGGCGACTTTTCATTATTTGGCGATTTACACATGCTCACAATCTATAATTACTGTTAATTTAAGGTTACCGGAAAACCGTTATCCATATTTTCATTTACATAATCGTTTGCAGATTGGCGTACTTAGCACGACGAATTATACTATCTCGTCGCGCTAGCAAATATCCAAAGTGTACTATAACTGCTATAACGGCATAGTTAACGCCGCCAAATATTTCTACTGGTAGCAAATAATCCAGCTGGTCCGAACTGGCTTTAAAATAATCTGCATTTTAATTATTTTTCATTTTCAAGATATTAATTATTCTGTTTTGGAAAAACGAATACTCGCTAATTCTAAACTCCTGTTGTCTATTGTTTGTTTGTTTGTGGGATTACGGCCGATTAGCTACGCGTGGGCTCTAGGCCGATGAGTGGAGTGCCCTCCGTTGGGGACTTTCTAAGGGGTCCTAACCCGTATTTACGCTAAGTTTCAGAGAAAACCACGGAAAACTCCGAACGGTTAGGTCGACGGACGCGCGATGGGACCCGAACTCGGGACCTTCACACTTCGCCCATCTACCATTCCCAGTGGCATAACCACTGTGCCATGGTGAGGCTCTCCTGTTGTCTAAGCGAACTTACTATTTGAAAATTGTCAACTTTGTGTAACACATTTTGAGTTACTTATTTCATATAGTTTTTATTTTGGCGTAAAATGGGCGTAATTCTAACTCATGTTTGTAAATTTCACGCGATTCTAGATACTTGGAAACGCTTTGTTGCAAAGGAATGAATGATTTTATGCCAAATCTGGCAACCATTCTGTTTATTTTTTCAGTTTTTTATTAATATCTTCTAAAATAATTCGATTTTCGAAATTTAAATCAGCTTAGCAGGTTCCTCGGAATTTTTCGAATATGTGGGCACCTTAGTCGAAACTCAAATGCCCACGGTTTAGGAGGAGATAGGCCAACAAGCTTTGACGGCGACAGCGGCCTGTACCTTTTTTTTTAGAATAGAGAGAAACTTTTAATCTCGGGATATATTTTGCTTGGTGAAAATCATTAAGGAGCCAGAGGGGCATGGCCTCACCATGTAATACAAAACCTCTTCCTGTTATGTAACACAGTTCTTTCAATAATATATCTTTATTGAAAAAATGCACGTGCCACTTCATGAGTGCTCGGTATTTCTCCGCTTACCGGTTGGCATATTTGATTACTTAACACAAAAGCGATATTGGCATGCCATTAACTTGACTTCAAAACGGTTTATTTGGAGCTGTCTTTGGAGTATATATCTGTCTAGGCCAAAGGCGGATCCAGGGGGAGGGCGCAGGGGGCGCGCGCCCCCTCCGAGAAAAATATATTTACACTAGATAAATGGGGCTTTCACCAATATTAAGTGGGCTTTACACTAGATAAAATGAGTATTCGGGATTTGCGCCCCCTCCGAAAAAAGTTTCTGGATCCGCCCTTGGTCTAGGCCTGGCTTGTCTTGGCCTGGTGTTTTTCGCTACTGGAAAGGGAAATTCCGCCACATCAGTAGCTATTAGTGAAATTTTTCCGCTCAGTTAGAAATCATTTTTTATTTTTAGGATCTTATACTACATTTGTAGTTAAAATTTTTACTATTTTTTAATCGTTATTTACGAAATGCAGGGCCTGACTGTAACATTTTTGTGCCCAGGGCACTTTTCAAATTTTATGCCCCTGTGCACAGCTTTAAACTCAATTTTTTGGCCTATTTGTGCATGTGTGCCCTGGGAACGTGCCCCAAGTGACCGTGCGATAATCGGAGACTGCGTAAATGTATTTTTTTTTATGTTAATATTGATTTAAAAATTGTGAACAAACAGCTATGAGAACAAAAGCTAAAGAAGATTTAAACGTAAGGAAAATGTCTTTGCGATTAGTATAAAACAAGTTTTTCTGTATTAACATAATTATAGGCACAAAAAACTAAAGTTGTATAGTGATTTTGATAACATTTGCTGCTTGAAAAAATTTAAATACTTAAACAGTGTGTAAGAGGAATAGAATGCTCATATTTTTTCCATACTTTGTCATATTTATACGCAAACTGCCAGAGCTTGAAATAAGTCATTGAGTTTGAGATTTCATAACTAGAGAGATTCTAGTGAAAGGTGATTCTTTGAGATTCTAGTTAAAGGTGTACTCAAAATTCTTATACGTAATGAAAGCTAATCAAATCTTGTTAGCTTAGTTAACGCTTCAAGAACAGTTCGTGATGAAATATTTTGCTTTGAAGTCTTTCGTGCATCACAATTGTTTATTTGCCAGGAGTGGGCAGCTCACATCACCGAATGTGTCATTTAGAGCTACTTGTGCTCCTCAGGTTTCCTACCAAAACTTGGATCCTCATCAAAAGGCGGGGAACTTTTGAATATTGGAACTCCTATGAAAGCACTTGCAATAACTGGTTTTTTGAGTTTCGCCTGCCCGTATACCTCATGTACATGGTGGTCTTAAATACTTAATGGTGGTATTTCGGGAATCATTGTTGAAATTGTTCGTTTGTTTGCTACAAGAAGGCATCTCACGTCCCCGAATGTTTCGTTTTGAGATAAATACCCCCTTTCTAGAGGCCGCCATTTAGATCCTCATCAGAAGGGACGATTTCTGAATGTTGCTACCTCACAGAAACTGATAGCGATCGTCAAGTAGACATTCGGAAACACGGATTTAGCGTGTACGTACCCCGCACGTTCACGGAGGTCTTCAGTAGCACGTCGAAACCGAAACCGAAATTTTCCGGCTAGTCCAACTCTAACCACTGGGCTAGCACGGCCTCATTGTTGAGGTTTGATACATTTTTTACAAAAGAGAAAAAAAGGGAAAGGCCAATTAATATATATCTGTGTTAATGATTGGCATTTTTCAAATGGCATCGCGCCTTGCCCTTTTTTCTTTAGTGCTGATGCGCCCTGGCCCTACCCTTTATCAACAGAAAAAATCAGCATTGCTTCTTTCTCAATCATTCACTTATGAAATCGTTTAGTTTCAAAACCCGCAGCATTCTTTTTATAGGGGGAAAAACGTGATTCTGTTAGAGTTTTTTAATGTGGAATAAGTTAAGCGTTTGATATAATATTTTTTGTACTTCAATACATAGTTTGTTCATGTTTGTACAAGTTGTTTGTTTTACATTGTATGCATAATATGCATAGTCAACGTCAATGAAGTTCGTTCACTAAGGTTTTTGGAATTTTAAAAATGTGGGCTGGTTGAAATGTTGTAAAATGCACGAATATATGTCATTGTACACTATATACGAATGTCACATTTAAAAAAAAAAAAAAAAAAAAACATTCGTACCATAAAAGAATTAAAAGTTCGTGTGAAATTTTCATTTTTAATCCCAACGCTTTTCGATAAAGTTCGTTGATTAGAAAGAACGAGAATAATCTAGACCAGGGCTTCCCAACCTGTGGTCCGCGGACCCCTTAGGGGTCCGCCGGCTCTTTCTGGGGGGTCCGTGGCCACCTTTGAACAGCGCTCGATGCGTAGAAACCTTTTACGCATGATGGAAACGTTACGCTAATGGAAACGTAGTTAGTTTAAAGTTGTTTCCATTCATCATTAAATCAAAGACTCTTGATTCGTCGTGGGGTTATAGAAAAAAATGGCACTTGTATTATGGAGTTTTCAATTCCAATGGGCTTCGAGCTGAATTTTACCAGTTACTGTGCGCTTAACTTACAGGGGTCCGCCGTGGATTTTTGCCTAAAAAAGGGGTCCACCAGCTAAAAAGGTTGGGAAGCCCTGATCTAGACGTTACGTGAAAAAATCTGAGCCAGAGACGTCAGAGGAAGAAAACAGCATGTAATGGCAAGCTACTCCCAATCGTTATCTGTGGTAAGCGGAAGCATGGAGCGAGTAGTGGAGCTACTGCTGTTAGCTGTTTCAAAATGCAAATAAATCATACGTAGCAGAAACAAAATAATGTTTCGCGGCGCCAAATTAGCCGAATGTTCCACTTGACACAACTTGCAGTGAGTACTATTATAAAACGATTCACTATAACTGGAAATTGCCGTTTAGGAAAGGCTCCTGGTCGGAAATTAATGTTAACTGATCGGGAAGTACGCCTATTTCATCAACATATTCGTAAAAATAGGCATTTGACAGTTGCTGATCTTGTCACTTGTGAAAAACAAAGTTTTGAAAAGACCATTTCTTAAGAAACTCTGCGTTGATATATCAAACTGTGGGAATACACATTACGCAAACTAAGATGTAAAGCAGTTCTCATTTCATGGAATGGGCATCACCGTATTGCGTGGGCGGGGCTATCGTGATTCTACCAGGCCTGCTTGTGCACTCCGAAAGAGGCCTACGGACGTTTCCTCATTGGTTAGATTCGGCCGTTAGATGACGTATCTAAGTGCTGGAACCAATAAGTGAGCATCCGTAGGCCTCTTTGGATGACTCATCGGAGTGCACAAGCAGGCCCGGTAGAATCACGATGGCCCCGGTGTGGGCCAAATCTAACCTTAGCTGAACTCCAGTTCGGAGGAAGAAGATACAGCGGTCAAATTATTTATTTTTCAGGTTTCATCTGTAAATATTGTCTGAAAGTTTATTAGGAAGAAGGGTGAAGCAAACGATCCATTTTATTACAAGCGCATGATTCTTAAAGTAAGCTCTGTAATGGTGTGGGGTTGCTTGAAAGCGAATGGAGTTATCAATTTGCCTTCTTGTACGGGAACGATAAAGGCGCGAGATTATATTATACGCATTCTTGAAATGAATCTACTTCCATCAGCGCAGAGATTATTTGGCAGAAAATGATATCTTTTACAACAAGATACTGCAAGGCCGCATTTAGCGAAAATAGCAAAAACATAGCTGTGTTCGAAACATGTCCGTGTTTCAGAGTGGCCAACAGCAAATCCAGATCTTTCTTCTATCGAGAATATTTACGGAATACTTAAAAGGAAGATGATTCAACATCGTTCTCACAATGTACAATAGGTAAAAAGATTATCTACAGCAAGAATGAGGAAAATATTCTACAGACACTTCAAACCGTTTAATTTCGTCCATGCATAAACGCCTTGCTGCAGTTATCCGTCAGTAAAAAGTGACGCCAATTCTTGGTAATCGAACTGAACGAACATCTTTGACTTAAGTTGTGCAAAGAAATTCCCTTGTAATGCTTATCATAGCTATATTTTTTGTTTCAAACATACATAAATGCCGTTACAATGCTGTACTGAGCATATAAACTTTTAATAAAATGTTTATTTTGCATATACGCTTCTATGTGTTTCACACTTTCCGCATTTCAAGGTATTTCTTATGTGAACAAACTTCATTGATGTTTACCATGTACAATGCAGGGAGAAATGCCCAGTGGCAGGTTTGGGAAATGCCCCTTTTTAAAAGAAAAATTCAGTGGGATGTAGGAAAAATTGTCCTTTTCTCAACAGAAAGAGGTCGTTTGCTTTATGTAAAGTGCCCTGTTTGATAAATCCCCTCAGCTTCTTTTGAAAAGAAATGTGAACACTGCCAGTCGCAGTAACTTCAATAAATGAAGTGCAATCAACTATAAGAAATCTCTTACCCATTTGGCCTTCTGTCATCACTCCACACATCCTGTCGCTGCTGACCAGCAAGAAGTCTGACTGGCAGTGAGGATCTTCCTCGACGTCGAAAGCTTGTACCTTCATCTGCAGCCTGCACACGGAGGGATGGTATTTTTGGACAGTGTATGTGCATGTTCGGCTGTTTTCGTAAGGTAGAGGATAATTGGGCGAAGACAGCACGAAGTCTGGCTGATCGAACGTGGCATCGCAACTCGGAAGGCTGCAGTCTTGCTGTACTACAGTGACCATGTAGCCCAGACCTTGAGTCTCGTTGTCGGAGTGGAAAGACATCGTGACCTGGTCTTCTTCTGTGAAGGAAATCGTTCCTGTAAAAAAAATGCATAAAAGTAATAAATTTAGCATAAAGAAATAACGTATAATAGCACCAATACAAAAATTAAAATAGCAGACTAGTTTCGGCACGCTGTCGTCAGTGCTTGAATGAGGATGGCAAAAAGTTTGCTCTGCTTATATAGAATAGGGGGGGGGATTAGAAGAGAGTTTACGAGGACCAGTAGGAAAGCAGGGATTCAGAAGAGTGTTTTATGAGGGCCAGTAGGAAAGCAGGAAGTTAAGGTAACTGAGAACAGAGGGATTTTTCCAACATTCAGAAAGAGGGGGGGGGGTCAGCATCAACAAGACTATTTATGTTTTTGTGGATATTGAAAGCTTCAAGAAAATCTAATTCACATTCTCATTTTAGCAGTGATGACGGCATGTCATACATGCCGAAACCGGCCTGCTATTTTAATTTTTATATTAGTGTTATTATAGTTTCTTGATGCTTATTTATTACCTTCTGCACTAAGCTACGTTATCGGGCTTGTTATGCAAAAAAAAAGTGTTTTTAAAAAGAGCTGGTTGTTGTGGTCCTTTGTTTAGAAATTTCTGAATACTTCTGTAATGACTAGAAAAAAATATCCATGCATATAATGCCCATCTTAAAGACATAGCATATAAAATTTTTTAGCTGATCCAAAATAAGGCGTCAGACAGAAATTTCACAGAGTATTAAAAATAATTAATTACTGTGAAAGCACATAATTTTCGGGAATATGCAGATATCGGTGATTTCGCGGGCTGAAAGTTTCGCGAATTCCATATAAAAAGAACAGAGAGTTGAAAAACCCCGAAAGTGCCTAAATATAGAACCCTTTTTGCATAAGATATAGACATTTTAAGAAACTTTTTTTTTTTTTAAACTGAAAAGTTCGTTCCCCCACTCCTTATTGTGAAAGGCTTCAAAGAAGCTTTTGTAAATACTACATTCTATTAGTCGTATTATTGTTTTATATTCAAGAAATAGTTGTATAGTATTCGAGAAATAGTTGTAAAAAAGGAAGTTGTCAAGAAAGTGTTTGTAACTATGCAATAAATCATTCAATTTTGGTAAGGAAAAAAATTCTGATTTTTTATTATAATTTGAAGCGAAAAATAAAGTATTTCTCGAGGATTTAATGTTCGCGATTACGCGAAAATAAGTGATTTCACAGTATTTAAGAAACTGCATAAATTTAGATTTTTCTTAAAAATGTGCGTATCGAGTACTACAACCAGTAGCGTATATAGGTTTCAATTTCGGGGGGGGGGATGGTGGACTGATCCGGTCTTTTTAAGGTTATTGTTACTAGAGCTAGGGAATGCAATCCCGATCCCGCGGGATTGACACTGAGAAATAAATTATTTTTTATTACAATTTCACGCTGTTTTCCTAATCAACAGACCGAAAATTTTTGCATATTTGTCTCTTGTCTAACAACAAACGAATTAATAGTTTCAAATTTTAATTTAAAGTTTTTTTTTTTTTTTTTTTTTTTTAATTATCTTCCAATGGGAGTCTTGATCAAACATCGAAATCTCAACATCATAATCCAAATTTTTTGCAAACTTCCCAATCTCCAAATGAACTGAAATATTTCCTACTAATTTATGTCTTAGTAAACAGTAACGAATTAATTATAAATAGTCTTTATTTTATTTTTTAAATTCATGCATTTAATTACTTTACTAAAATTAAATCTAGACTAGAAAGTGATTCATTGCATTGGTTCGATTTTGTACGTTCTTTTTTCAGCAACTAAGAAAATAAAGTACGTAAGTATGTGAATGTATCTATAAATTGTATATTGCTGTAAATTCCCCATTTTTAGCAACTAAGATAAGACATAACTTAGTATATTATTCTGAATATCATGATTATCTCTTCTCTTCTTTTGTTCTCTATCTCTATTTATTATAAAAGAAGATGTTTGTGTGTGTGTGTGTCGGCGGCCTTACGGACAAACGGTTACACGTAGAAACACCAAATTTGGTGCACAGGAAGTTCTAAACGTGAAGTTGTGCACCTCGAAGAGGTTTTTTTTCAAAATTCGGCCTAGAAATTTCTTTATGTTTTATGCGATTTTTCGCCTTTTTTCTCGATTAATATTTTTTAGCTTCTTTTTTTATTTATACAATTCATATTAAGGATACTTCTCGCACCATAGGTAAGATATTGAAGGTGTACAGGTAAAATGTATTGAAGTGAAATTCAAATTTTCTGTCTCTAAGCATATTGTTAAAAATAAAAAAACAGTTTTAGTTTTTTCATTTATTTCATTTATCACTTTTATTTGTATGTATTATGTATGAATGAATGTAATGGAATCTTTGTTTGAGTGAATTCAAATTTCACTCACTTCTAAAAATCCATTTAACTGAGTTTAATCCATTTAAATTTTGCAGACATATAAAGAAACATTGTGAATACAGTAATATTGAAAAGGGTATACTTAGAATTTATAGTCCTTTTATAGGAGAATACAAAAGAATTTCAATACATTATATGCTCCATGTCTATGTGCAGTTATTCTCTGAAATGTGTTTTAGAGATATTCGTCTGATTCAAACAAAGCAAAATTATTATATGTTGTAAAAGATTACAAGAAAGGCCCTCTCAGAAATAGTGTAAATTATAGTTTTATTACAGGATCACTTAAAAAAAATTCCTATGTATAACTATTTATTACGGCACTTTAGAGACATTATCTACTTCATTACAAAAAGCGTTATAAGGGATTACTCTTAATATAAAGAATGTAAATGACATTGAAAGTTCTTTTACAGGGTCTCACAAATTTATATTTCCAGTGATGCAGCTTTTTGAGGCAATTCCAAAAATATCACCAATACATCAATTTTTTTTTTTTTTACTTAGTTCATATTGATTAAAAGCCTGTTTCCTTAGTTTCTCTTTAAGTACAATTTTTAATTTTTACTCCATTTAGGAAAGAATAGAAAATAAAAAACCCCGGATTTTTCTCTCAACTTTTTAATACAACTAGTTTTACCGGTGAACAAAAAAACCTCTATCTTTGTTTAATGCATATTAAAATCTGTTTCTGTAATATTTCTATTGCTATAGAGATGAGACTTATCTGATACCAAAATTTTAACAAACTTGCGAATCAGATTTACCGACTTAATTGCTTTGTTATAATAATCTTAAGGTGAGATGATAATTGACATTTCAGGTAGTTCTAATGCAGTATACTCCCTACAAGTGGCATAGCGCACTGAACTGGGAGACGGAAGGTGCCTGGTTCAAAAACAGGTCGCGTCCACCGACCTAACCGTCCGACGCTTTCTTCGACGCTTAGCGTAAATACGGACTAGGACCCTTTAGGAAAACCCCCACGGTGGGCACCCTACCCCTCGGCCTAGAGCCCTCGTGTAGCTAATTGGCCGTAATCCCACAACACAACTAATGTAGTGTACCAGCTTATCAAATTTAATAATTGTTAATGAACATTTAACTTTTTAGCATTCGCTCATATTTTGTTTAGTAGTTTGTTCAGTGAATATTTTAATAATTCTATTTTTTTTTCTGAGTCAGAAACGATAAAATTTTTATATAAGACATGTTTCATCAAATGTTTGAAGGTCATTTAACGATACAACTTAAAACAAATATTAGCTAGATATGCGTATAGGTATACATGCATACAGGGTGTTCCGAAACTCACGGGTAAAAATTTAAGCGGTGGTAGAGGGAACCAAGACAGTTCAGAATCACATAGCAATATCTGTTAATAATCACTTTAATCAATTTTGTAATCAATGCATAATCCATAATTTAGTAATCAATCCCGTTAATAATCAATTTTAGCCAAGTGCTCTCTGTGAAAGACTCATTAGTTTTTGTCTAACCATGGTCGGAAAGTTCACTATTATTCCAAAATGATTACTAACGAGTACATGAGGACAACGTTTTCAACCCCCCACATTACTATGTGATTCTGAACCGTCTTGGTTCCCTCTTACCAAACCTTTAAGTTTTGCCCATGAGTTTCGAAATACCCTGAATTTTCCTGTGTAATTATACGTATACATTACTTTAAATTTATCAATAGGCATTGAAACATTCCTTTAAACATCTGAACAGTTACACTGATGCTTTCAATACATTATTAGCATTTATTGTTATTGTCATTTTATTTCGTTTAATCAAACGGGATATTTTTTCTTGAAAAAAAAAAAATTGCTTTTAAAATCTGTTTACCGGTATGCTGGTTTGATGAGAACTACATCCCATTTGAACTAGAACCGTGACTCGAACTGATCTTGTTTGAGATTTATCCGAATAAAATAAATTTAAAATTTTTATTCATACGCATTACATGCGCATTAAAAATAATTTTATTGTGAAATATATTTTTATTTGCAAAGCACCCGCGATGGCTTTTGTAAGTATCGATTAAAATGGAATGATTTTCCTCCCCTCCCTCATTTGAATTTTTTAAAAGTTGGCCCATAACTTGTCATGATTTGATTCGCTTATGTGCTGCTAAAAATTTCAGATAGCGTTAACATGTTCACACCTATCTTATCTCGACTGTTGTCGCTTGATTCGGATATGTCGAGAACACGGGCGCTACTTTAGTTGTAGAGCGTACTTAACTTTTTCAAAAGTCGGCCCTAATAGTGAAAACTTGTTTCTTTCGTGCGCTGTTGCAAATGGAAGATAGTTTTGGCACTTTCGAAACTATCTAAACTCGGCCCTTGAGATATGTCAAGAACACGGGCCAGTTCTCCCAAAGACAACATCGCCCACCGATATAGACCCATGTTTGTAGTCTGAGACCTTAAAAACAACGGCAACAACAACCATGGGCGCCCTTATGATCACTTGTAGGGGGAGGCGGTCGAGTCAGGACTTCTGCCCCGACTGTACTTTAGAGTTAAACCACTCCTATGTTACACCGGTACATAAATCATTCGGTAATATTCATTTTTTTTAAGAGCTACAGGAGGGGGGGGCACCATAGCCCTTCTCTGCCCATCAGGGCCGTAACCAAGATGACATGCTAGGAATCTAGTTTGGGGGGGCTGACTAAATATAAGCATTAATAGTTCAGGTGGGGAGAAGGAGTTTTTTCGATTTTTACATATTCACCTAGAATTTTTACTTCACAAAATGCCATATTTTTAAATATTTACCATTCATTCCATTAACAATTTTTTCATTGAGATTTACTGCCAAATACAAGTCTATGAAACGTGGGATAAGCGTGGCGGCAGTTTTAAGGTTTTACCTTACCCCCTCCGAATTTCTGCCCCGAGTAGCAAATCAAGCGCAAGGAATAGCGTGAGTTTTGTGTTTTTGTCCCGCTTTGCGATTCCACTAAACTTTTGTATTCATCAGTGAATTTACTGAAATTTTTGAAAATGTTAGAGGGGGCTGAGAGACTTCTAGGTAGGGCTCAGCCCCCGTAGCCCCCCCCCTCTGGTTACGGCCCTGTGTTGATTGATAAGAGAAGATATAACTGTAATAAAATTCATTCAAAACTGTTCTTACTGTTGCAAATTAATTAGTTTTAGAATAACGGAAAGTATGTTAATTATTTCATTGATTCCCGTATAGTCCCCCCCTCTTGGTTACGGCCCTGCTGCCCATAGGTAATGGGCTCCCGTGACAACAACAACAACACCAGCCGGACTCACTTGAGAATCCGATGGGCTTGGAGCCGCACATCTTCTCGCTGTCGAGCAACAGGAAGTCCTTCGTGCAGTTGTTGCTCTGCTCCAAGTCCATGACGTTGAAGAGGAATGTCACGGAGCAGACGGAGCGGGACCTCCTGCGGACGGTGTACCGGCAGTCGACGTTGGACCCGTACCGGGCCGGAAAACCGGCCGACTTGATGACCGTCAGGGTCCGGCCGGTGGTCAGCTCGCACTCGGTCACTTCCGCCGCGGGACCGGCCGACAGGGACGAAGCGAACAGGAGGAGCACCGGGAGCAGCGCCATGTTGGGATGCCGAGAGGCGAGTGAGACGGGGAATCGATTTCTCGGGGCAGTGTCCCGGATGGGGAGAGAATCGATAGAATCTAGGGGTCTCCGTGCGGTTGCCGAGAGCGCTCTTCTCAGAAGGGGTGCTTAGCCGATCGTTTAAATCGGTTTCAGTCGAAAGGCCAGCTAATGAAGACGGTTGGAGAACTTTTTCCGCCGACCGGGGACTTGGGGCTTAACTCGAGATATTGGTGAGAAAAGTATAGATTGGGCCCACAACAGCGAAGTGGTTTGAAATAGAAACAAGAAAGATAAATCATGCCTAACAAATCGATTATAAAACACTTTCCAACACACTAGCGGGCGCGCGCGCACACACACACACACACACATCCCCAAAGCAGATAGCCGTTGGTCAGCTCTCCCTTAACACAGCACAACACTTTTAATTAGTTAATTATAGCGCAGGTAATGAATTTTTTAAATTTCTATTGAAATCGTCGTTCCTTAATATTACCACATTAGGTATTTTTAGATTTCCCGCCAAATAATGAAAATGTCGCCTAGCAGGGTTCATTTTCCGGAAGAATTTTTTCTCACCATACTTGGGAATTTATCGCAAAAGTCGCCACACGATCGTTGTCGGACCATTAGCTAATATTACATAGTAGGAAAGTATTGTTCTTTAAAAGGATGCCTGTCTCCAAACTGCCATTGAAAGTAACCTATTTTAATTATTTTGAGAGCTCATGTAGAAGAACTATTAATAATGCAGACACTATTTTCGATGGAGAGCTTTATCTTGTAATAATTCTCAATAATATGTATCAATTTTGTTTCATTTCAAGTATCCAAATACCTCTAAAATACATTTTAAAGAATGACTGCCCATAGAGCGTAATATATTGGAAATCTTTTGAATCTTCCTGTAGAACTATAAATGCTACATACAACACTTTATAGGGCACGTGGTACAGTACAAAGGAAGAACCTATATAAATTTTGTAGAAAGCAATGCATATTTACGGGAGTTACAGCACGGACGGACAGACAGACAAACAGAAATCATAAACACTTTTCAACCTTGTTGGAAAGTGTTAAAAACGCAAAGAATTTGTACATAAGTCTAATTGTCTTGAAACGGCACGTCCGATTGGAATTTTCTCCCTTCTCATGATTACTAAATTTCATCAGTTAAATTAATCTACGATCGTACAAAGCCATCTTAGCCCATTAGAAATTGATAAAACTGCCATCTGTCTTTGTTGACCACCCACAACGAGGAAAAAACATCGAGAATCTAGTGAGGCAGCTATGTTTTTTGGAAATTTCAAGGGGGGGGGGGGCTACCTTTAAGACGGTGAAGTTTCTCTAAAGACGATGTATGTTAGGGTGGGCCGAAAATATTAAAATGTTTTTGACCCTCAAACGTATCATCAATGAGCCGGCGAATGGTTTTCCCAATGTTCGTGGATTAAGGCCGATTGACTGCTCTAGGATCCTATGCCTATAGGGGGAATGCTCTCCGTGGGAGACTTTCTAAGGGATCCTATAGCCCATATTTACGCAAGATTTCGGAGAAAACCACAGAAAATTTTGAATGGCTAGGTGGACAAGAGCGACCGGGTTTTGAGCCTGGCACCTCTCTCCTTCCAGTTTCGAGAGCAGAACCTCTCAGCCACTGGTGGGGCTATGGTTTTCCCAAAGTCTGTGTAAAACATGATAGAATTCATTTTTGTGTCAGGATTTAAAGTAAGGTGTTTGTGTTATGGCAAGTCTACGTGAGAGGCATCTATCTGCCTACGAAAGGGGGAGGACTTTTTAAGGCGTTCAGACACGAATTCACGTTACATCTGAAGAAAAATGCCTGAAATTCTAGACCGTTAGATTTGCAACTACGCGAAAGGCCGAAACACGGGATCTTCAAATTCCGACCACCTACCATGTTCAGTGTCTTATCCACTCGGCCACGGTAGGGCCCAGGAACTGAAGTAGGAAATACAATAATGCTGTGCAAATGCAAATTGTGAGAAGACAGTGATAAATTATTGAATGGATATGGGCTCTTAATTAAATTTCAATACATTATTTATGAAGTTGTTTGAATTTCCAACAGATTTTTAATAATTTATTAAAACTTCGATACATTTTTTTACAGTTTATTTTAAAACTCAGGGGGGTCTCCCCCCGACTAGGTTCGAACAGCCGAGTTATATATATTCTTTTAATACAAGGGCTAGTTTAAAAAAGGGCTTATTTGACCTAACAAAATGTACAATAAAGCAAAACGTGACTTTTAAGCAATATTTTTTTAATTATTATTTGGGAGGAAAGGGTGCTGACGTCTTCTAGCCCTACCTCTGGTTCCTCTACTGCTTTTAACCTTTTCCAACAAAGTAGAAAAGTATTCCAGATTTCCATTTGTTCACCTGAACGTCTCTCTGTTTTTTCTCTTAACTGCCATAAATATGAATCGATTGAAAAGAAATTGACTCGCATCGCATGTATGCTATTGCTGCGGACTACACTACGTACAATATTGAAAAATGTGTGTATTATTATTATTATTATTATTATTTCACGAAAACACCCTAAAGTCAAAAAAAAAAAAAAAAAAAAAAAATCGTTAAACATAAATATGAAGTTTGTAAAAGAATGTGCTTTATCAAAGATAGCATTGATAGCTCTTTGACAGTAGTATTAAATAATAGATTTAAACGGATTTACTTTCTAAAGGCAGTTATTGACACAGTATATATTTAACGTCTTATTTGCTTTAGCTCGTTTTTACGGATCATTGTAAATACGCGGCGGAAGTGTTCCCCTTCTGTGCAAATCGTTGTTTTCTGATTTGAGTCTTTAAAACCCTCCATGTGGTCCAGGGCCGTACTCAGGAAATAATTTCGGAGGGGGTCCGATATTTCGGGGGGGGTCTGACATTGAATATCATCATATTATATATAAATATACTCTCACGCACATATAAATATATAGATATTGCTAATTTCGGGGGGGGGGCGGACCCATAGGACTACTCCCCTGGGTACGGTCTGATGTGGTCGAACGCTTTGATCGCTAAATTCGTAATCAATAAATCGCACCAAATATGATAGAAAGCTTTACCTAACAAAACTATGTTTCAAAAGAAAAGAACAGAAGAAAATTTCCTTGGTACAATCTCAACCCTTTCAGAATCTACGTTCATTAAGGCTCATACATTACCTATACTATCGTAGTGGAAGAATGTCCTGATTTGTGGTCATACAGAAAAACAAATTTTGCTCGAAAATTTAATAAGGATTTTATTTCTAATTACAAATTTAAACTTTATTATTATAGAAACAATGATTTAATTAAAAGAGGATTAATTTTTTATTTATTTATTGGGGGCTATATTCTAGAAGGATTACATATGTCATTATTAAGCTGAGTGAAGTGATCGAACCGAACGAGTGAAGCTCTTACACTACGATTCAGGCATTTCGATGTAACGCTTCTCCTCCTAAACCGCTTGACCGATTTAGTTCAAATTTGACATGGTTATAGGTACCAATGGTGGCAAGGTATAAATCTGAAATAAAACCAATCGGGTTGACCACGGAGGAATAATCACCGAAAAACCTGCTGCCATTAACTTTCAATGGAGATATTGGAAGAATTATTTTATTTCTCAATGACTGGCTCCGCGCGCTCATTTAACCTATGACATTGATCAAGGTCACGATGCTGATCACTTAAAAAAAAGAACGAAAATCCGAAATCGGACATACCATCGAGGAATAATCACCGAAAAATATCTTAACTTGAGGTAGAGATAACTGCACGAAATTCGCTCAGCTCAACATTGAATGCGTGCGGACCTAATTACTTCTTGAAGTGAAACTTCTTTAGGCGCGTTGAGAGTGGAATTTCAAGGTCGCGTCACGGCAATAGAGTCATGATGAGGCTGGGACCATTTTGGATTTTAACAGACGGAGAGAGCTACCGGATAGATCGCCAGAGAGAAAGAGACAAAAATAGTAAGCATGCTATACTCTATTGCTGCAGAGAGTTTTCTTTCTCCTCTTTGTGCTACATTCGTTCTTAAAAAAGTGTACGCATGTGTTGAATGTAAACACACATTGTGCACTCGGAGACAAAAATGCTGGAGCGCTGACTTACAGTTGGTAAAGTCAATTTCAATGTTATATTTTGATCAGAATCTCCAGTATTTTGAAACTGATTTATATTTATTGTTATTAACAAACTATTTTTCACAAAAACCGATATCCAAGTAAGTAATGTTTTATATATTCTTTTTGTACACATCCTCATTGTAATTTAAAATTTAAAATCCATGTATATTAAATGATTTTTATGTTTGTCTAATGACTTAGTGTGTGCTTAGTATATTTATTATTTTATTTACTATTTTCAAATTTTATTTTAATACTGGAAAATTAATCAAACGAACTTGTAAAATATTTTTACATTAACTTTTTAAAAATCTTTTTGATACTATTCCTCAATCCTTTGACTGCCTACAACATCTCACTTTTGATCTGTTTTCAAATGTTATCTTGAATTTTACGTCTTTGAATTTTTATCGTCTTTCATTTTTTTGACAATAACAGATTTTAATCAATCTCGCCAAAGAAGTTTCACTTCTGACACGTGTTCTCTGTACACACGCTCTTTTTTTTTTTTTTTTTTTCTTTAGGAAGGGGGTATATAGAATTTTAGCAAACATTAATTACTATTGTTTTTAACTATATTTTATTGATATCAATGAAACTGAAAAAGTTTTCTTACATGCTTTTTATGTGGAAAAAATAATAAAATGTTCTGAAATACAAAAATATTTTTTTCCCCCATCTTCACTATATTAAATTGGCAAGAAAGTAATTTAGGCTTTTTAGGTGAAGTAGGGAAAGGGTGGATTTTCAGATTTTTAAAGTAAACTATGTTTTTATGTTTGCCTGCATATCTATATAAAATTTCATACTGATCGGTGGAATAGTTTAGGAGTAAATGTTGAGCAAACATAGGCATATTTGAAAATACCAAAATTAATTTCTTACCAAACCCAATAGGCACGTTTTTCCTCTCAACCCTAAGAAAAACATTAAATCGAGGTTTTACTTTATTTATTTATTTATTAAGGACGTCACTACTAGTGTCTATCACATTTTATTTCATTCATAACGCATTTCAAAAAACAGGAAACATTAAACTTCAAATGTTTTAAAACGGCAGAACAACTCTTCAAGAAAAAATTTATTTGCAATTCGAAATGGAACGTACGTGAAGAATCATGGTTTTATTTGCTATGTACAGATACGAAGCAAACATTTTGAGCTAGGATTCAGTAAGTTTATATTTCAAACCAAATGGAATAGTTTCGATGCAATAAAGACAGATTATTGCTTTGCAGGAAGGACTATCTTTAAAACAATGGCATTTCTTTCTTTCATTTTTTAAAATACTGTATCTATGTAGGAGCGTAAGCTTCTTACTACAAGCATGCATGTTTTTGTGCTTGCTTTCCCGCGAGTGAGTTTTTTATTTGAGCAGATGTTCCCTACACTGATCATTAAGGGAAAATAATGAGGGCTAGTGGAAAAAAAACCTAAACTTTATACTGATTAAATGAAGATTTCTCTTTCTACATTGCTCCTAGAGCTAATTTATTTTATTCACTTAGTAGTGAAGTTTCATTATTTTGTTTTCTTATAAAGTAAGCGGGTACTGCACTGTAAAATGTAAATACTAATATTTCTACTCTGAGAAAAGGGTTTTTACAGTTGTCAGTTTTTGTACAAAAGTATTCTTGTGTGCAAGGGTTCATAAAGGATGAAAACAAATATATACAGGGTGTTCCAAAAACACTGACCTAGGTTTTTTTTAAATTTAAATATTGGTCATAGACATACAATAAATTAAAAAATTACGTAAAAATGGTACAGAATTTTATGGTATCGATTAAAATTTGCAGGTGGATTAAATCTAAATATATACAAAATTTAAACAATATTTTCTTTAACTTTTATTTCTTATATGGTCACCGTACAAAAAATTATCAGTTAGTAAAATTGGCTTATGCATTAATTAGCTGATGCACAAAATTTGAGAATTTTATCCAAAAAAGTGTCGGAGATATGAATATATATATATATATATATATATATATATATATATATATATGCTGACTTAAACCTCTTTTAAATGGCTCTTGAATGGAAGAAAATAACGTCAAATGATCGCACTTGAGGGACAGTAGACAAATTACCAAAAAAACAAAAATTATGATACCTTAAACACATAATTACTGTAGCTATTATTGCTATTGTGCAGCCCCTTACTGGCTTTGCTTAAAGATATCTCCGAACTTTTTTTTATGATGAAAGGCTGAAATTTAGTAGATCATTAAATTAATGTATGACGCACAATTTACTAATTGGGAATTTTTTGTATGGAGGGCAAAAAATCCGGCGTCGTCGTAGGATTTAATCGACGTAGGAGGCAATTTTCAATATTTACTGTTAATACCAGTAACAGTATGGACCAGTAGTTGGAGGAGGCAGAGGTAGATCCAGAAAAAAATTCTGAGGGAGCACAAAATTTTTTTGTCTCTTTTTCCGTATAAATTCATTTAAATTAACAAAATAAGTAAATCTTTTATAGTGTAAATTTAGTTCGTCTGTGGGGAAAGGGGGAAAGTGCTCCTGTGCTCCCCTCTCTGGATCCGCTAGCAGGATGAAATGAAATCACCAAAGTTATCAATCATCCCGATTAATCAGAGTAATTATTACCCATCATGATAAGTGAAAACAATTATTTTTATTCTATAGAGGACAAAATAATTTTCTAGATACATTTATTATGAACCTCCTCTTCGAAAGAGTTGGTATCCTAAGATTTATTCTGCTGCTGAAAGCTCAATCAATCAGTGTGAAATCAGTTGTTATTTGCGACCATTGAAAAATAAATGAATTCTCATTTTTCAGAGGATAGAACAATTCTCTACGTACATTAATTAAGAATCTCCATTCGAGAAAGTAGGTTTATAATTCTCTTAACATAACCAGTTTTACGCAAGCTGGTGACAGGAAAGTTAGAAATATAAAAGTTCTTATTTATGAAATTTCCGGAGCAATTTTCCCGTAAACTTTCAATGTTTACTTGATAGCAGCAAATTCATTTCTCGAAGAAAAACAAATTTCGAAGATCTCCCCCCGAAATTTTAGGAAGTGCGATCGAAACTTCGTGAAATAAAGTGATTTACCGGGATATGTAGAGGAAATTTTCTAAACAATAGAAGAGTTTTCTCAGTGATTAGAACTTATGAAGGCTTTGTTGATGTTGGAGCTTGTTTTAGAAACGCGTTTCGAATAAATGGATTGGGTGGCTTGGATCAACTACAAACATGTTGTCAAACTTCATAACCGCGTAATCGTCTTTGGAGAAATACTGAAGCATTATTGGCTGCTGTGGTAGTTAAGTTTTAAATTACAGAAAAGTTTCATGAAAGCACCTGTGGTATTCACAAGGCGCATTGTGAGAATGAATACAACAGGTGACAGTAGCCGTAACCGAGCCATATTCACCTAAGCCTACTATACAGAGTGGTCCAAAAAGATGGTACCACGCTGTAATACTTTGCCCATTAGAGATAAGTAGGCAATGCAAGTTGAAAAAACGTTCAAGGAAGGAAAAATGATACGTCAATTCCCTCGTTTATTTTCAAAAAGGGACACTTTTTAAATCTGCGTTCGATCCACGAACAAAAAAATTCCCAAAGTGTGCAATGCGCTGTATACACTAATAAAGTGATGTACAAAATGTCAGAATTATCTCTTAAGAAGTGTCAGAGATATGAAGATAAATGTGACTTGAACCCCTTTTTAAAGGCTATCGAAAGGAAAAAAATTGCCTCGAATGATCGGGTTTTGGAGTCGTACAGAAATTACGAAAGAAATTTTTTTTTTAAACTCCAGCCACAAACTTTTACAGCGAAAATTTAAGTACACACAAAATAATAATTTAAACTATAGTAAGTAAGTAAAATAGTACTTTTGGCATAATATTTTAAATATGAAACATTTTCCAACTAAACGTGTCCATGTCAAAGCTTAATTTGACTGATCATTATTACTTCCTTGTACGTAGTATAAGGAAGTAATGTGATCCCGAAAAATTTTGGGGGCCAAATTTCGACATAAAAACCGATTTTGACTACCTCTAAATTGAATTTTAAAAATTTTTTCGATGCATCTCATCGTAGGCTAGCATGCACGATCATATTAACGCGTCTGCAAATCATTTTGACCAGTGGCGAGTCTACTGTGGCCAGTTTTTCCATGCCGTCTGTACGTACGTACGTACGTGTGTACGTACGTACGTACTCTCTTAATAATCAAGAGTGAAAAACCAGTGCTGAGGAGTGATATATCACCCTACCTTCGTGACAAAAATCAGCCAACCTCCATAGAGTGAGAAATCACTATTCGGAAGAGTGACATTTCTGACTCTGGACTAGGAGTGAGAATTCAAAAACCCACTCCGGGAAAGAGTGCCTCACTCTAAGGAAAGGGTGACAGCACGCCATCCCTTAAAGAGTGGAGCGCTCTGATCAAGAGTGAGCTATGACCCTTTTTAAGAGTGACCGTCACTTTTTATAGGGTGATTATTCGAGACCGTATCCAGGGGTCCGGACCCTCCCCCCTCCCAAAAAAATTGATTTTTGTTAATAAAATAATAATAATGACGTCTTTTTGTGATAAATTCTGCCTTTTCCACGGTTTGGACCCTGCCTGAAATTTTTGTCTGGGTACGGCCCTGGATTTATTCCTTGCATATGCCTTGCTTCTGGCTATCACAATTTTAGGGAAATTAAAATAATTCCTTATAAATATAATATATATATATATATATATGACTGTATCTGGTAACAGCATTGATTATTATTATTTTTTAAATATTTGGCAAATATTAAAAGATATTTTCTATATAGCATCAATATTTATCCAATCTTGTGAATTCATTGAAAATAAAATCCAATATTATAAATTTAATATTTTGCCCATTTGAAGTCAAATTTTAATACTATTGAATCTTAAAGTATTTGAAATTTATCAATAATATTGAGTGTATATTAGAAATATTTCCAATATTATTAAGTACTAATTACTTTTAATTATTAAAATTTACATATATGTGAATACTTTGAGAGTAAAGACCACTTCCAGTATTGGTAAAAACTAGAGTTTAGCCCTGATATATGCTCAAAATGTTATTATCATTTGTAAAATTTTAATTAACATATGAAGTGTGTATTGAAATATTAATTATATATTGAGAATATTTCTGAAGTAGTTTCACTACCAATGAACTTTTAAATATTAACTCAATATTGTGAAAACATTGATATCAAAAACCAATAATGGTACAAAGTAGTAAGTGAACACATTGAGAATAAACACAGTTTCCAATATTGGTAAATAAAATTCCAATATTGGTAAAAATTAGCATTTAGGTCTGATAAATTCTCAAAATAACTTTATACTTTCAGTATGACTATACTAATACCTTTTTCCACTGAATTTAACATACAAAAAATATATTCTTAATACAGGGTTGTATTGGAAATATTTTTGAAGTAGTCCTCAATTGATAAATTTTTTAATGTTAACTCAATATTGTTAAAAAAAATTGAAAACAAAGATCAACTGTAACTTCGTCAAATGTATCAAATGTAACTTCGTACAAAGTAGCAAAGTTAATATTTGCCTCAGATATATTTAAAATGCATTTATAGTATTTGATATACATTGGAAATATATTCAATATGGATAAGTAATTACTTTAACATAACTTTATACCATTTTTAATTTTTTTGGTTAATATTTACTCAATATTACACTGGGAATAAAGCTAGTATTGGTAAAAAGTAGAAAGTTGATATTTAACCATTATATTGTAAAAATTATAAAACTTTGCTGCTATTGAATCTAAATTAAATATATTTAAAATGTATCTGCAATATCGAGCGCCTTGAAAATATTCTTCATATCGTACAAGTAAATATTTTTGCCGCATTTACCCCCCCCCCCCCCAAGTTTGCCCATAGGCAATCTTTAATACATCATAGCTGGATATTGGGTATATCTATTAGAAGTCCAACATAAAATAGATTTCTCTATTAGAAATTTGAGGTGTGATCTCTCTAATGAGTAAATAACATCTATAATATACAGGTCTATAAGAGATCTGTATATATGTAGCATAGTTATAATAATTAAACTTCCAGAAGATCTCAAATATCCCAAAAGTGGCTATCTATTTCATATTCAAAATATCCAATGATCAGAAATTGATACTTATTTCATATCCAGAACTTATTAGATATCTATTTCTGGGCTATCTTGGATTATTGTCATGTTCAGAATGATCAATAACAGCTGGAAAATAAATTTTACGTAGCTCAATGGAACAAGTAATATCTGACCCCATGCATTTTTAAATTCTTGCTTTCATTCCAGTGAGTGAAATGTGGACTGTTGACACAGAACATACAGTATTTAAAATAACAGCCTATTCTGAAATTAAACAGATTAAGAAGGAGTACAGAGTTTCATTTTAATAATCAGATGATGGCATCACTAAAAGGTACCCCCAAGAGTTCCACATGGTTACTAAAACAAACCTCCATAACCTCTAGATCTATTTAGTTACAGAATTCGTTGACAGTTTATGTTTTGTTTGGTTAGTCAAAACTTAACAGGAATATAAGTGAAAGTTTCAAAATGCTTGGAGGTGATCTGTATAGCCATTGAGCTATGTAAAATCCATCAGCAGGAGATTTATAAGAATTTTCTTTGTCTGCAGTACTATAACTTCATTTGAGGTAATCTGTGATCAAACAAGAATAGAAATAAGCATTTCGGACATCCACATGACTCAACAGTGTGCAGAAATATTTGATATGTTCAATGTTACCTTTTCTCCTGCTGAAATAAAAAATCCCTGAAAGCTTATTTTTTACCTATGGTACATTTCAGAACAACTTTCACTTACAACAGTATTAACAAAACAATAAAAAAAAGTTCATGATAAGATATTTATATAAAATCAAAAGAATACTAATAATTTTGATTTTTAAATAGATTTTATTTTAAGTATAATTTATTCAAACTTTCTTTTCAACTTTATTACAATTAACAAGTCTTTTTTTAATTTTAAATAAAGAAGAAATGAACATGATTGAATTGTTATCGAAAAGAAATTATTTGAAATTAAATTTCAGTCATTTATACGAACAAATACAAGAATTATGAAACACAAAAATAAATTAAAAGAGTAATAGCTATCCTTTAATTGAAAACCAAAATAAATAAATAAATAAACTAATTGTTGGGTAAATCAAAAATATAAATATATCTGCTGATAACCTCTGTTAATGTACATATCATGTTTGGAAATTTAAGAGAATGCCTATTTTTCTATTCCCCCCCCCCCTCCCCCCCAGAAAAAGGAATAAAATATTTCTAAAATGGAAACTACTTTATATTGATTGATTTTTTTTTTTTTTTTTTTTTGTGAAAAGGGGTAAAGAAATATTTTTGTGCAGGCCAATACATAAATAATATAAATCAAAACCAATTATTTCATAATTCCCCAACAATGCCCATTTGGTTGAATCCCCCCCAACATTTTTGTCTTGTCCAAAAACCATTATTTAAGGTTTAGAGGCATGAGCAAGAATACAGGTTAGAATACCTTAAAAAGTTCACCACCCAAGTCACCCCCCCCCAAGAAGACACCCCTCTTGTAGACTTGCCATAACGCAAAGAAATAATTGAAGTTTAGAGCATGAGGGTGAACCATATTAACCTCCATAGATACTGTCTGGGTGAGGAGGGGGGGGGGTAGGGTGGTGATTCACAGAAACTAAGAAAAAAATTTTTCACCTCTTAAAAAACCAAATTCCTGTTCTGAACATAATTTATACATACTTCAAAATAAAAGCCATTTCTTATTTTTTTAATATATATACACATTCATTTCTTTATTTATTTTTAAGTGTGATTTTATTTCTTTCAATTTCACTTTTACAGCAAAATAGCTACAAATTACTTAATCTTTTAAAAACCTCAAATTGAAAAAAAAAGTTCTTTTAATATAGATTTTATGCAAGAATTATTATACTATTGAAAACAGATTTAGAACAATAAATGAAAGTAAAGCCAGAAAAACTCATTAGTATGTTAGAACAAAGTTCAATTAATACGAGGGCCAAAAAAAAAAGAAAGAAAAAAACAGTTAATAAAAATATATAAGCAAAGTCTTAAATAAAAACATGAGTAATGGAACTTCCAAGTCCAGAGTAGTCTTCAGCCTAGCAAATTTTAGTTTACAATGTGTTCTAAATTTTAAAAAATTCAAACGATTACATAACTGCAGAAGTAAAAAATAGCCTGTGAATTGAAAAAAAGTGGAAGATATCTCTTATTGAGACCCATGCAGGTTTGAATGAATTATAAAAGCAATGGCAGTGAACACACAACACAATTATTACAAATTTGGTTTAATTGTTGCACATTAATTGTTGCATTAATATAAAATACAATCAATGGATTCAATATCAGTACTTCAATACTATTTCACATTCAGGGATTCTTCTAACAGCATCTGGAAGATAAAAATTATGACTTCAACAAGTAATTACAGAATTAATAAAAGTTAAAACATAACTGCTATTCTATCCTAATAATAAAAGGGTACCCTCCCCCTCGCCATAATTTGAATAAGACTGAAGAAAGGCTCAAAATCAGAAAGAGTTGGCAGCTAGAATATACTAGAGCATAAACTAGGTCTATGTTAAATACATACAAAATAAAATTAGTTAAAATTAGTTTTGTGTGTACATGGCTTCGTGTCAAATTTAAATCTCCAACTAAAGCACAACCTAACACTTTCAACTAGGTTATGAATTTACAGAGGAATAAGTCAGCAGATCTTTTCATTTGATTCAGAAAACATTTTGTTTATAGTTTCATTAAAATAGGAGGATAACTTTATAATAAAAAGTCTGCAAATCCACATACATTTTGGAACACCTTTAGGAGCAGGTTAAATACAATTTTGGAACAGCACAAAAGCATACCGAAAAATGGTAATAATAAATACTTTCTTATTACCATTTTTCATATATCTTATTACCATATTTATGTATGGTAATAATAAATACTTTCAAGTAACATTTACATATACTGTAACCTTCTGAGTAAGAGAGGGAAGGGAAACAGGGCTCCTACTGTTAAAATTGTACAAATTATGCAAAAAATGAATGAATTAATAAAATAAAGATGTAGAATTTAAGCTGCCTTTTACATTCTAATTTTGCCACTGAACACAAAAGCAAATGGTAAAAAACTGCAATAAAACCTAAATATAGCAGCTCAAAAAAAAAAAAATTCTATTTTTTTACATGCAAAAAATAAAAGGAAAAAAAAACTTTAATTTTACAGATAAGAAATGTTTGTATTGTTTTATAAAATAATCTGTTCTCTATGTTCTATTAATATTAGAATATACTGATATGCAAAGTGATTGAGAGCACGAAATACTTTATTAAAAGTAAAGAACATATTGTAGGATTTACCTCACAAAATTTTATTTTGTGAGGTAACACAAAAAAGAATAATTGGGGACAGTATTGAAGTGAAAATCCCATATCAAAGCAATTTGGAATAAAATTATCCTTGAATCACAGTAACCTGTGGGTAATAACAAACATCAAACTAATAGTGACAAAATAAATATTAAACACATTACTTACTATTGGTGAGTTAAATTTGCAAATTATTACAATCAATTAAAAAATAGAAAATATTCAGGACTTGTAATATATTTTAGGTAAATAAAAATTGGGTAAAAATAAAGTGACAACTTTGCAATAAAAACTTTTCATGCACAGCAAGTAAAATATCATCAAATAACAACATTCTTAGCAAAGATCACATCTATATGTGGAAGATAAACAAATTGAAGAAATAATTAAACGGAAGTTTGAAAATACTTTTCATATCCAGTCTGGTAAATTACAAGGATTCAGTGCTCAGAGGTGTAGCTAGAGGGAGACATTTGTCCCAGGGCACAGGATCCAAAAGGCACCAATTTGTATATAAAACTTTTTCCAGCACATTTTGGTAAAAAGGAAGTGATGCAAATTTGTTCTCGGGCACTGAAAATTCTTGCTACACCTCTGAGTACTGACCCCAATTAATAACCTAGATCTTCTTGAAGTCAGTTAAAAACTAGACTAAAGATATTTTTGAGTAATATTCAAATATACATATGACAACATGTGAACACTGACAAGGTTATTACACTTTGTGAATACTGCAGACTTAAAAAATCTGAATTTACTAAGGAAGTAAAGTTTACATTTACATATTGTATTAGTAAAATTTAAAAAATAATATATTTCATCTGTTTTTACCACTAATGGTGACATGTAATATGGTGTCGAAACTGGTAGGCTAGTTTTCGATTTGGTTTGTACCAAAGTACAGATATGAGATTAACAAAAAAGGAAAAAAAGTCTGAAAGAATGTCCAAACAACTTTTGAGCAATTATACTTATGAATTTCAAGAGCAATAAATATTTTAATTTTTATTGATACTAAATCTATCTTACTTATATACAATTTTGCCTTACTGAAAAATCAGAAAATTTTTGAAAAAAATGAATTCTTTATAAACATTGAAAAAGGTCTGAATATTAAACTAAATTCTTAAATCTCATCTCTGAAAGTAGCATTTTACAGTTTACATTTTAAACAACAACAGCAGTGACAACATTAATAATAATAATAATAATAATAATATAAGTTACAGGAGTTTCAAGGTTTTACTTACAACATATTTTTAAGAGGTAGTGAGGGTGCAGAGTAAAAAAATTAATCTGAAGGGACTAAAAATTGATTTTTATACTTTATTTCATTGTTACTTCATAAAATGTTGCAAATAAGACTTGATTTTGCAAGCAATTTATTAACTTGGTGTCAAATATGCAACTTGACATAAAAAATTTACATATAATAGAGATTAAATAAATGACAGAATATAGCATAACATAAAATGATATACTAAAGAGTTGCCTGGGTCAAATGCTTTAATAAAGAATACCACATTGAATTTTACTGTATAAATATTTATTGTTTTACTCATTGATGTAACTTTACCAAAAGTTATACTTTTTTTTCTTTTAAGAACAGCCTAATAATTTTCTCAATTTACATGAAATTTATAAAATTTAATACATAGTCACTAACTGCCCCAAAGTAACATCACTTTAGGGAAAAAAAACTAAAAAAAAAAACATATAAATCAATTTGGAAAATAAGAAAAAAATAAACTAAACAAAAAAGTAAACATCTCAAAAAAAAAAAAAAAGTTATTGACAATTATGAAATTATGCGATACAAGCTTTGAAAAAATTAGACCGCAGAGATCAAAAGTATGCAGACTTTGAACTAGTAATTAAGAACATTTAAAGAATAAATAAACAAATAAAACAAAAATATGAATACCACTTATAATGCCGATAGTTTCTTCTCTTTTACAGCATGCCACTGACAAAAATTCAATGGTTTTCCACAGGACCAGTTCAGAGTACTAGAAAATAAAAAGTTAATAAAGTGATAAACAGCCAAAATCAATCAGTTTTTCTTGTAACATATTTTATTCATCACTTGGCTCTGCAAGCTTTAAAGACAGGCTTCTCAAAAACTCGGTATAATTCAGAATGCTTCTTCATAGACAGCATGATGAACTTTTATAGAACAACAAAACTGCAGGTCTTATCCCATTTTTAGGGAGAAATTCACGAAAGTGGAAACTGTATCTGATGGCTAATTCTCCCTCTATTTTGGACAATACAATATGTTATAAATTTTTCTCTGAGTATTTCACTTCTATAAATTAACCATTTGTATTGCCATAAATACAGCTTGTGAAGAGAAATTCTGAATTTTCAAATTTCTGACATAGTTGAATTCTTTTAAAACCTGTTCAGAAATTGCATTATTTCTTGTAAAAAAAAAATAATAATAACTTGATTGAAACATTTTGTTTCTACTCAGTGAGACACTTAATGAAACACAATTTTTGTGAGAAATCTACTACCCATCTGATTCAGTGCTTAAGATATACATTCTTCTAAAATGGGATGCTTGCAATGCAAATAATAATAATAATATAAAATTCACACAGACATGTGTATAAGGAACATTTATAACATATGATATGAATATAAAATTAACTCCCAAATTTAAAAATACACTGAAACAGTAAGTAATTAAAAATAAATACATACTTATATCTAAAGACATCCAAAGTAGTATTCACCCTTATCAAAGGTTCTTGAAAAATCACCCAGTCATCGCTGTTATTAACTCTCCTATATTTCAAGAAAATGAGTATTCAGTACATAAAAAACATTCTAAAAGTTTCGTTTTCTAAAGCAACCAATTTATATGAATATTCATTTATTATCAATTTATATATATTTAACTAATGACCAACCAAGTTAGGAGTCTTCAGTTAAAATTTACATTTAAACATTATCACAAGAACAAATGATTCGGTGGTAGATCGAGGGGTAATGGGATGAGTGGCTATAGGGCTTCAGTCCCCCCCCCCATCTCAAATCCAGGCAGCAATTATGACATAAAGTCGCTTGAGTCAGAAGTATGGGTCTAAATGGGGGCCCCCCTTACATTTTGTTTCTTCACCGACTCTGACAATTGTCTTTCTGTATTTTCCACAGTATTTACCCGCTTGCCCATGATAATCAGGGAACAATCATATTACATTAAATTTTTCAGTAATATTTGACTTATTTATTAAGATATATTTTTCAGAAATTTGTATATGAATGCATTTAAAATTATTTCAGATTTTAAATGCAAAAATTATGTGTAACAGATAAACAGTGATAATTCGCAAGTAATAATATATTAAGATGCTAACATATCAAAAATATATACTTGTGCAATATATATGAGGAATATTTGAAATATACACCCAATATTATGGATACATTTTAAATAAATTTAATTTAAATTCATTGACAATATAATGGGTAAATATTAATTTGCTACAATTTACATTAGTATTTATTTCCAATTTAATGATAATATTGAATAATTAAGTATATGAATATGAAAAAATAAAAATACTATAAAATTAATTACTTGTCAATATTAGGAATACATTAGAAATATTACCAATGTTTACCTAATATTGTGGATACATTTTAAATACATTTGGGCTAAATATTAACTTGCTGCTATGTAAAAATACTGGTTTGGGTTTTCAATGTTTTACAATCCTGTGAGGTGCTATTTGAAAGTTTATTGGTAATGGAACTACTTCAGAACTACTTCCAAAATATAGCCAATATTGCAGATACATTTCATTTAAATTCAGTAGAAAAAGGATTAAAAGTATTTTGAATTTTTAAGTAAATTTTACCAATATCATAAATTTATTTACCCTTAATGATACCCAGTAGAAGACCCAAACTCTGAAATCCATGCTGTCTGCTTTCTCAACAATGTCAATAAATAATGAAATCTGTTCTGCTACCTGCAAGTTCAGAAAACCACAGAATAATATTAAATACTTGAAAAATATAACATTAATGATATGGGCACCCATAAGGGGGGGGGCTCAAGGTAGGGAACTTGCTCCCCCCCCTTAGGAGAGGAGAGCAGGGGCAGGGACATACCCCAAAAAAAATTCTGGGAGGGTCCAAAAATTTCGGAGGGGGTCCAAACGATGAAAAAGGCAGAAAATTTCACAAAAAGACTTCACCATTATTGCTTTGTTAATAAAAACTGAAATTTCGGAGGTGTTACAGACCCCCCCCCCTTCCTGGGTACGTCCTTGGCCAGAGGGTGACTGGTGGGGCTTCAGCCACCCTCGAAATAAGTAAACAAAAACATAAGAAATGGAGAAAATTACATATTCGTGGGTAATTTTGAAAGTTCAGCTTGAAATTTTTAAGGTTTAGATACGTCCCTAAGCCAAACTCACTCCCCTCCCCCCCCCCACTTAAGTATGTTTTTTCAAGCTGCAAAGATATGTTCTGATTAAAATATTTAAAATGAAATATGCTAGATAAATTTTAAGTTTATGAACATTTCCTATGCAATATGTGGAATAACCTTTATTAAAAATGAAGTCTTAAAAAAATGCAACTCAAAGCATGGCTTTTTCCATAACATTACAGAAATAATTCAGCAATCAAAATTAATTGAATGTCAACAATATTATTTGAATTGTCTTAGACTGAACAAGTGTAAAGTGAGCTTTATTTAAGGGGAATAGATGAAGTGAATATTATCAAATACAATGAAGAACCGTTCTGATTATACCATCTTTAAAATAAAACAAACTACATTAAAATCGGCTCATCCATTTGGGATCTATTTTGCCACACACACATCCAACTTTTAGAAAAAAAAAACAGGCATTTAGTATCTTAGAATGAAAATTTAATAAACTAAATTCATATTCTGAAAAAATTTAAGGACCCCTTAAAATGGGATGTCTGGGGCATGTGCCCTCCTTGCCCCTGTGATAATCATGGTCTTATCATCACAGGATTTTCAGTAGTATTTGACTTAATTATTAAAATATATTTTTCAGCAATTTGTACATAAATGCACCTAAAATTATTTATCAGATTTTAAATTTTGAAATAATGTACAGTAGATAAACAGTCTTAATTCACCATTACTGTGATATTAAGATGCTGACACATTAAAAATATTTGTTAGTACAATATGAGGGAAATTTATAATATACACACAATACTGTGTGGATACATTTTAAATATATTTAATTTAATTCATTAACATAGACAATATAATGGATAAATGTTGCTAATTTTTACCAATATTAGTTTTTATTTCCAATATAATAACAATGTGAAGGATTGAGTATATTAGCATTAGAAAAATAATAAAATGGTATAAAAATATTTTTAAAAATTACTTGTCAATATTAAGAATACATTATAAATATATATTTCGAATTTTTACTTAATATTGTGAACACATTGTAAAGATATTTGGGCTAACTACTAACTTGCTACTATTAAAAACTTTATCAGTAATGGAATTACTTCAGAAACATTTCCAGTATATAGCCAATATTGTGGATATATTTCATATGTTAATTAAATTCAATAGAAAAAAAATAGCATTATTTTGAATTGGTATCTAGGCTAAAAGGTAAGTTTTACCAATTTGAGAATTTTATTTACCAATATTGATACACAACAGAAGACATAAAATCTACCAAACCAAAATGTGCAAGGCTCTAAAATTAATACTGTATTACTAAATTTAATATTGTAACACTTACCTTTATTACCAGTAATATTAAACTTATCCGTTACTATACTATTGAATTATCCTTAAACAGTATACAAACTTTTCAATTCCAAAAATCTCGCATTTAACACCAAAAACAATAACTTTTTTTCCGCGTTGAATCAGTTTACCAGCACAAGTTCAAGTATCCCTTGTGTTTTTCGTACTACTAATGAAAGCTCACACATTCTGAATCACCTGCTACTTTCAGCTGGTTTCCCTGATTTAAAAGTGGACTTTCCTGAGGCCATCTGGGGTGTTCGATCGTAAATTATCCACTTTACCATATGAGAGAGAGGTTTGTGTATGTGTAAAAAGTGGAGAGGGAAATATTACACCACAACAAGAGAGCGGTTATTTTGATCTAATCACGTATATATGTATATTCTAAGCGTGAATCTGTGCTAGAATGTGCAATAAGATAAAATGATGCACATAGACATATTGAAATTTAATCACAAAATATTTTTTTCCCACGTTTATAATTTATTTCAATATAAATTGCATACAATATATAATTGATCATTATTTTCTGCTTTTGATTTAAAATTTTGTTTATGCTATTTGCAACAGGCGCGTATCCTTCCTAAAAATCTGACCCTTTACTTAGTTTAAAATTTGATACTGAGGCTACAGTTGAAACAGCTTGCTTACAATTTGATACACAGGTTAGAGCCCTCTCCACCCCCGAAATAAAATCCTGACTGCACCACCGATTTACAAACACGCATCAAAACATGCTCAAATATTATATACAGAAACAAAAAACGAATGCAAGATTTCAGCTATATAAGCATAAATAACATACTACGATCAAGTATAGAGGCGGATCCAAAGATCAATTTCTCGGAAGGGTATAAAATTAAAAGAAGCAGGCTTGTTTAAGTCTTAAAAACAAAATGTATAGTAAAGCAAAATGTTAACCCTAACCAAAGCAATGTCTGTCGGAAGAGCTGGAGTCCTAATGGATCCGACACTGAATCAATGTATCTTATATGTTGTGAATTATCAAATTTTAAATAACATTTACAATAATTGAAAAGTTATAAGGTTTTACTTACTTGTGTTAGCTAAAAGTATTCCATTACTTGTATGCAGTTGGTACTTCGCAACTGCAGTCCAATTCCAATATGGCGTCGTTTGTGTGTGGAAGCAACGCACTCACTCCTGCTGAAGTGAACGCATCATGGGAAATGTGGTGACTCTCTCGCTAGAGTGAGCAGATAGCGCCTTCACCCTTACTCTAAGAGTGACATTGTCTCACTCTTGCAGTTAGGGTGACAGAATCCTATCGATGAAGAGTCATAATGCAGTTTTCTCACTCTTATCTCACTCTATCTGGGATCATTTGCCGGTGACTTTTTGTAAGAGTGACAATGTCACTCTAAATTTTTAAGAGAGTATGTATGTAACTCGCATATCTCAAAAACTATTGGTCGTAGAATGTTGAGATTTGATATTTAGGATTGTTCTATGATCTAGTTGTGCACCTCCCCTTTTGGTGGCAATCGAATGGATAGTTTATGTACAGGACCGCCCAAAAGATTCGAAATACATTACGCTCTATGGGCCGAAATTCATTAAACTCGCCTAACTCAAAAGCTATTAGGCGTAGAATGTCGAAACTTCATATTTTGGATAGTTGTAACATCTAGTTGTGCACCTCCCCTTTTGGTGGCAATCGAATGGATAGTTTATGTACAGGACCGCCCAAAAGATTCGAAATACATTACGCTCTATGGGCCGAAATTCATTAAACTCGCCTAACTCAAAAGCTATTAGGCGTAGAATGTCGAAACTTCATATTTTGGATAGTTGTAACATCTAGTTGTGCACCTCCCCTTTTGGTTCCATTCGACTGGATAGTTTATCTACAGGACTGCCCAAAACATTCGAAATACATTACACTCAATGGGCCGAAATTCATTAAACTGGCATATCTCAAAAACTGTTAGGCGTTGAATGTTGAAACTTTATATTTAAGATTGTTGTAACATCTAGTTGTGCACCTCCCCTTTCGGTTCCATTCGACTGAATAGTTTATCTACAGGACCGCCCAAAAGATTCGAAATACATTACGCTCTATGGGCCGAAATTCATCAAAGCGTTTTTTAGAGGTATTGGGCTATTTCAAACGACTCAGAAGTGATATATGCTGTAAAGAGTTAGAAAATGAATTTCTCTATTAAAAAAAGTGTCTTTATCATTTATAGTTCTGCTACAGGAACACTCAAAAGATTTCCAATACATTACGGTCAATAGCAATTTTAGGGGCATTCATCCATTTCAAGCACAATACCGTCCTACCACATAAGTTAGGTAATGGTCCGACCACGGTCACGTGCCTCCCTCAAGAACTATGCCAAAAGTCGCCAAGCTTGGCGACTTTTGGTGTACGTGTGTGCATATTTAACTCTCAAATCTCAAAAACTATTATGAAATTTCATATATAAGAATGTTGTAACATCTAGTTGTGCATCTCGATTTTTGGTTCCAATCTACTGGAGAGTTTATTTACAGGACCACCGAAAAGAATTTCAGTACCTTAATGTCTATGGACATCTTCATTATAACACAACTGTAGACAGTCATTGTTTGGTACATGCCCAAAATCTCGCCGTCTGTCCTCGACCTTGGCGAGTTTTGGCGAAATATCGCCAAATTTGGCGATAGTCAGTCATTTCGTCCATGCCCAAAGTATCGCCATTTGTCATCGTTCTTGGCGAGTTTTGGCGAAATATCGCCAAATTTGGCGATAATCTGTCATTGTTTGGTTTATGCTTAAAATCTCGCCAAATGTCGTCGACATTGACGAGTTTCGCCGAAATATCGCCAAATTTGGCGCCAAAAATTATTTCCTATTTTGTATAACTCTAAAACTTTAACCCGTAGATTTTTTTAACTTTGTATTTAGAACTATTGTAATATCTAACTGTTTTCAATATCTTTTTTGACAGCAATCGACTGAGAATTTATTTACATGGTGAGCCAAATGACTTTGAATACATTGAGGTGTATAGGTGCATTCAATTCATTGAAGGTCTGTGCTCACTGACTACTTTGGCTATCCCCAAAATCTCGCTGACTATCTCAAGTTTGTCGGCTTTTGGTGAAATATCGCCAAATAAAGTGTCAGAAGGAAATCTTTCAAATTGAACTCAGCTTGGCGATATCGAAATATTTGGCTAGAAATTGCTAAACCTTACTATTATTGATATTTTATCTCTTTCAAACAAATAAATTTAGAGGAAGTGCGTCGAAAATATTTTTGATCTAATGGACGTGCAAGGAAGTCATGTGTTGGACACATCAGATTTTTTTTGTAACCGTTAATCTGAGATGCATACTTCCAATTGTAATAATGGTCAAATTAAATGAAGAGTGAAGATATTAAAAGTTTGAAGCGAAAAGAAATTTTAGTAAAAAAATGCACAGTAATCTAAATTTGTATACACTTACTACATATTATTATTATTTCAAATTACTCTATTAAAACTGTACGAGCTTGCGTACTGTGTTTTTATGTATTATACAAAATATACCTTTTTCCCCAGTGGCAGTGATTAGGCGAACATTATGTTTTTTTTGGCTTGAACAATAACACTTTTGTCGTGATCATACCTATCCTAAAAGCTCTGTTCTCCTGCTGGGGCGATATGTTTCCATCTCCATTTGTGTATGGTCCCCACAATATGTGCTAAAACTTTGAACTGGAATTTCTTCGTGAATATTGGCTTTATGCCAATATCGAAATGTTCGCAATACTTTTGCATGAGCGATATGAATCTAGAGATCTGGGGCTTGTGTACAAATTTAGATTGTGCATTATTTATTTATTTATATTTTTTTAACCGCTTCAATCTTTCAATATTTTTTCTCTGCATACAATTTCGAGCCTTTTTGTAACTGGAAGTGGGCATTTAGGGCTAACGGTTACTAAAATTTAATTTTTTTGTACGGGGGCCATATAAAATTTTTAATTTTGTATTTATTTAGATTTAATCTTTGGAAGATTTTAATCAATATCAAAAATTCTGTACTGCATCCTTTTTTACAGAATTTTGTAATTTATTGTAAATGTCTGTGATCAATATTTAAGGAATAAAAGCGTAGGTCAGTTTTTTCGGGACACCCTGTATACTATATGTATAATCAGTATTTATCCGGCACATTAAAACTTAGGTGAATTGTTTCGTAAGTATTTCTAATTCTAAGCTGAATCATATGTTTGGAACAACAACAACAACAACAAAAAAATGTTTTTGCAGCTTTATTATCAAAAGAACTAAAATAAACGACAAAGATCTGAAAAAATAAAGGAGGGGGGGGGGGACTGCTAAAAGATATCTAGAATTAAATTTTTGTACCGACTCGAAATTTTTTGAAAAGTTGTTCCATAAATGCGAAGTCAGAAATCAGTTATTATTTACCAAACTGATAATTCACGATCAATGAAAAATGATGCTAGTTTTATATTTTCAGAGTGGAGTATAAAACACAGATAGACAGTGATTAAAAATCTCCATCCGATTGGACAGATTCCAACTCGAAAACGCACATTTAGCATACAAATACGGAAATCAAACTAGGGAGGAAGGTTTGAAAAGAAAGTTTGAAGTAAAGTTTTTATTAACTATCCGCAGCTGTTTTCTTGGAAAAATTTCAATATTTTCTGCTAATATCATTTGCCAGGAAATGCAAATTCAGTTCACGAAGCAAAGTATGTTCAAACAAGAAAGATAAATCATGCCAATCGCATCGATTATAAAACACTTACCAACACAACAATTTTTTTACGCCAAATTTGGCGATGTATTTCTTTAAGTATGGCGAGATTTCGGAGATAAGATAATGCATTTTTACTATAAATGCAATTTTAGGAGACCCTGTTAAAGACATTTAAAAGTTTTTTTCCATCGTTTAATTGAAGAACCTAAAAATTTTATATTCATAGTCTTCTTGTGCTAGAAATGTATTAGTGTCTCAAATGCCACAGATTGTAGTGTATTGGAATTCTTTTGAGTGTTCCTGTAGAAGAACTATTAATAATACAGGCACTAAGGTGAGCACTAAAAATAGCGTATTCTCAAATCCCAACCGTTTCGGAGGAGATAGCAGAACAAGCTTTTGACAGCTGCCGTTACTTTTTTTTTTTTTTTTAGAATAGAGAGATATTAAAAAGCATACGAAAGAAAATTCCAAATGTGTTTCTTAAGGTTCATAAATTTCAAATCCTACCAATAATATAAATACGTACGTTTGTGTGTTTGGATGTTTGTGACTGGATCACACAAATATGGCTGAAAAGATTTGGATAAAATTTGGATGAGTATAAAAGATAGCGTATACCCTGGATTAGGGTTGGACGATATTGGAATTTGAAGTATCGATATCGATACCATCTTATATCGCGATATCACGATATATCGATATTTTTCACACTTAATTTTAGTATTTTTGAAATGTAAGCAATCAAATAAACAAACCGTAAAACCACTTGCTGTCCGAAATGAAAATACAGAGGAGCTTCGTATGACCCACTGGGCCTGTAAGATTAAAAGGTTAAGTTTGGTGTCAAAGCATTCGAAATTTTATGTGTCGATCGGGGTGCAGAGTCTAGGGGTGTGTGTCGAGAATCAATAAAAACGCGCTCCGGTGGATAGTTTCCGAGATATACGTAATTAGTTATGGTAATTAGGCTAATAAACCGTACACATAGATTTGATGACACTGGAATATTCCCAAATTTCACTGGAATATTCCCAGTAGTTTTCTCTCCAGCACCCCTTGAACACGTGCAGTTTAATTATGGCCACCCTGTACATTAAACCTAAGTGCTTGCTATATTTTTCATCTTTCAACAGGCGTTTTCGGCGCTTTTCCACTAAACTAGTATTATAATTAGTCACACACATGTTATCAATTATTTTCGATAAATTTTAAATATTATTTTTAACACTGTAAACGCTAACAAGTAATATGTAAAAAAAAAAAAAAAAAAAAAAAAAAAAATTCTTAAGTCAATTCCTACTTAGGTCAACAAAGAAAAGTTTTATTTTAGTTACTTTTAAAAATAAATAAATTAATTAAATTTAATTAATCAACTACTATTCGAAAAAACTGTATAAATATCAAGTGTCATCCTCTACAAGTTTAAAAAAATGTATTTGAACTTGAGTGGATGAATAAAAAGTATTTTATTACGATTGAAAATTTGATTTTAACGATCGAAAATTTGGACAAGATATATAAATATGGGAGAGTGTGAACTAATAGTTGGAATTGAAAAATAAAAGTTAAATCGTATGTTCTATAGTTATTATTATTTTTTTTTTGAAAAATTAACACTTTTTATACATTATTAAAAGCACATCGAATCAATTACAAAAATAAGTAAATCGTAATTTCTCTCTCTCTCCTTTTCCTAGTTAAATCATAATTTATCTATTTATTACGGAAACATCTATAGTTAACAATTAATTCATGTTCATAGATGAGAAATATTATAATACCGTACTGAATAATAGGACTATTCAATCATTCATGTTGTTTTAATTATGAAGTGTTTTCCAAGTTGAAATATGTTATAAAATAAAATGGCTTATAAAAAGAAGAGCGATATTACACCACACATAAAAGAAAAAATATGTTGCTTAACGTATATTTCATTGAATGTTTTTAAAAACTACAAAATATTTAAAAAACAAAACCCATAAATATTCTAAACAAACGTAACTGCTTCAGACTCTTAATGCGCAAAAAATAACAAGAAAGAATAACCATTGTTCTATAAGCTTTTGTATGAATAATGAAACATTTCCTTACTTAAAGAGCTTGTGCATGTATGAGAAATAGCCATAATAAATGTTCATTTTAAAAGCCAATTCTTCAAGCTTGTAAAACAAATGCGTACATTCAAAGTTCTGCTCACGCTAACGGAGAATTTTTACAGAAAGTTATTCGAAAATAAATTCTAAAAATAGTTTGATTTATCATCGACTTTATTTTTTATCACACGAAAGTTATATTAAATTCTTGAAAACAGACTGTAGTTTTTTTTTTTTTTTTTTTTTTTTTTTTTGCATGAATATTTTTCAGAAATACTTAATAGGCTCAGGTGTGTTAGAATAGTGATGGTGTTTGCAAAATATTTGTGAGATACACATATCGCATTATACACTGTCTACCAATGAGTATTTGGACACCTGTGATAGAAAAGAAAAACTATATTCAAAATCAATAGTTGGTAGAGCCTCCACGAGAAGCAATTACAGCGTGAACCCTCCGGGCATACTTTCCACAAGTCTTTGTATTACAGCTAGTGGTATTGTCTTCCACTCGACTTGGAGTAGACATAGAAGTTCCTTCACCGATTTTGGACGGGTAGTGCACCCCTTAATTCGGCGATCCAACTCGTCCCAGAGGTTCTCGATAGGGTTCAGGTCTGGGCTCTGGGCAGGCCAGTCCATTCGATGAACTCCATTGGCACCATACCAAACCTTGGTTAACCTCGAAAAATGACAACTGGCATTGTCGTCCTGAAAGTAACAGGGGTCCAACCCGTAAAACTGCCGCAACGTAGAAAACACATTGTCATCCAAAATAGTGCAGTAGGCAGTTAAGCTTACCATGAATGGGAACCAAGGGTCCCAGTCCATACCAGGAGAAACACCCCCAGACCATAATTCCACCTCCGCCGAACTTGACTGTTGGCACAATGCATTCTGGCAGGAGACGTTCTATTTTCCAGGCAGACGCCAGACCCAGACCCTGCCATCCGAACGGTAAAGGGTGAACCTTGATTCGTCGCTCCAAAGAACCCGTTTCCACTGATCTACGGTCCAATTTCGATGTGCTTTGCACCACATTAACCGAGCAGCGCGGTTGGACTTTGTGATCAAAGGCTTATGGGCAGCAGCACGACCATGAAAACCAAGCAGATGTGCTTCCTTACGGATGGTATTCATTGAAACAATACTCCCGGATGCCTGTTGAAACTCCTCGCGGATGAGGGCCATCGGTTGGGTGCGGTTCTTCCGAATTTCTCTGGACAGCACTCGTCGGTCTCTTATCTCCCAGTTTCGTTGGTCTGCCGACTCGGGGCACATTCCGACAATCACGGCTCACCTTCCACTTCTTAATCACATAGGCCACTGTCGATTTTGGGTACTTCAGATCGCTAGATATGTCCCTTAAGGATCGGCCACATTTGTGATACCCGATAATTATACCTTTCTCGAAATCAGAGAGCTCCGAACTGTGCGGCATCTTGCATGCGACTAATGCCGATGCTGTTTCCTACACGATATATACCGGCGGAGGCCGTGACGTATATATCGTGACGTATATATATATATATCGTGACGTATATATATATCTCAGGACCGCAGATATCGTCATTTGCATAGGTGTCCAAATACTTATTGGTAGACAGTGTATATAGTACATTATTTTCGAAATACACAAGGCATTAAATAATAATAATTATCAACTATTGCTAAATCAAAACCGTTGCATAGCATGCATTTATAAATTCTCTGTTAGGTTCAATGCCGTTCCTGTCCCCCCCCCTTCCTTTATCAAAATATTGGTTCTGAATTTTTACAAAACTTGCACGGTATTCCTGATTTTGATTTTCTTTGGTTTTTGGTTCCATCAATTCGTGCTCAAACTGCCATGAATATGCATCGATTGCCAGAAAATATTTGTACGTTATGTACTATGTCATATGTCTTTTTGAGAATGGTGAATGTGGCATGTCTAGTTCTTTTACAGGAGCACACAAAAGCATTCTAACGCAATGTACGGTCATAGGTCATTATTTATACTGCATTTTAAGAGATGATCACCTGTATCAATGGAAACAAAATTAATATGTTGTTCAGGTTCATGGAAGAACGCTCTCCATCGAAATTAGTGCATGCAGCATTTCTAACCAGGCACGTGCCAACAGGGGGGGCAGGGGGGTTTATCGCCCCCTCTGTAAATGAGTAGAAGGGGCGAATCATATAATTCGCCGCCTCTGTATTTTAGCCCCCTTAATAGTTTGCTTACAATAGTTTTCTTCTTCAGGATGGGGAGAAGCAATTTTTCCAGCCCTACCCTCCAAGAAAACGGTTATTTAAACAAACTAATGAGGCATAAACGAAAATTTTACTAGCTCAAACGGAAGGGAGGGGGGGCGAAATAGCTGCCACCACCCATCCCCTTCCGCACGAACAAAACTGTTATTTTAAGCAAACTATTGAGATAAAACAGCAACAACAACAAAAAAAAATCGATAAATTAATTAGTTTACATGAAACTGATACAGGAAATTTAGCCTACACTCGAATACTTTTTTGAGAGGGTGTACAGACGAGTTTAAAAAAGATTGAAGCCGATTATTTATAAAAATTGGCGGGGGGGGGGCAAAATAGCTGCCCCGTCCCTGAAGAAAATGATTAGTGTAATTGATATAGAAGAACAAACAAAAATTTTCCTGGTACCAAGGTTTATTTAAAAAAAACATTTGTCGGTGGGACTGCCCCCCCCTTTCCGATGTCGGAAAAAATCGTTCGCCCCCCACTTTCCAAGACGTTGGCACGTCCCTGTTTCTAACCTTTTACAAAGAAAAACAAAATGACTATCACAAATGTACGTCTCTTACTCACGAATTTCGAACGCATACACAACACGACACGAACATTAAAAAAGTTTCAAATGATGCTACATGCGATACATGAGAACCTACAGAAATCATAAATCTTACCAAGTAGAAGATAAAGCCCGTTGTGGAAGCAATTAAAACGGGCGCTAGAAAATATATTTGACAAATAGATGCTTACTCTGAATGCATTGAATCGTTGTCCACTTAAAATAAGTAACTTCATATTCTACTTTTATTATCGTAGTTAATAAAGTATTTTTGTTGCCACTTAAGTTGTTAAATTAATTCTAAATTCAAGCCTTCATGCCAGTTTCGAGAAGCTTCTTCAAATGAACAGTTTTATAGTATTAGAGTAATTTTCCGAAGTTAAAAATCGGGGAATGGGGTGCCTCTTCAGCTTTTTCTAAGTACCGTATTTCTTTCCCTAAACTTTTAACGTTTTTATGCAAATTTGCAAGCCGATAATGAAATGAAATAATAAAAATTTCATTACTTTATTTATTTATTAATTTTTTAAATAAAACTGCTCATGAATCACAAAAACTGCGAATCATTTCGACTATATTATGGCGTAATTGCGAGAGCTTTTAACTTTTTTACATCGATCAAGCAATTTCCTGCAGTTGAAAATGGGTAAATATTGATAAAGATCTTGATACGGGTGAATGTTCAGAATTTTTAAAATAGCGCAGATTATTTTCTATATATTTTTTTTTTTTACATAACTAGGGGCCAAGGCCCCCAGACTCGCTACGCTCGCTTTTCGTATGAGGACTTCGGCCCCTAATAAGGCTTATTCGTAAAAAAGACATAATTTCAACAGACAAAACCCGAAGATTGGATCAGATAGAATGTTACTGAGCTACACATTGCTTGGTTCTTGCATGTTCATTGGTACATAAAAATTTAAACTTCACACTACAGTAGACCCCCCTCCCCCTCACAACACGGAAGATATTTTGTTATGGGAATCCGTATTGTACGGGTCCTGAGCTATACTCCACCTGGAGTGCGGACTCCGCTTATAATCGCTGGAAAAATTATTTGCACTCCTCAGAAACACAATGATATTTAATGTTGCCATTCAAAAGTTATATTAATTCGGAGCTAAAGCGTAATAAAATCAGAACATCTGTTTCAGCTGTATTTTTAATAATGTAAAACCTATTGGACACCTTGCGAATTTGCCACCCATGGCGATTTTTCATTATTTGGCGACTTGCGTACATGTAAAGTTAATAAAAGCTACGGAACAGATAGGATAGCTTGCCACCAATGGCGACTTTTCATTATTTGGCGATTTACACATGCTCACAATCTATAATTACTGTTAATTTAAGGTTACCGGAAAACCGTTATCCATATTTTCATTTACATAATCGTTTGCAGATTGGCGTACTTAGCACCACGAATTATACCATCTCGTCGCGCTAGCAAATATCCAAAGTGTGACTGCTATATCCAAAGTATAACTGCTATAATGGCATAGTTAACGCCACCAAATATTTCTACTGGTAGCAAATAATCCAGCTGGACCGAACCGGCTTTAAAATAATCTGCATTTTAATTATTTTTCATTTTCAAGATATTAGTTATTCTGTTTTGGAAAACCGAATAATCGCTCATTCTAAACTCCTGTTGTCTAAGCGAACTTACTATTTGAAAATTGTCAACTTTGTGTAACACATTTTGAGTTACTTATTTCATATAGTTTTTATTTTGGCGTAAAATTGGCGTAATTCTAAGTCATGTTTGTAAATTTCACGCGATTCTAGATACTTGGAAACGCTTTGTTGAAAAGGAATGAATGATTTTATGCCAAATCTGGCAACCATTCTGTTTATTTTTTCAGTTTTTTATTAATATCTTCTAAAATAATTCGATTTTCCAAATTTAAGTCAGCTTAGCAGGTTCCTCGGAATTTTTCGAATCTGTGGGCACTTTAGTCGAAACTCAAATCCCCACGGTTTAGGAGAAGATAGGCGAACAAGCTTTTGACAGCGGCGACGACAGCTGCCCTTACTTTTTTTTAGAATAGAGAGATTCTGAAAAATTTCAAGCCGATCGTACCAACGGTGTGGATTTTACTACGTTTTTCGATAGTAACTTTTTAATCTTTTTGGAATAATGGCGCTGAAAGTTGGAGTAATACAACCGGAATGGTAACAGTGAATTAGTGATCGCTGTAACTATATAGAAGGATATTTATAATGCTAAGGTTTGTCAATTTCTATGTTTGTTGCCTTTTTACGCTGAAACGACCGGGCAGATTTGGATGAAATTTGGAATAGATGTAGCTTAAACCTTAAATTAACACATGGACTACCTTTTATCCAGGAAAAAGAAATTGCTCCCGTGATTTTTATGCATGTATCGATAGATAGCGCTGATTTACTGCACGAAAACGATTGCAGCAATGTAGAAGTTATTTTCTTATTAGCAATTTTGTTCAAAATGTCATTTTAATCGATAACTGATAAAATATTTTTTCTCCAGTGAAATATTTAAAAGTTAAATTAAAACGGTTAAGCAAATATGGCTTTATTCAGTCAAAATATATAGTTTACCGCTAAAAACAGGCAAATCCCATCGATATTGAAGCACGTGTATCAGTGTTATCGTTATGCATGGTGTCACCGTGAGGGCACATCCGGGACCCCCCCCCCCCCCCCCCGGCTACATCAGGCTAGTCAAAGTTAGTTTTGCATAAGAATAAGCAAAATCGTTTACAGTATTAGGGGTATAATATTTTTTCTTTATACACTACACAAATAATGTTTCATATCTGCATAAATATCATACTGGTAATAGTAAGAAAATTCTTTCAAACATTACTAGGCTATCATGCATTTTTCCACACCACCTATATGAGGTATTTCACACTGAAACCAATTTGTACATGTTGTGTACGTGCACAATAAATCATTTTTTCCGAAAGTCCTCTCGACGGTCGATAGCAATTTTCAACTGTCAACTACCTTCTGATGAGGATCTAAATTGTGGGAGGAAATTCCAGGAAGGGCGCAAGTAGCTCTGAACGACACATTCGGTAACGTAAGTTGCCCTATCCTGGAAAACAAATAAACATCATTCGATCGATCGTTCATTTAAACAAATATTTTACAGAGGTATGAATACGTTCACACACGTATTTCTATTTTCCGAACATGTACCATTTAAGGAAAGTATTGTAATCATGAAAAAATTCGACTTCGAGATTTTGGTGTATTGACACGTTTTGAGGTCTTCTGAATCCATTTATGCTATTTTTACAAGATGTATGTGTGTGTGTGTGTGTGTGTGTGTGTGAGTGAATACGATAACTCCTAAACGGGGCATTCGATTGAGCTCAAATTGGGTACATATGCCATAAACAACCGTCGCAAGACCGGTATTGATTTTGGTGTGTATAGGGCTACGACAAAGATTTCTTTTACATTATGCCATATGGGGGGAAATTCTTGAAAGTGCGCTAGCGTTTAAATGCTACATTCGATTGAGCTCAAATTGGGTATATATGTTTGAATTATTCATCGATTAAAATTTATTTAAATGTTTGATAATGATCTTAATCGTAAGTGTTCGGAATGTCGAGTGGAGTCACCCCAGAATTTTGAATTTGAGCTTTAAGAGTTCGTACCTTGAAAAACATGAAGCACGGAAAGAAGCGAACCGGGAAAGGAGCTCACCATTATGCATTATTCTTTCATTTCCAGTGAGTAAGGAAGCAAGTTGACTGATATATTTAATTCAGCGCAGTTTAATAATTTATCAATGTTTTATTGGATGAATTAAGTTGTTTCATTTTACAGTGATTATAGTTCTAAGCAAGAAGTGAGTAGATAATTCTTTGCCTCCAACTGACCAGGGAGGTTTGAGAGGGTGCTTTAATACCCCCCCCTCCCCCTTCTTCCACTTCGCACCCTTTCACGCAAATAATAGTAATGATATCCACCAAGGTGCGTAATTTTATAGAGTTGCGTAATTTTTTTTTGCTACTCAGTTTTGTCAAGCTTCTTTTCTGGAACTTCTTGCTTAAAGAGGTTCGAGTGGAAGGGCTAGTAATATTTTCTTTCACTTCGGAACCCTCGCACAAATAATAACTACCGATATATAAAGATAATAAGATGTTTTACAGTGTACACGGGGTAGTAATGTACAGCCGCTGCATTGGTGTACATTTCTACCCTGACTTAAGCAAAGCCGCGTGTAATTTTTACTGCACCCCCAGTTTAGTCAAGCACCTCATTCGCACCCCTTGTCCAAGATCCACTGCCCCCCCCCCCAGCAAGAGAAAGTGTTCTTAGTTACACATCTGGTTGAAAGTGGAACAAAATACAGATGACATGGCAACACATAAGTTGAAAACAACCTGCTATATTCTTGTTTTATGAGGAAAATGTTGAAAATTTTAATCTGAAAAAAAAAAAAAGTTGGGATGAAATAACACTTTTTATTGTTACAGGAGCACAGAATATGTGTCTTTTATAAAGTGACCATACGTCCCGTTTTTAGGTGCCTTGTCCCGTTGTCCCCAAGCACAGCTTCGGCCAGTAGCGGATTCAGGGGAGGGCTAGGGGGCCTTCAGCCCCCCCAAAGAGTTTGCTCTAAAGGGTAACATTCTGCTTCATTAAGCACTTTGAGTATGTAAAATGATCTTTTTTAATCACTTAGCCCCTCCCAAAAGTTTTTACATTGGTTTAGACTAAAATTTTGTTTTACTGTACATTTTGTTTGGGTGAAATAAGCTTTTCCCAAAATTTAGCCCCACCCAAAACAGACTTTCTGGATCCGCCACTGGCTTCGGGACACCGTAATGTCCCATTTAAAAAATGTCCCCTGCAATGTCCCGTTTTTAGAAAGAGAGCAACCCACGGTAACGATTTCAATAAAGGCTGCTAAAAATCTAAAATCATCCAACGGCAGGGCCTATTAAAAAAAAAAAAAAAACCTAACCTCCCTCCTCCCTCCCCTCTCGAGACGCAAAAAAAAAAAAAAAAAAAAAAATCAACGATGGGGGATGTATAGTTTTGTGTATATTCTTTCTATGTTCTTTTTTTGTCAACTATTTCAATTTGTTTAATTTTTATTTCTTTTTTTATAAAGTCATGTTCCTTTTTTGCTTATTCCTACCCCCGATCTCCACTTTATTTTCGCTTTTCACTCTGGTTTTCTAAGAATTTTTTTCCTTCTGAATGACAATTTCCTTGTTTCTGTGTGTCCTTTTGTTTACATTTCTCGTATTCCTACCTTCCTGCCTTGCGCCGGATGGTGTTTTTGAAGCCGAAGAAGGGTCTACCCCTTGTACCACCCGAAACGTATGTCTTGCACTATTTGTTATAGTATATGTGTGTTTTAGCAAAGTTTTTTTTTTCATTTTATTTTGAAATTATCAATAGCACAAGCTTTTTTGCGCGGTTTCTTAACAACTAAAAGATACCCAGACCTGAAATTAAGTCTCCCTACACTACCTTAAAAACAGTAGATGTCCCGTTTTGAGGAAGAAAATAAACACACTATTGCCAAAAAAGTAATAGATGTCCCGTTTTGAAGGAAAAAATAAATGGTCACGTTAGTCTTATAATAAACTTCTAAAGATCTTATAAAAAAGTTAAATTATGACCTCGATGTCAAATTAAATAACCTAAATTATATTTATTCTTATTTCTAATCTGGGAAGTGTCTTTTCATCATCAAATCAGATTTTTTTTTTTCAAAGTAATTGAAAATTTTAAAGCCAGCTTTTTTGGGGGGGAGGGGAGGGTAGATGTCACCCGGGTGCGGTCCGCACCCCGTCCACGCGACGCCACGAACTATGCATGTGGTTATTTTTTTAGTATTTTTTTTGGTATGCATATTAATAACGCAGATGAGCAGTGATGCTCCTGATTTATCTTATTTTTAAGAAAATTGCTTAGAAATGCATCAAGGAAGGAAAAAAAAATTCATCTATGTATACAACTCAAATTATATGAAAATCGATCTATCGATTCAAAAAGACAAAAAATCTGCACGAACAGTTTGGTGAATATGCATTAGCATGTAGCATTACACCTGAGAGAGGAAAAGAAGGGGGGGGGACCTGCATGAAATACTTTTTTATGATGTTCCCACGAAAGATTTTCGATTCCGATAAATCGATATTTGTTTCCAGAAACTTATGTGTCGTTCTGAAATAAACAAGAAAATACTGTCTGCTTCATATCTGATATTCCGTCCGCAAGAATTGTTCGAACATTTTTGATAACCGTTTATTTGTAGAAATATCTAAAAATATACTGTCGTACAGTATTGTTAAAATTCAAACTTAGTTTTCTTAGAAGTATATTTCCCGTTTAACAATTATTTATAATATTTTTTTCTCAATTAAAAAAAGAAAGAAACCAACCATCAATAACTAAACAATTGCAACTGAATACTGAAAACGTTTAGGTTTTCACGCGATAGTAAATAACTTTGGTTTTTAAACGTTCGTTATTTTTCTTTTTAATGTCGTGATTTTCATTTTAAAAATGTAAATGTACTCAGTTTTGTTTTTACTCTCTGTTGATTGATAAGAGAAGATATAACTGTAATAAAATTCATTCAAAACTGTTGTTACTGTTGCAAATTAATTAGTTTTAGAATAACGGAAAGTATGTTAATTATTTCATTGAACACTTTCCAACATAACTTTGCGAAGGCATTTCTGATTTTGCAAATTATTGCTTAAGCGAAACCAGCAATATTTCCGCCATACAGTGAACCAGTATTATTTTACTTATTAATACTCACATATATTTTAACATATAATTTATAACAAAATTGTACATAATCCATCTACGCAGCACAAAAATTATTAATTTAAAAGTTATTTTTAGATAAAGTTAAAGGAAATCTGTAAAGATTGAAAGCTTGAATAGATTAAAAATCAAGGGGAAAAACATTATGTAAATTGTATTCGCAACAAAATAGTATAACTAACATTGTATTCATTATGATTATTGACTCGAGTTCATTCCAAAGCTGGAAATTGTTAAAATTACCATTTTACACGACTAATGAATGCTAAAAATCTATAAAAATTTTAACGATCCCCAAAATAACACTGAAGCATAATTTAATATCGGAATAAAATGAAATGAAGTAAAACAATATAGCAGAAAAAAAATAAAAGACTAACAGTTTTAGCCGCAATAAACACTCCCTGAAGAGTATTATTTTCATTAATCTGTGGAGCATATTCAGCGGAAATATAGACTTATCGAAAACGTTATGCTCCTATCGATCTTGCGACAGACGAAATTACCTTTTGGAGCTGAATAATGGTAGTTGCGAAAAATAACGTTCAATTTACAAGTGCATTAGAGCAAATGTTAATCGTCTTCCCTGCCCTGGAAGTAGCCTGACTCATTAATTTCCTCATCTGGCTGCACAATTACATCGGGCGCTTTTATTGGGCGAAAATCATCAGAAATCTCCATAACTATGAATGATTTGAACAGTGAATGAATCGAATATTAATGATTAACAATTATTTTGATAACTATGCGTGCGTTTCGATAAGGATTCATCCACTAGGATGAAGTTATAAGAATTTGTTCCATTTATTGTAATACCGAATTTGCAGCAATAAAAGAGAGAGAAATATGGAATACTTTAGGCATGTTTTATTCGTTTTATTATTCCTTAACTTAAATAACGTAGATTTCTCGTTTTCTTTTCAATTTTGACTTGCAACAAGCAGAATGGCATCAATGCTTTAGATTGATCCTCTCCGTAATACCGATCTCATATTTTTATTTTTTAATAACTTTTCTTATCTTTTGTCTTTTTCCTAGTAGTTTCCCTACTAGTATAGCTACTACCAAAACTATACTACCAAAAAGTAATTTCCCTACATCATTTTGTATACTTTCTTAACATTTGTCCAAAAATCATTCTCGTTTTTCTATACGCATTGAACAAATTTTTATTATTTTTCAGTGCCAAAATTAACCTAACGCATTTTCGTTGCAATATGCTTCAGGTTTTCAGATATAGCCTTTGTCCATTATTTTTAGCTCTACAGTTATTAAAATCAATCAGGTTTTTTTAGCGTCGATATAATTTGTCTATACCCTTTTTTGTCACTGCGAAGGATTTTTCAAATGTGTTTGCCAGACAACGCTGAGGGGGTTGGGGGGCGGTTGAATAGAATGTTAAAAGTCGCCAACGTTTGCAATTTTTGATAATTGATCGCCTACTTTCGTGCCAAAAAATAAATCTTCAAAACTGAACCAAGCTTGGTGATATCTTCCAAATTTGGCTAGAAACTGACAAACGCGGCAATTTATTACAGAGGAAAAGTATAGTTGGAATATGCCTGGCGAAAATTGTAAAATAGTTTTAGTAGGCGAATTTAATATAGATTTCAATTCCGAAGATGTTTTTTATGGAACTAGGAAGAAAAATACTGCACATTCATGACTAATGATGCACTTTCCAACTTAATGAAATAAGGAAGAAAAATTGAGACGACGCATGGATTATGATACGCTTTTAATATACTTCGCTTTTAATATACTTTCATATTTTAAATACGCACTTTCTGCGTATTAAAATATGAAAGTGTTTCAGACTTTAATTTTTATTTTACATTGGGCAAAATGTTGTTTATTTTTCTCCTGGATTTTTGAGAAAAGTACTCATGATTTTTACGATTATTTTTCTTTTGCTCTATGCTGTATTGTATTCTTTCCCAGTCACTTTCTGCGAGCACATGGCTTGGTTAAGCACTTTGCTGGGCTTGGAAATCATTCTCATATTTTTTACAATTTCTATCTGTGAGGTATCACGGACGTTTCTTGGACGTTTTGAAACGTTTTATTGGATGAAAATCGCCAACAAAATTTTCTTTTCATTTAATAATGTTGAAAACTTAGTGCTTTAAAGAAACTATATCTGGATAATTCTTTTAATTTGAATTTTTCGAAAATTTTCCCGTTCATTAAAAGTTAAGAGTTAAAATACTGTAAGAATTTTGAAGTTAAGATCAGCAAGATTGGGGGTGAGGGGGGTGCGGTGGGGAGGGTGGAGACGCTAGTATGATGACTATTAATAGGAAATACGAGGCTAAGTCGCAAATGTTTTATGAATTTTGTGATTTACATAATGGCACTTTCCGAGAGTCATGAAATTTCAATTATAAAGCAAACTAGGTAAGATTTCAAATGGGTTGATAAAAAGTAATTTTTTGTATTGAATATTTTAAAGTTATATAATAAAAGTTGTATCAGTTTGTGACTTAATTAAAGACAGCCCTTCGCATTTCGCACAAGTATCTTCTACATAGGTAATACAGTGCCAGTCACTAACAGTTATGTTTAGTAGAACAAGCAAAGTTCAAACTTCAGAACTGTGCGTTGTACATATAATCAAGAATAGAAATACTGGTTCTTTTATTTGTTCACTTATCATTAAAACAACATTAAAAGCCTACAGCATTGTAAGACCTTTTCTTTTCACATTATATGCCTTTTATAAAAAAGTATAGAGGGAAGGAGAAATTGAATGGACAATGACATTGCTCTTTTTTCTGTTGCTTAGAAACAGGAATTCAACATATATTACATGATTATGAAGTTAACAATAATAAAACTTCCATCGTGACTTTTCGTGGAAAAAAAAATACACGTTTACATTCATGATTGTTCCGCCGTGTATAATTAGGAAAATAGTCTGAGTATAATACTATCATCAAAACGAAGGAATTCATATAAAGCCCTTTAATCTTTGTGAACAAATAAAAAGAAAAAATCTGGTACTGTAAGGCGAGCCTTATCTTTTAATTTGCCGCACTTTTTTCAGTAACTAACCGTGAGTCAATCAGTCCGGTAGAATGCCTCAAACAGTAATGGGACTGCTGTGTTAAATAAGAGTAATATATTTTCTATTAAGCAAACTGCAATAAATGGTCATTGTTTCATGTACCAACAGCAGAGATTTAACGTGTCTGATTATCGAATGAAATGAATGGAAAGGCATATTATGTTTTTATAAAGCTCTCCAGAACGCGTATTCAACATTGTAGTTTTGTATCTGATTGTTGGTTGCTCATTTAGAAATTATGTTTTGCAAGAATAACAGCAATAGTACATGATGAAAGACATAATATGTTCGTTTATAGAAGATGTTATAGACGTAAGCTTTATGTCAGAAAGCGTGATCTTTAAAGTAAAAATTAAAAACTTATGGACTAGAAGTTCAATTTTTTTGGAAAGGTGGAATTTGATCCCCCCCCCCCCCTCCCTTGTGTTCGTCTCTGTGGTTTGTGTATAGCGAGGCTAGGATTAGGATGCGGGCTCGTATGAGGTAGGAATCTGTTTGCGTTCCACAGTATCAGTCATATATCCTATGCCACTGTAAATCTAACTTATTAATTCAAATTAAAAAACTTCTAACATAAATATATATTAGATGTATATTGGTGCCACTGGTGACCTTTTAAAAATTTACTTATCCGACCATCATTGTAAAACAACCGGGTGTAATCGAAGCATTAAAAATATATATATATATATATAGTTGAGTTCACTAAAACTTTGCAAAGGTCAAAACTCGACCTAAGTTCCAAAATGGGTTATAAGGATTATTAGGTCAAACTTTGACAAAGTTCTAAAATGTGTTATAACAAGCTAAATTTTTGTATACATATTACGGATTATGTCGGATAATCCCTTAATACTCCCCGCTTGAGCTATGAGATATAGCTATTATCTCCCCCCCCCCTTCCCTCTGGCCCGGTAGCGCCGTTACGGTGAGCCTTACGCCCTAACTGTGGTAAACATGCATTCATTATTACGAAATTTATATATGCTATTCCTATGTACTGTATCATGTGCCCTATTAAAAAGGGTGTATTTTAAGTTTTAAGAATAAATTTCATACCACTAATTGCAGTTAAAAAAGAAGCTCAGTAGTGTAACTGTTAGCGAATTGTGTTGCGTGCCACGGGTCAGGGGCTCCAATCTCGGACTGGCCAAGTTCGATTCATCCTTTCATGCCTTGAGTAGGTCGATAGAACGAAGTCGGAGCTTGCTTGGGGACTAAACACTTTGGGCTTCGCAACAGGCTGACCGAGGCATAGGCGTAGAGTTATATGGGCCCGTGGGGCTCGAGCCCCCCCAATAAATTGTGAATAGGGGCTGAGCCTACCCAACAATTTACCACTAAATACAGAAAACTCATTTATACTAACATAAAAAAAAGTATTTCACACATTTACAAACGTTTAAAAAACATTTATTTGTACTTTTAAAAATTTTCTTCTTTTGATTTCAATCATGATTTAGTATTCATTGTGACGCCACGTAACACACAATGTTACTATAAGCTGCACTCCTCTGGCTCCAAGCTCTGTTAATTAAAATCAGATTATGCAATGTAAAGTATGAAATGAAGAAAAGTTCAGATGTGTCTAAAATGCACTATCTCATCGAAAATGTTTGTTTTTTTTTCCTCTTTTGGATTTTTTGCTTTGCTTCTATTTTTAACTTATAACATGGTAGGAAGATACTAACATGGATACTTACCTTACATAGGTGTAGAATTCTATGGACCCATAGAGCTCGAGCGACTCCAATAATTTACACTTATATATAGTAAGTCATAGCTGCCAACTACTACGGAATATAATTAACCACTAACCACTTTTTGTAAACAGTATGTTTTTTAATTATTTTTTTCAAAATAGTAACCAGCTCACGCGCGCAGCAAAAAAATTTTGCTATATTTTAACCGAAAAATCATGTAGAAATAGTTGTTGATTATATTCCGTAGTAGTTGGCAGCTATGAGCAAGTTATATGTACGTGAATCAGTGGCGTAGCCAGAAATTTTTCATGGGGGGGGGTACGACTTCTGCAACTCACATATATGTATACGGGTGTATGATAAGGGAGTGAAGAATATATATTTTGTAGGGCAAAAAATTCCTCATGGGGGGTTATGATCCCCCTAACACCCCCTTTGGCTACGCCACTGACGTGAATATATGTGGTTGCGGGGCCCAGCCCCCCCAATAATTTTGAAAACTTTACGCTTATGGACCGAGGTAAATGCTTCCGCACCACAGAGCCCATGGCCGCGAAGGCGTGGCTGGGCATGCGTTGGCTTATGCGACAATGTTTAATTTTACTTAATTATAGTTAAAATGTCGTGTTATGCAAGATAGTTGTTGCGTTTCTTAAATGTTGTGCATGATATATTTACCACGTAAATTTTGAAAATAAATTGTAAGCGAACACAATTACGGATACAGAGGATTTCGTTTCGATACTACGGATCTTAGTTTGAAGGCTCCTGATCAACTGGGATTTAGAGTTAAGTATTTGCAAACACTGACTCGTTGATGACCTGGCAAATTTACTAAATTTTGAACTAGAAGCAAAAAAATTTTTAAGGTGTGTTAGGTGTAGAAACTTAAGCAAGGATTAATTTCCGGCTGGGCATTTGGGGAGAGCGTCCGGGCCCACCCAATTATCCTTTAAGTTAAAAAGTAAAAAAAATATTTGATTTTAAATTAAAATTAGAGACAGAGAAACTATGAAAAAGTACAGTAATAATAATCACTTTATTACTATTTCATACCGATAGCATTATATCTGCACCCTTTTCTTTTTAGCTAAATGGCGTAGTCTTCAGGGGCGGCCCAACACGGTAACTAAGGTATAAGCATCGCATCCGGGAGCCATCTTCGAAGGGACGCAATTTCGAGCTCAAAAACAGAAAATCTTGATCTAGAGCATAAAAGGGGGGCACCATTTTACGTTTGCAGGGGTGCGCCATGTACCCTAGGGCCACCCCTGATAGTCTCAGGCAATAATTCAGCGCAAACTTATCATTTAGGCGATAGTGATGTATGCTGATCGCGAGGAAACCATTGAGTTGATTTTCAATTGGAACAAATGAAAGGAAATAGCTTCCTGAGTGGAGTGAAGTGAAGATCTACTCACTATAAATAAATCTGATACCGGATGTCCCAAAAATGACTGATGGATTTTGAAAATCAATTAAAAAAAAAGACGGAATGCGATAGATATGTATCGTTTGCGGCCTTATGCTTAGAAATCATAGAATTTTATCCCACCAAATTTTAAATTTAGTTAACATTTTCACCCACAGGTGGCGCTGAAAACTATGGAAAAAAAAACGTATATACATCAGGTATAAACATCAGGAAAATAAATACAAAAAACTGAGGAACATCTTACTTGAAATATATGGAATGAAATTAACGATTGAAAATTAAATAATATGACTGAAATATATATTGTTATTCCACATAACATTATTATTATCAAACTATTGCATTTCACTTTGCATCTGGATTAAATAATCATTTTTATGCTGTTGTAAAATTCTTCTTTATATGGTATGATATGAAAGTTGCTTTGTAGGGCATAAGAAAGTTTTCGTAAGAGAGGGCCCCAAATGAAGCTTTTGCCCTGGGCCCCCATCTCTGCAAATCGGCTCCTGCACTTAAGTAGTTAAATTTAGAAAGAAATTCATTTATTTCTTAAAATATTTTTCTTGTTGAGCTTCCCGCTGAAAATCTTTACATTATCTGGCCAACTGAAAAACTTCCTAAACTAATTCGGCTGTAAAAGTTATATCATGTATAATAGTTTTATAGCCTTGCGATACCAATATTGACGATATTTCCACGGAAATAGCTGGATGTAAACATTAGTTCAAAATCAATAACGTATCTGCATAAATCCAAATTAACAGTTGAATGATGTCAAATGGAGCAAACATGTGTCACGCAGTGGCTAGATTACAAAATAACAATAATACAAAAATGGATACAAAATAACAATACAAAATACATAATACAAAATAACAATAATACAAAAATGGATACAAAAATGCAACATCTTTCGGACTTTTCACAGCTTTAAAATATCGAATTTACAATACTTGGCGCATGAATTGCCCATCTAAAAATTGTCGCCCTGCATTGGGCTAAAGCACATTTTAGCCATATGCTGTTTCAACATCGGTATTTATGATGACACCCAAAATCTGTAGCAACCCTAACCTAACTAAATTTAATGAAAAATACTGTTAAAACAAAGAAACCTGAATTTCATTGAAATGAGTCCAGGTATGGGGTGGCTAGTATCATGAATTTTACTATTTTGAGAGTTAATATAATACACGTGCTTTAAAATTTCACGAAACTAAAAAAAAAAAAAAAAAAAGTTCAAAATAAGTGAACGTACTTTTAAAAGTCTTTGCGAAAATAAAAGTAAAAAAATAAGTTTCAAAGTTTCCAAAAATATATTTTCAAGAAAAAAATATCCAATTCCTGAAAGTGCTTTTTAAAAAATTGCTCAATTTGCTGTGAAAGATGACTCTAAGGAGTGAAAAAAATTATAGAGCTACGCTCAAACAATTTAGAAAGTCAAGAGCCTGCTGCTATTGGTTATGAAATGTTTTCCTAAAAATAAAGTACATGAAGCAAGAACACGGGAAGAAAAGTGTATAGAAAATATTTTTAGCGTTTCAAAAATCCTTTGTGACGGGAAATATATCTCTGGGCTTAAATTAACTTACACTAACTAAATGCCAGATTTTACAGAGCAATGTATTCTAGCAACAATCTGGAAACATGTTTTTCCAGATATCTGAAGTGATACTCCTCCAGATATTAAGTAGAGAGTACTGTAAATTATTTAAATTCTTTTCGGGAATCATTTTAAATGTGATTAAATTGTAAAAAATCAATACTTTTATCCCTTAATAATAGCAAAAATTAGTTAATTAATCCTGTTTATTCCTGTTAATGTGTTTACATAAAGTTTACCATTTGAAACAAATTATTTTAAATTCAGTCTGATTATCATTTTGTTAATAAAGTCTCACAAAAAAGAAATGCTTATGGTTCCGGTTTGGAAGACTGTTCATGCTATAACGGCAGTAAATGCGTACTTCATTGCCATTGTATGAAATTTATATACTGATATGGTCTGTTCATTTTACTCTGTTTAAAAGGGTGTACATGGTATGAATTGTAATTTTTTAGGATCACAAAAGAATTTCATGATACTCTAAGGCAGAAGTTTTCAGACTTTTCCAGGGTATGGGCTACTTCTAATTTTTTCAAGGTGTTGCGGTCCACTCAATGGCGTAGGTGTAGTGAACTAAAAATAAGGTTCACAATATTTATTTTTAGAGTGTACAAATGAAAAGGTATGAAATCACACTATGGATATAAATGAAGACTTTATTTAAAGTTTCACCATAGGCCTGATCACAACGATCCCATTGCTGAACAAACCGAAGGATTCCTTGTTTCCATAATTCCTGTGGTCGTGATGAGACCCAGTCCTTGACAGCGTCCTTGAGTTCGTCGCCCGAGTTGAAGCATTTCCCTTTCAAATGTTTTTTACAGGAGACCAAACACATGGAAATCGCAGGGCGAAATGTCCGGCCTGTAGGGCGGATGATCAAGCTGTTCCCATTTGAACTTGGCCAGTTCCTTGGCGAAACCTGACACTCGATTCTCTCACTGACTTGTGGGACATTCAGTCTTCCCTGTGTACGGTCATCATCCTCTGATGAATAGTGGCCAATTTAACACCTGCCGCCATGGGCGCCGGCAGCATAGGGCAGGGGGGGCACTTGTCCCCCCTGAATTTTTGTATGCAGTGTTTTCCCTTGCTTTTTTGTTCTTTTCAACATGGTAACCATACGCTGAAGTAGTCTTTGCCCCCCCTGGAGTAGTCTTTGCACCCGCCCCTGGAGTGGTCTTTGCCCCCCCCTGGGAAATATTCTGGCGGCGCCCAAGCCTGCCGCTGTCAGAAATGGGATAACACCTCGCTGCTCCTCAATTGTCGAATTTTGCAATGTTGAACGCCATGCTGTCCTCACACACACTGCCGCGTATATTGGACGTAGGTGGGTGCTTTTTATAAGAGTTTCTGCTCTATCCAGCGGGGCCCCCGTATGTTCCTCGCATCCCTAGATGTCTCGCCTACGTTCTCCCAAATCGGCATAGGCAAATATGTTGACCCCTTCCGCAATTAGGACCTTCCGCACTTGCCTCTTGTCGTGTTGACCTGAGTTCGATTCCCGCTGCTGCTCTTTTTAGGGCTTTGCTTTACTGTCGGTTTTGTTTTATTTCAGTTAAAAAAATAATAACAGGTTATTCTATACTTTACTTATTTTTTTCTTTAATTTATTTTGCGATAATTAATAATAAAAAATAGTTATGACTTTGAATTTAAAAATATTTAATTTAAGTATTTTTTGCAAAGCTTCTTCCTAACTTTTTCTTTAAGTATTTCATGTGATATTCTGATGATCTCTAGCATTTTGACATCTATTTCTAATTAAAATTAAGTCTTTATTCTTGTAATATTATTGACTGTATTTGAAGAATTCAATATATATATATATATATATATAATTAATATTTCAATGAATTTTTTTTCTCTTCAGAAAGCTCACATAATTAATTAATAATAGTTATTACTTAGTATTCAAAGGGAAAAAAAAATAGTAGTTTTACATACTAACTGGTTTTAATGATAATTCTTTTTCTCTTCATGTATAAATAAAATTTATTGTAATTATTGAATTTTAATTTTAAGACCGATATTTTTTCCAAATCATAGGTTTTCTCATTTTTATTTTGTGTTTCTTTAAATACCAGATTAAAAATTTTGTTCAATACTTTTCAAATAGAAATTTGATTAATAAATCTAAATTTATTCGTGCACTATCTTTTGTATTAGACATTTAAAGGCCGGAGATGGCATCAAAAACAAGATGTTGTGCCCACCCGAGCCGAGTTGATAAGATACTGAAGATGGTAGATAACTGAAGTATAAAAGTCCAGGGTTCTGATCTACCGGACGGCTGATTATCTAAAAATTCGGAGTTTTGGACGGTTTTTCTCACGATGTAACGTAAATACGCTTCAGAAGCACTAAGAAATTCCCCCGCACAAGGCACTCCCCCTTTCGATAGGCAATACGAAATACTCCTCGTGTAGGTTTATCATAACAAAATACAATACAACCTTTTCAGAAATAGTTGTATGCTTTTAGTGCATGTTAGAGATAACTGAAATTAAATTAATAACATAATGTACTTCTTAAATTTACAAAACACACGAAAAGCAGATATCAATATTCTGTTAATTACTTATTTGGTGAAAGACAGCATGCAGTACTTAAATTTATTGAAAATGTGGCTACCTTTTAAATCTATCAAAACAGCTCAATTAACTTAATGATTCCCATAAATTAGAGGCTTTAAAATACTGACACCCAGGTTATTTATTTTTATTTTTTTTAAGCCTCCTAAAATTAGTATAATATGTGCTAACTAAAAAAGTCCCTTAAATAAATGCAGTAGAATTTTTCAAATTCAAAGTCGACGGGACTTAGCGATTCTGCATAACACAAATTTCCAGATTATAAAAAATCCTGCAGTATTATTAAAAAAAATCGTTGTAATCAGGTAAAGTTTAAAAAAAAGACAAATTTTTTTAAAATAGAAAAATGTATTAAAAATAAAATACATTTACTGAGAAATTGCTCATTAGAAAGATGCTATTCTTTTAAACATTTTTAATAAAATCTAAAACATTTTCTTTCGAATACTGATTTATTGTTATTTTAAGGTCTAATTTCGTAAATTGGAATTCCAAATTTAAGAAAGTCTTCTGTATTTAAAAATAACAAATGGGGATATGTTTAGTTGAAACGGAATTCTACTTTAGCGTTACCACTTTCGGGGAATTAACGGCATTTAGGGCATTAACGACACAAGTGGAAACGCGCCTTAAGACTCCGTTAAGGAAAAATCCCCCTCGTTCAATTACAAAACGTTAGACTTTTTAAATTTGTATACGACCCCCGTACAAAAACATTCACAATTAGGAAGATGTGCTTCATAAACTAATAAGATGATGTACCAAATTTGAGCCTTTCATCATACAACGCCACTGAGATATCTTTAAAGAAAGATGCTCGGGACTATGCCTGATTTTGAATGTAAACATTTATTGCTGGAGTGGAAAAAAAAATTCTTTCGTAATTTCTGTACGATCCCTGAAATGCGATCATTCGATGTGATTTTTTTTCCCCCTTCGAGAGCCATGGAAAATTGGTTTAAGTCAGAGCTATATTTATCTTCGTATCTCTGACACTTTTAAAGGTATAATGCTCAAACTTTGTATGTCACCTCATGTGTGTATGGGGCACATTTTACTGACTGGGAATTGTTTTGTACAGGGGTTGTATAAAAATTTAAAAAGTGTCACTTTTTAAAAATGAGCTAGTCTTATTTCCGATCTTATTTAGGACATTTTTTCAATATAGGTAGAGACGAAGAAGGATGTTAAATGAAATGCAACTTTTTTAAAAAACTGGGATACTTTACTTCGTCCATTAGATTCCAAAAGTTATTCTTAGGTTCTGAACCTCCATAAATATTTTTCTTTTAGTATGCGCGTTTGAGGCCTTAGTAAAGGCGGCCACTTCGAAATATCCTGGTGGTCCATTGGTCAATCGCTATCGACTTATTGCCCAACTCGGCTCTAGGGGGCATTCATCCTTTAAAGAACATTTTATAGCGGTTCATATATTATTCAAAAAGAAAAAAAGAAGAAGAAGAAAGATGTACATATTATTGAGATTTATAAAATAATGCTCTACTTCGAAGATAGCGATATGTAGCGATTAAGTTCTTTTACTGAAACAACAACTCTACTAAAATTAGGCTCTATGGGCAATGATTATACTCAGATACTTTTAGAGTCTTGTTTTCTCTAACGTGTTTGAACCCAACGCTGCGGCGACAGCGATCCCCCTTTACTGTCCATCGTTGCTTCCCGGCGTTCAATGAGATGTTTCCAACTGCAACGGAGTTGACATCATCTAAAAAAGTCTGATTTTTTTCTCACTGCTTTAAGCTATTGCTGTTGACTATTTGGGATGTGATATGTTTATTTCTTTTATTTATTCTAGTTCAATAGTTTTCTGTTACCACTGGAAACTACTCAATTAAACTGGGCTAAAATTTTGTATGAATATGCTTGGAGAAAAACATACAAGACAGTTTAAACGTTCCTAAGTGCATCGCCATTTTTATTTCAACACTAAAACTACCATAAGCGGTCAAATGACCGATTATGAACTTTTGTATAAAAAATGAGCATACAATCGTATCGTTTTTGCACATTTGACTTCATGACTTTTTCTATTAATTATATATAATTGATATCCTATTATTTTTTTATTTGTATTTTGTTGTTTTTTGAGTTATATTTGCCGTATACCGTTATCTACCACAACCGGTCATTTGACCGGCTATGGTAGAAATAGGTATATATTAAATGTTGGTATGTTTAGTGTTAAAGGAGTGACTGAGTTTCTATAACTAGCTTAGTAACAAGTCTGTCTTATCTTCTTTCCGTTTTTCCCTTTTACAGTGGACAAACTGTCGGCAAATGGAATTCAGAGATTCTTTTAAGCCAATAAAAGTGCGGTCACCTCTTCGTGCTATTTTTCAAGTAATGAATAAAAAAAAAGAAAAAAACATACAAAACATTTATTTATCTTTTTTATTTTTTTATATTTTTTTTCGTGTATCTGCGTTTAACTTTTGAAAAGTGATTGTTTTTTGTGCTTAAAACATTTCCTTTCATTTCCAAACACGGAAATTATATTTGTCGTAGCATGTGAATAACAAAGCTATAATTTAAGAGGATAAATTAAATTTGGAAATTTTATTAGGTATTGTTTCGTCTAAGAATGTTAAGACTTGAGTATTGCACCTAAGCAACCCAATTTTGTCGGAACCTATTGCCTGTCTGACTGAATTTTATCAAATTTTAGTTGGTATCAAACGATTAATAAAAAAGTCTCAAATTTCTTGATTCATTAATCCAATGCAAAATTTCCATGCGTTTGTTTGAAAGCGCCCTTTTAGGTTTTAAAAATAATCTCATTAAAAATACAATAATCAGAAAATAACAGGTGACCAAACATGGCGATCGTAATCTGGTTTGGTTTTTTCAGTCTTACCTAATTGGCTGCGAAGACTGAATTCCACCCAAGGTCTCCAAGAAACTAAATATATTCCTTGGGAAACAAAAATCAACGGAGTGACGTTTTGATGGGGAGAAAAAAAAAGAAAGAAAGACAAATTATAAATAAAAATTAAAAAGGTTTTGACTATTCTTTTTCTCTCTAGAAAGATCGAGAGGCACTCCTCAAAGATGGGGATTTTCTTCAGTACTCATCCCTACAACCCACCTACGAATATTGAAACGCCTATTGCTTAATGAATGAGTAACTCCTGACATTCCTCGTTTCGCAAAGGCATATTATTCAGAAGCGCGCTTTCCGTAAACATTTACATTATTATTTCCTTTTATAGAAGGGAAAAAAACTCTGAAAAATGACTGTATAAAGCATGTTTATATTTGTTAACGACTTTATAAAGTTTGCTACGCATCGCGTATCAAAACGAGATGGAGTGTTTTTTTAACAGGATAATCTATGAAATTCAGTGAATTATAAAACATTTTTCCAACTGAAATGACTTTTGCTTAGGTTCATTGGAAGATGTGTTGACACGTAAGCGATTGCTTAAGCAAACGCCGCACATTTCATGAAGAATATTTGCTTTAGAACAGAGATCTTTAAACGTTTAATTTTATTTTTTAACCTTTTTAGATCTGATCAAATAATTTCTCTTTGAAATAAATAATTTGATAATAGGTAAATTTATAATTAAAAAAAGAATAAAAAATACTGATAAATTTTCGAGGAAAATTGCTTTTTCTTTATGTGCACAAAATATAGATCCTGTACGATAGTACAGGTAGTTTTTGTGTCCTGAATTGTGGACGCAGAGTCTGAAAGGGTTAAGAATTAAATCCTTAGCGTAGCCTTTTATTAAAAAAAAAGAATTATAACAAATATTCACAATTTTACCGCGCACGACTTGTTTTTGACTAAGCGTCGTTGTAAAATAGGTGTAAATTTAAAACTTATGTTAAAATTTATAATTTTAATATTTTCCTTTAAGAAGATATTCACAATTTTTACCCTGCACGACTTGTTATTGATTTAAACGTCCTTGTATAATAGGTGTATATTTGAAACTTATTTTAAAATTTATAATTTCAATATTTTCCTTTAAGAAAATTGAAATAATCAGTGTATACTATAACGACATGAATGTTCGATCCTCTTTACGAAAGCTTCCGAGCTCAGCCCAATATATAAGATTAACAACCTAGAACATTAGTTACCGCACAGATATTACAAGATTTATTTATATGCAGTTTAGAATGAATGCATGTTGAAGTTTTTTCTGTTTATAGTTTTAGAGACATTTTCAATTTAATTTAAATTTCGTTCCATTTTAAGTTTTTAGCTCAACGTCAGTTGTTTGAAATCAACCGAACCAATCAGGGCAATTCCATATAAACATGGACATAACCATCAAAAATATTTTTATTTTTTAATAAATTGTGCGAGAAGTTATTCCGAATTGTTGTAGCTGTGTTGGCAAGAGTTTATTTTTGTCAGAATGGCAACACTTCAAAGTCAGACATCTACGTTGTAGCATGATTTACCCAGTTGTGTAACATGAGTTACCATACACTTAGTATATTTTAATTCAATAACCAATTTTATATGCAAAACTAAATGATGTTTTGTAATAAGAAAGGTACATACAAATTCTCATAAAGATTGTAGCACTTAAAAAGTAGAATTTTAGCAGAAATACAACCCTGACTTTTCTCTCCATACTTGAAGCTAAAGTACAATTTCAATAAATAAGTAGTTTTTTCCCATAATATAAAACATACCTTGTTTCTGTACATTATTTGAATAAGATTCATTTAATTGATTTTTCATAGTTATTTTTTATGATCAGACTTGATGAAAATTGTGATGTCTGTTACCGGACATTTTCTTTGAAATTTGAACACTTATGTTCAACACACAATCATGAAGTAATATACTACATAAGTATAGAGTCCTTTTGTCCGTGTAATATAGTCTTTTTCATTTAAAAACATTTTATATATTTTGTAAATTTTTTGTTTGTAGTGTTGGTTAATTATAGTAGTAACAGACATTATTTTAAATATATTTCAAAGAACAAAAATTCATGAATCTAAATAATTCCACAACGTGAAAAAAGACATTAATTTAGACTAAAAATCTAATCATCTAAATTAATTGAGTTAACAAACAAATACATATATTTTGTACAACTAATTAATTTAACTGACCCGGAATGTAATAAAAATACTTATCACAAACGGGTTTTTGGTTTTTTCAGTCAAATGTCAAAAACTCAAGATTCTGCTTACATTTCTTTTTTGACCACCACTCTAATGGTAAACAGATGTTGCTATTCTCAAATTTCAACTTTGTTCTTTAAAAAGTTGAAAATAATGCAATGTAACAGACATGACATCAATGTCTGGACAGTTATACTTACTCATCAAAAATCTTGCATTGTTCTTAAAACCTTATAAAAACGTTTTTATAGTGCAACTTAAACTCTATTTCACAATGCTAAAGTATGCCAGGTTTGAAATTTTAGTTTTTGGGCAGTAGTTTTGCATAACACGTTTTATGTTCTATGATTCGGACTGCTATATTTCTGTATCTTCTCTACTCATTTCTTTTTTTTAATTATTAAATAGTGTTTTTTTAATCTATTGTTTCAATTCAGGAAACTGTCTGATAAAAACCATGATAAGAAGAAAAACTTTAAATTTTCTTTTACCCTGGATTAAAAAAATAGACCGAATTTTGAAAATGACCCATATAGCAATTTAACTTGATCAATACATTTAATTTTAATTCATATTACAACCAACGTATAATTCGATGGTCTTGCAGATAGATAGAGTGATTCCAGGATTTATGCCGCATATTATTTCGAATTTGTGTAAAAAATTCCTGGCTGCACTTACAGTAAAATAAATGATGCTGTGTTGTTTGTAATAGAATATAGACCATGTGTAGTGCGAGGGAAAAAAAATCTGAAAAAATTATTAATATCTTTTAACAATTTTTTTTCTAAAACATTGCATTGCGGGTGAGACGCCGTACTTGTGCGGAGTTATGCCGCGCCTGTCATAAGAACAAAATAAAATAATAAATAAAAAATACTCGAAAAAACATTCATATCTGGGCTATAATTACCTATTTAATAACAAAAAGATACTAAATTAGCATAAAGAGACGTACTTGCAGGTTTAAATCAATATTACTCTGCCTACTTAATTCACTACTAAAATTAAATTGTTATATTTTTTAATTGAATTTTAATTGTTGTTTCATCAACTACGTAACATTGGTGTATTTGAGAGAGAAAAAAAGAATAAAATAGCGTTTATATTGTTTTATTTGTTTTAACTCTGTTTTATTTTTTAAATGTGAGCGTTTCTAATAAAATTTGTAAACATCCGGTTTTAAGAACAATATTTTCATTTAAAGTCAAAACGTTAAAATGCAGAATTATTACAATTACAATTAACGACTAATAACAAGCCCGACTTGGTCAGTTTGTGTAAAATGAAAAGAAAAAAAAATACTCCAGCAACATAAATTAAATATAAAAATTAAGACATGGAGAGAAATCTAAATTTTATGATTGCGGCGTCCCGTACAAAAGAAACTGCGGCATGTATACCAGAATGGAAGTGCGACATCTATCCAATTTTGTACGGTGCAGACGCAACACATCACAGTTACCTGTCCTCGCAACGGAAAGTGGCGTAACCATACACTGTACTCTATACAGGTTGTACACTTAGTTTTGACTTCGAAATCATGCATGGATTCAGTAATTAGAGTAAAAAAAAAGTACTTTAACGTGTTGAAAAGTTTTAATAGTGAAATCATGCGCTTATCTCAAAATAAGGCTTGCATAATTACAGGTAAAACATTAAAAAGGATTCAAGCTATACACTGGTTAAAGGCAATATCATTGCACACCTGCACTGTACGTTTGACTGATATATATCGACAATTACGAGAAATACAAAAGGTGCGGCATCTGTCTCGGATGTTGCGACTCTACTAGAGTTACCCTATTCTTTTTCTAATCACTCCTCAGAAATCGAGAGAAAAACACCTCATATTTTGTATGCAGAACTTAGTAGATTCCCGCTCTTTCAAAATATAAACATCGATATTTTTAACCCTTTAACGCGCAGTGCTCCCGTTCTGGGAACACCAAACTCTGACGTTTTGACTGTTGCCAGTCACGAAGAATATATTTGATTTCTATAAAAATAGTTGCGGGTGACATAGCTCCACGAGAATCCTTTACTTTTTAGCACGTCATTTCCCGTAAAAAATGGTCACGATTATTTTTAACAGCACTGACATGTGCTGTGCTGACAGCTGACAGCTGGCTGTGCCCGGCACAGTCATGCTGAAAAAGGGCAGCCGTTGCCATCGCTCGACTATGGACTGTGGCACGCGATGAACGTTTCGATCGGCCGCCATCTTGCTGGTAGTTAAGTCGAGCGATGGCAACGGCTGCCCTTTTTTCAGCATTGGGAAATGGTTGCGCCTCAAAGGGTTAACATTTTAAAAGTGTACATGGGTTTTTAGAATGCACAAATATTCACAGTACTCAAATCGATGCTTGGATATAGATGCAGTTCCAACTCTTTGAAAGGGAATGAATTTAAGTTACTTGAGAAATCTCTACATATTAATGCTTTTGAAGAAAATTATAAAAACATCCATTACCCGAGTAACTGCAGTTTAATTTTCCTTTAGCTTCCTCGTAAACTCTGAAGTATTTTTAATCACCAAAGCACCGCTATTAAAAAGTCATTTGCATCTTTCAGAAAAAGAAGAAATCTCATTAACTCTTGTTGATTACAAGTTAATGCATCCAAAAATGGTTCAGTACAAGCCATTTTACAAAGAGCGATATCTACTCTAAAAACAGTCACACTAAAGGGATAAATTTTGTTCTTTTAAGCTAATGGCGTATCTGACCCGATGTTTGTAAAATCTAGAGGACGTGTACGGATTTCGCATCAGTTTTCACTGCGCATTTTAATACGAGCAATTTGGGGATGAATAGATTAAAATGCATCTCCTTTCGCTGTTTTTTCATTTCCCAGTTTCAGCATCTCTTTTAATGGTGGATATAGTATTAAGGCTTAAGAACTAAGGCAAATTTTGAACAGTTATCACGTCAAGCATGAAAAAATTGTATAAAAAGTAGCAAAAATAGTATCGCTTTTGAAAACACCGTCTCTTCAAAAGCGATAAGCACTCTTAAATAAACGCAATAGAGAAGATTTCCCTTCTTTGATCGATGTTGCTTCCAGCGGAGCACCCAAAGAACCATTCGGGGAGCAACATCGGTCAAATGCGAGTCTTCTCCGTTGCGTCTTTTTAATGAAGAGAGCGAACAGGTTAAACGTGGGTTCAATATTAAAAATGAGATGGAAAAAAAAAGTGACCGATTTCTGATAATATGTTCTTCCTTACTTATTGTCTATCCCTTGAAACTTTTCTGGATCCGCCACTGGTTAACCGTGCTTTTAAATGATGAGAGTGAACAGCTTAAACAAGGGTTTAGTAATGGGTTCAAGTACGTTTAAGAAGGGGTGTTATCAACCCTCCCCTCGGATCCACCACTGCGATTAACCTGTTAGATTCATAAAAAAGGGGGGTCTGAGATAAAATGAGACCTGTTTAGGAGAAATACGGGTCTGTTAACGATCCCTTCACAAAATGTTTCATCGTAAAAACGGACCCTTCACAAAATGTTCGATCTTAAAATCCTCTTCAATATTTTTAATTTTGAAAACGCACCCTCCAAAAAATTCTTTCTATGAAAAGCAGTTCCTTCACAAATCCGTATTTATTTTCAAAATTAATTTCTCACAAATCGTAGTTATATAAATCTATACTTATAAAAAACATTAATGCGTTCATTTATAGAAATCTGTCGATGTTTATATATAAACATGCATCCATGTATAGTTTTTAAATTCAAATTTGTAAAATTGTATATTTTTCCCAAAGTTCACAAAAAGAGGTCCCCCATTTTCACAAAAACATAAACCTGGCTAGAAAAACCAGATTTAATGTTAATTTCAGATTCACAAAATTATGAGTACATTTTTCACAATTTCACAAAAACAGGAACCTGTCTGAAAAGTCTGGACAGATTCCTGCGTACATAATTTTTCAGTATTTTCTTAAACGAGTGACCCCGTAAGTAATTTTGCGATGAGATTTATGTGTTTAAGCGTTATTTATTTTTAATTGTATAAAAAATAAGTTTAATGTTTATATGAGTCTATAGTACAATTTGGGAAGAAATATTCTGATTCTTGTCGAGTCTCTGACATAATTTATTTGTTTTTAAAATAGTTTCAAGCATATGATATATGTACGACACGACAAAATTATTTTTTCCCCCTACTTGCTGTGTTAAGAGTTTCTCAAAGTGGAGGTAATAAGAGACTAGTTTCATAGGCTGACAACCGAGTTTCAGACACATTTATCCATTAGGGTTTTTTATGTAGCACATTTGCAGTAGATTTAGAAAAACGAAATCGTCTACTGGCACAAAATGAGATGAAATAAAATAAGACAATAGTCTGTCTAAGAATGCGTAGCTTTCTTAGACAGCAATATGAGGACATTTTTTATCTAGAAAAAGTACAAAAAACACATATTTTATCCAGAATTCAAAACGGTTCTGCTTTGATCCATTTGACCCGAGAGGTACACTTTTCCAAAAGAAACATTCTTGAAAGCATTTAAAGATCTCATAAATACTGATTGGTTTCAGAAATCACATAGTTTAAATTTATCATATATAATTCAAGATGAAATCAAACCTCAAAACAAATAGTAAATGTCTAGCAATTTCACAGAGTCACATAAAAACAAATTTTCTAAAACAATTTACTGTTATATTTTAATTCTTTATATGAAGACTTTTCACTTCTGAGTTCAAACTCTAACTAAATACCTTTTAAAAATCTTCTATAAATGTACAGGAAAGGAGGATATTATGGAACAGTCTAGAAATATGGAATACCAAAGTTTCGGCTCTGTAGGTGCTGTTGTTGCAAGATTTCCATGTTACAGTGCAGTGAGTGTTGTCGTATCACTCGCTACAGAGCAAAGTGTGTTTTGTAATTTTCAAGAGTTTTAGCTGATAAGTTTTCAGACATTTTAACCTACTAGTATACATGTGAATTGAACATTCATGTTATTCATAATGTACACTAAAAGACTTGTATAATTGGGTTGTTTTATCGCTGACAGTGTTATGCCCTTCAGTTTAAAGATCCATTTTCCTAGATGGCGTATCGGGTATTAATGAATACTAAGTGATATTGTAATGGATTTCATGCCATCAACGAACGAACTGAAGACGCTGAATGTATCTTCTGTAACGGAAAATTCGCCGAAGATAATAAAAAGAAATTTGGATTCAATGCTTTAGCTCTTCGCTGTGGCTCTTTGACCGAGCCGCACCAGAGAATGAAAATTATATCTTCTACTCTTGAAAATAGACAGCAGAAATGACTTGAATATAATTTAAAAATATGGTTTTATAGATCTAAGTAACCATATTTTATGAAATATAATTAATTTTTCAACGGTTTAGTTTAAACCACCTATTACATATTGCATGACTATTCCATATTAATCTCCATTTGTAACCTTTTTTCTTAAATATTTTTTTGTAACAATAAAATAAATCCTGTTTTTCTTTACAAGTAACATTTCATTGCAATTAGCTATTGTATGTACTCAAGATGATTTTGGGGATTGACATGAAACATAAATTGGCTCATATTTCCGCATTTTTAATTATCGGCCAAAAAATAGAGCATACTGAAACAAATCCATAAATATGTAATTTATGTCGGTTTAGAATATATAAACTCGAAATATGGCTTTTAAAAAGTAACCAAATATGGTTTGGATACAATAAAGCTTTAGTTTTTTGCCTATTTTTCAAAATGTGCTTTTTTGATGCTTTGGAACACTTTTCTGAAATTCTGTTTCAGGTAAACAGTTTAAACTTTCCAAATATGTTTAGCTAACTTGTTTCTTTAAAAATAATTAACATTAGGGATCTAAGTGAAAAAATTTGAAAATAATGATTTTTTGTGTCTTTAATTTTTAGGAATTTTAATTTTTTTGAATATATTTTTTAAAATTTTATTTCCTTTTAGCCAAAATGAAAATCGCTTTTTAACTGATATACTATTCAAAAAATTTCATACAGATATGTAAAAAGTTAATTAGCTCTTAATAACTAATTTATAAATGAAATTATTTTTTAAATTTTATATATAGACTGTATGTATAAGTATATACAATGAACAAAAATTTTCATGTCTATCTTTATTTTTAAATAAAATACATGATGTTAAATTTTTTTGTAAAAACCGCTACTTTTTGCTCGTCGAGATTTTCCATGTGTCCTTAAAGTTATATTTAGAAATGCAAACGGTTTTTCCCTCAAACAGACAGATAATTCGCTTACATAGCCAACTGTATGTGTGGATTTATTAAAAACTGTTTTTATGATATCAAATGAAAACTCTCCTTTTATATGATATTTTATGTCCAAGAGTTAATAAAAAACTTCTGCTTAAATTGCCTTGCAGATACAATTTACTGTTTCTTATCCGTAAAAAAACCAGATAAGAACAACGATATATTTCAAAAGATCTAAAAATGTTAAGTCTGGCTATATTCATTTGAACTTCCAGCGGTATCTAAGTGGGAATCCAGTTATACCAAGCAGTTTTCAAATCACTGTCATAAATACTTGTACGTAGGACATTCTTCAAGCTGCAGCATTCGTGGTGAAAACGAGAACTACTCAGTGCATTACAAGGAATTGCCAGTAAAAACAACCATTTCTTTATGAACATATTTCTACTGCAAGACGGTGTTACGCCTAGAGAGAGAGAAAAAAAAACTTTTTTAAAGTGTTTTACAAGTGGAACTTAATAGCCACGCATGTCTTTACGTATCTGAAGTTCAGACTACTTTTTTTCGATTTCATTTAGATAATACACTTCTTTTGATGACTTTTGATATAAATCAGATATGTTAGGAAAAAAGAGTACATAACAAGGAAAGGAGATTCGTGAAAGTATGTAAATGCTATTTTAAGGAGATGTATAGAATTAATTACCCGTAGATAAAAAATGTAATGTAGGATGCTTTTGAGATCGAGTTATTTATTTTATTTTATTTATATTTGTTTTTACAGAACTGTTATCGAAATAATGGAAAATAGTTATCATAAAGATTTTACTTGCGTAAAGTGATTTTAGGTATTCCAAGACGTTGATAAATCCATTTAAGTGATATTCAGTAAGTTTATGTCTGATTAAAAAATCTTTTACGAAATGAGAGTCTAAATTAAGAAAAAGAATTCCAAATTAAGAAATTATTTACACATATAATAATAACAGTCCCCACCCCAACTCCCCCTTTTTTCACTAAATTAACCATCCATTAGAGAGGATAATAGTTTGAGATTAATGCAATTTCTGAGAAATGGTCTGTTTCGGATTTTATTGCTGTACAGATAAAATATTGAAAGGTATCGTTTAAAAAAAAATAAAAAAAAACACAACTATTAAGATTGCTTTTGTTATTCTAAGCAAAATGTATGTGAAGTAAAATGTATGTTAAAATGTATTTGAATAAAATAGTCTGGGTTCTTCGTGCAGTGGCGTAGCCAAGAGTGGGGATAGGGGGACACAACTCCCCCATGAGGAATTTTTTTGCCGTACAAAATCTATATTCTTCACTCCATTATCACACACACTTATACATATATGTGAGTTACAGTAGTCGTAACTTCCCCATGAAAAATTTCTGACTAAAAATTTTGTCTTCGTGGAAAATTTATCTTCTCAATTCATATAACTTAAAAATTTGACATGCATTTTGTATTTTGAGTGCGTTTTGAAAATATATGTAGTTTGTATTTTGAATTTTTTTTTTAAATTCAGAAAGTATTTTGTATTTTATTGTGTTTGAGTCAATGTATTTTGTATCGAAAATACATTTTCGATGTATTTTGCCCAACTGTGGATAATACTATATTAAGAGGTTGTATACAGTCAAGAGGCATAAAAAAATACAGAAGTACAGAACAAAAATTCTTTGTCATAGTTAGCATTTTTTTATTGCTTATGTGTTTGAAAAACAGTGTTTTTATTTTTATGAAAGCAATAATGTATATAAAAAAGTAAAACTATAATATTTTTGTTTCTGCTAAAATTTTTAAATACTTAATGAATGATTACAAAACCAGTTTTTCAGATTTAATCGTTAAAATTTTGGGAGTAAAAATATCCAAATTTTAGAAAAGGTACATTGAACATCGCATCAGTAGCTTTGACTTAGCAAAAAAAACTAAGTCAAAATATTACTAACTGTTCATGCTATGGCTAAAATATTTTTCCCCATAAAACAATATGGTACTTCGCAGTTTAGACTTCGACTGGGACGAGAGGTGGGCCACTGGAGTCTGCCCCCCCCTCAATTCCCCTCAATTCCGGGTTTTGTTAAAAGGTTCTCAGTGATCAAGCACTTTTGTGAAAAATTCTACCTTTTATGATCCCTCACCGCCGAAATTTTTTCCTAGATACGTCCCTGGTCGTCGATATGGATTTCGACGACCAGGGATTTCGCTTGGCGTATATGCGGTGATGTGCGGATATAAGCTTGGCGACATTTGGCGCAATTTTACTAATGGGGTCTGTAATGTTTGCTTTGCAGCATGCATTTTACGCAATGGCATTAGTATTACGCAACGAAGATTCGCGATTGTTCTAGAAATGGAATCTCGTAGGATTGCTGGAAATTTTAGACAGACTGTGTAAGAAGGGCAAATCATGTCCAGTAGTTCAGTTGCTATTGAATGCAAGTTGAATTCCTTGCTATGTATTGTGTGCTTTTGTAGAGAAGCTTATTTTTGAATGCTGTTTGCGAATATTTAATTGTTGTATGGTGAGGAGTAGACGATAATTTCCCTCGAGAATTCCCACTGAATTTTAGCCTCTGGAAGGTTTTATTGGGTGAGAAATATAGCATCTGAGAAAGTTTCTGTGTTCAGCTGACTGTCATTAAACAGGTTATTGCTTATTAATTTCTGTGAACTGTGAAAGATTGTTCGTCGAATTTCTAGTATCAATAAAATTCGTGTTTTGTACTGTCAAGTGGACTGTTTACTAGAACTTTTCATAAACAATGACTATTAAGCTATGGACCCAAAAAATAAGCAGAGTTTTCTGCAGCAATGTTATTATGGTGACTGCTACACAATTCTGTGATTTTGTTTTTGTATCATATTGCTTAAAAAATATTTAATATTTACACTGTGCACTTAGCATTGCTAAAACTATTACAACGTTGTTACGAAATTATTGAACCAGAAATTAAGTTTCCAGAACAACATAAAAAGTTACACTGCTTTAGGGCATGTTTGCCAACCGGTGTTTTGCCAAAATAAGATACTAATTCACAATGAACACACAAGTGGACTTAGAAGAGGACTTAGGAGAGGTTCGCAACCAGAAAAAGGTTGGGAACCACTGTTTTAGAGTAACATTTTTTTTCATTGTATATTTTGTTTATGTCAAACAACAATTTTATTAAAAATTAATCGTTCCGAAAAAACATTTCTGGATCCGTCACTGTTGAGTTGGGATGGAGTCCGCAAAAATAAATCTTATTCAAGAGAGGTGGGGGGAGTCCTCGGTCTACATAAGTTTAAGAACCCTGATGTAGTTGATTATCGATTCAACCTGAAATTATCGGTTTGCGCTTTGTTGCTGTTACTGTTTGCGGCAAATTGAAAGCTTTCCCCCCTGCTATATATTATAGTATTCTATACTTTAAAATATCACTAACGGTATCAGATATATGACATATAAGGAAATTTCAGAGTCATTTTATGCCGAAAGGATTTAATACCATAACATCTTGTCATCCTCTTCAACCAAAAAGCGAAATTCAATAATGCACATTTTAATAAATGTTAACAGTATTGCTTTTCTTTTTTCACCTCCTCCCTCCACATAAAAAAAGTAAATGCAAATCTATACAAGAAAAGTTTTCCCCCTAATGTAAACATCCGAGAAGGAAATATTTTTCTTTTGTTTCGAATATCGATACTAAATATTTTCGTTTAGAGATTACTTTTTCAAATATTTGTCTTTTATTTTTTTAGCCGTTTATTTACAGCCTAAACATATCTCTTTTCCTTTTAATGTAACTTATGCAATCGATAAAATATTGATTACATTATGATTATGTTTGCCTTATGTTTAATAGAAAATGAAAACTTATTATTTGATCTATTTCTATTGATGCTGTACTTGTTGACAGGCATTGTAGGCAGTAATTAAGGCCTCGAAATTTTGAGATTTTTTTTCTGATAAAGATTTTTTTACAATAATATCGTGAATCTAAAAAATTAGTTAAGTTCAAACTTAATCATTTTCGTAGTATTTTCTTTAAACACATGTTTTTTAGGGGGGTAATAAAGAAAAACTTAATAGAGATTTTCGTTATAAGCATATTTTACTATAATAAGGTCTTGTTTTCTTTTTCTTTCTCGTTGTTTTAAACATTTTTCGTTGTTGTTGATATATGTTAATGCTATAAAGAGTTTTTACTTCTCCCACCAGATGATATATCTGTGTTTGAGCTGTTTGTCTTCTTGCCCAAAATATTTTTAACTTAAGTTCCTAAATTTTTAATGCACATAAGTTTTATTTGAAATAATGTCACATTAGTGAATGCTCCATGGTGGAATGCTTTGACGTTTGTTCTATCCCTGAATCAGGGGCGTAGCCAGGGGGGGGGGATATCGGGATATATCCCCCCCCGAAATGTTTGGATTAGTGATGAAATTCCGTCTATTTATACACATATAAGTTCATATCCCCCCAGAAATATTTTCCAAGCGCATATCCCCCCCCCCGAAAAATTTTCCTGGCTACGTGCCTGCCCTACATACAGTGTAAAAAACACACTTTTGAATGTATCATAAAAGTATATCTCTTTATTTATTGTCATTAACGTTTTTCATACTAAATTTTTAAAAGAATAGAAGATAGAACTTAAACTATTTTTATCATTTTGGGGCCGTAGGCTTAGGCTTGGTTAGCCTGAGTGGCAATCAGACCTTGGGTGAACAATCTATAGCAAGGGGATTAAATCTTGTTTCAATTTTGTTTCGTCAGAATCTGAAATGAACGTTCAGCGAACTATCTACATTGTAGCAATATCATTTACCTATTTTTCTCTCTTGTTAACTGAACAATTTTACCTGAACAATAAAACATAAAACACTCTAGCTATGTTAGACGGTAAGTATTATTTATTCACTGACTGTCTCATTCAGACAGGAACGAGTAGGCCATGTCTGAGACAGACTTTTTTCTTGGGTAGGCAGTCATTAAACACGCAACCAGCAATGACCAGTTTTCTGTTGAAAGATAGGGAAAAAAAGCGAGGAAAAGTTTCTTGCGGAGGGGGAGATTTGAAGCGCGTAGGGAGCTGACGTCTATATTTTGAGAGCTGGAGGAGTTTCTCTTAGATTCACAAGATCAGAAGAAGCGTTGCTTAGTGTGTGGTCTTACTTCTTTGGTTTATTCCATATCTTTATATTCCATTAGGTAAGTGTTACTATTTTTTAATTTTTATTATGTTAAAATGTCTTTAAGTATGCCAGGAAGATACTATTCAGGATTTCCTCGTAACTTAATTTGTACTAATCGTGAAGCATCAGCTGTAACTGGAAATATTCAAAATTTAATTTATAATGTTCTTCGATGTAAAAAAACAAACAAACACCGTTTCTCGAATTTTGTCGCAAAAATTTGAATCCATTTGTTTGTTTATTTCTATTTAATTTAGCTTACTCATTTTTAAATCAATACTTCATTTATTTAGTGATTTTTAATTGTGAAACACTATGTTAAATGTGTGAATTAAAAGTTTCTGTAAATTTTGTAATTTAAATGTTTATTTACAGATGGTCTGCTATAAATGTATATATTACTAGAAATACTTTATACCTGTACATATATTTATTGCTACAGTAAACGTCAGCACAGCAATAATTTATTTTTAAAGCACAAAAAACTTGCTTTGAAAAGTCGTTTTAAAAATAAAAGTGCCTTGTTTTTCCTTTTCCTTCTAAAAATATGAAGAACTGATAGGTAGAAACTCGATATATGATGATTTTTCGTTGTGTACTCTACATGTGTTTGTTTAAGGTGGGGTAATGCATGAGTCATTTTTACGTAGGTGTTCTCAATTGTCATTGAACATTTAAGGTTACAAGGAACATTTTGTCTTGCTGCTGTTTGTTCCTATTCAGTTCCGAATGTTCTATCAGTATATTTCCCCCTTAAGAATTCAATATTAATAATTATTTTAATATATAAATTAATTCTAATAAAGTATAGTGTACAGTGTAGTGTTCAAATCTAAACTTCTCATTTAGAAATAAATATAAAGACTGGCAGTCATTTATCCTGCATTTACTTGCATATGACTTCGCAGAAAAAAGTTAAATCATCTTTATCCCAACACTTCTTTTTCTGAATAGTATTTAAGTCCCCTTACACATGTAAAACTTTTTAAATTTGGAAATAAAAATGTTAATGTTTTTTTAATTATCAATCATCTGGATTTTTATATTTTCCCATTAAAAATTTAAATGTACAAATGTTAGAGAATATTTTAATGATTTATTTTCGACGAACAATGCTATTTGATAATTTAAAAATTTTGTTTTTTGATAACTAGAAATTTCATCTTTTAAATTATACTGAATCCGATATAAGTTAGTGAATTTACATCGTACTGTAAAAGTTTTAATGAAATTTTACTGCATTTAATTTTTTATGAAACCCCTAACAAGGTTTCGCTGCCGGAAAGAAAAGAATTAAATTTTAATATTTTAAAGAATGAACGGAGTAACGTTCAGCTGATAACAGCAATAATCACAATTCCGTTTTACTATTTCATTCTATTATATTTTACTTTTAAATGATACCCATGCTTGTTAAATGAATAAATTGTACGCTCTGTGTATAAGAATAAGGTCTGTATTACAAAAATATGGCTTAAATGACTACATTTTTGCTTTACCAAAGTCCAGTTCACGCGGACGTAAGGTTTGACTCCAATAAAAAAATGTGTTAGACAACTTGTCCGTTTATAGTTTTGGCGGACTTTTCAAAACTAAAGTAATAATTATTTTTAAAACTCACAGAAGAGTCATAATGATATTAATAGTAAAAACTGTACTTATGTTTGAAAATGTTCGTGTGCAGTATTTTATTATTCTTGCTGGTATAATTACTAGTACAATTTTTATTACTCCCTTCATAAAAATAAAAATTATTAATTATTTTTATTTGTCTTGAACACCAACTTTTATGTAGTTTTTTTAATTAGTTTTCCTTAAAAAGTCTTCCACGCCAGGACTATATCCTTGTGTTGATAACAACCAACATGAGCTGAAAAATTATCGAATTCTAAATCGAATTCATTCAAATACTGAAAAATCAAAGCATATTTCGTGAAAAGTATCCTATATAAGTATTTTGCATAAGCTTAGGAACTGACATAGAGCTCAAAAATTTCAAAAATTATTCAAGATAATCAAAATTTACTAAGACATCGTGATAAATATTAATAAAAAAATGTATTACTCAGATGAAACAGACACAAAATTCAGAGGTTACTACTTAGAGGCATGGCTGTGTGAATTTTAGGACATTATAGACTGAATTTTGTGTAATCAAGAAATAAAGATAAATTTTAAAATGCTTCAGCTTAACTTAAACAACTCTAGTACTCTAGTCACGAGTCCTAGAGTTATTTTGCATTTATTGAAATTTCAAATATAATGGTGGAAGTAAAGGAGCTTATTATTCAAATGTTAAGCATTCCTTTCCATTTTTCAAAAATAAACATCCGGGTTCTGTTTCTAGAAAACCTTCATCGGTGCTGAGAATTAAGAAAATGCTCACGGTACATTCTGATTGAAATCACTGATGCATAACATAATTCTGGCCTATGACAGTTGGTTCTAACGTAATATGCATGAGTACTTAGCAACAATTCACACTCGTATAACAGGTTTACCTTGGCGGCGGGTAATATAGAGTTACAATTGTTATATTCTATTCTATTTATTTTTTTATTACTGTTGGAGTGCATTATTTTTCACTTTTTCCTTGCATGCTAGTCATTTAGATAAAAGGGAAGACTATTCTTAAATAACGTTAAGATTTCATTACTAGAAATTTTCTTCCCCCTTTTAAAATGCAATCTGCTTAAAAAATATTGTAGCGATGTTTAGCAGCTTCATAAGGTTTCTTTCTACAGAATTGCAATTTAAAGACTGTGAAATTACGATCAGATCCCCCTTTAATATTCTATTATTTTGGTGATATTTTGTTAGAGTTGTATCACTATGAAATCATGACTAGTCTGGTTTTCTCCAAAAACATCTAGCTTTAAAGCCTTTTTTGAAAGCATTGTTTAAAAAATTCAGATAATTCGTCTGTCGTATTCTGACACACACACACACACACAAAAAAAAAAAAAAAAAAAAAAAAAAATAACAAGTCCAAAATATAATTTTTAAAAAATGAAATAAATATACGTTTCTCTAGAGCTCAGATGAGAAGAGATACAATAAAAGCTTTAAAGAACATCTAATAACTTCAATCAGAGCTTTATACTTTACAAAATTTTGTACTTATTTCTTTCTGTACACCCTGCTAAAAATTTCACTCGTTTTGTTTAATTATTTTTTTTTTTCCAGCGAAAGAATCTACGATTCATAGTCCTTCTGTTCATAAACTGCCTACTTTTTGCTATTAACTGATCTGTAAAATAACTGAGAAATTCTCGTATGTTTGCTTACTATTTTTGCAATGGAACGAAGTTCTTTTTACACGTATTTTCTCCTTGTTAATTTCATTTTAATGAATCGTAAATTTACATCTTCAAATACCATAGCTTTGATGTAAAGAGAGAGAAAAAAAAGAGGATTCAGGGAACTTTTGAATTCAACGGTAGATTAGTTTTTGACACAAAAGTCTAGTGTCCAAAGGTTTTGTAACAAATTTAAGTGGGTACAAAAAATGGGCCAACACTTTCGGAGTAACGCATTTTAAGGTCATTATAATGTAAATTATCATCTAGAAATTAAATCATAACAACACATGTGTATACTGACTATGTGCACGTCTGAAAACAGTGAAATTGTTAGTAATGAACTGTGTGCCGCAACACAAATCGAAGCCGGGCGTTACGTAGGCGGTCGTTAAAATCCGCGGGCGTATGAATTACGATTGACGCTCACTCCATAAATAGTCACGTTAAACGTGACCACGCTAAGTGTAATTTTTTCCCTGTAGGGATTTTTTTCTTTCCGACGTCATCGCGTCAGCCGCATCTGCTTTCGTTTTTCAATCGGAGAAAGTTGAGCTCGTAATCAGTACGTATTCATTGCAAGAAAAGTACAAATTTCTTGGAATAGTTTTTCTTTTGAAAGGAGATACATCAATTCTGTGCAGGTAGGTACAAATTTTGAAAAGTACTTGTAAGCAGTTAATCAGTTGATTAAATATTTGGGGATTCAATGATTAATTATTTGGGGGGAAAATGGTTATTATGTCTTTTTGGAATATGATAGTTTATGTGTATATTTTAACCAGTGAGAAAATTAAAAGGTATAATACTGTCATTATAATTTTCTTGAAAGTAAAATTATTGATCTTATTATTGAATTGTGTTGTTTGTCAGCAAGATAAAATTAAATAATTAATATTATCCGTATTATTGAACTGTGAATAATGCAAAATATAAGATTTAATATTATAAATAAATAAATAAATAAACGTATGAAAATTTGAGCTTTTTTTGTTTCACCCATTCTAAAATAATTTGTTAAATGAGTTTTGTATTAGTGTACTAGTAATTAATAGTATTAGCTAAATTTTTTATGCTATTTCTTCTACATTTTTTTTTTTTTCAAATGACGAACACTTGCCCGTTTCTAGTCATTGGCCACTATTAAGTCCTGAAGTATTGGTCACTTTACTAATGAAGGCACTTAATAGGTGCGTTGCCTTTTATGAAGGGATGGACAAAACGACGCTCATGCCGGGAATCGAACCCGGACCCATGATAGGTTTTTTTAGTCACTACATAACCCGGGTGGCCTCTTCGACAAACTTAGTTTCGTGTTAAATTAGATCAATATGTTTAATATAGCAAATACAGTATGTACAGCTTCAAGGGCGTAGCCAAGGGGAGGGGGGGTTAGGTGGGTCATAGCCCCCCCCCCCTATGAATTTTTTTTTTTTTTTGCCGTACAAAATGTATATTCTTCACTCCCTTATCACACACATGCTTGTATATATGTGAGTTGCAGTAGTCGTAACCCCCCCCCCCCTCCATAAAAATTTCTGGCTACGCCCCTGTGCAGCTTTAATGTAGATATAGCAAGCGTGTCCAGAGAAAATATCTTTATTAATGACACAAAATGTAAAATTAATTGTTCCAATTTCAGGAATAACATCGCTAAGCAGCCATTTACATTTCTCAGCCCTTCGTAAAATTTCGCCTTTAAGATAGTTTAGGTCTGACTTGAAATGTAAATTATCTTGGACCCTGTTTTATTTATTTATTTAAATAAAATAGATTTACGTTTGCGCTTCGTCGAAAATTACAAGGCTCATTAAGATACGGTGTTCATGTTTGGCAGGGCTGGGTTTAGAGGTGTGAAGGTGCTGGGGCAGCAAAGAAGTCGAAGCCTTTAATTATTTTTCAAACAAGTTACTCTTCCAACGGCATACTCCGGATTTTTTCTGGCCTCTGACATAGTTTGTGGGTTTTTCCGTTTATAAATTGTTTGACTTAAAAAAGTATTTACAGATTTGAGTGCTTAATAATAGAAAATGTGTGCCCACCGAAAACGTTTACATTTTGCTACGTTCCTTTATTATTAAGAAGTTTGAAAATCATCGCTTAAGTAGTAGTTTAGAAATTCATAACTTAACAAGCGCAAAATTCATGATAATGTAGCAAAGAAAACATTACTTAAGCTTGCATAAACATCTTAGTATTTGCAAACAAGTTGCGGAATAATTAGTAAACCGTTGTGGGATGTTATGATTTTATGATGTGAAGACAACCTGTAATTAAATTGCTGAAGACGAAAGCCTTTGTTGAATTACTTTGATGTGTTTGTCTGGTTTATGCTTTGATGTGCTATTATGTTTCTAGTTTGACGGTGAAATGCAAGTTTATTTGTCATCCTCCATTTGTGTTCTAATTCTTAAGGTGAAGAATTAATTTTCGGGGGTCCCATTTTTTCCAGGGTCCCATTTTTGTGAAAACTTTTTATTTTTGCGAATTTCACTATCTATTTTTGTGAATTTTTAAACCAGTTTTCTTAAAAATCACCCTTTTCTTAAAATAATTTACAAAAGAAATTGAAATAAACGATAAAATGTCGCCGAAGGGTCGTTTAATTGTTTTTTTTTTTTTTTTTTTTTTTTTTTTTTAAGTGACGTTTTAGTCCATTGCATTTTTCTGAAGTGGCCGGTTTTAATCGATTGAAATTTTGTAAAGGGGCCGTAAAACGGACCTAAATTTCATTTGCATCGATTACTGTTTATTTGCCCTTTTCTCTACAGTAATACCTTCATTTACGCTCCCCCGACTTACGCGAACCCGGAGTTACGTGATTTTCAAATCTAAGAGTCGTCATACGACTTAGTTAGATTTTATGAAGCTTTCTATATCAAAATAAAACTTGGGTGTATGATTTTAATAGTATAACCTGTTACTGCACATATATTATCCAAGATTTTTATTAAAATTTTATTTTTCTAAATTATTAATTCCTTTGCTCTTCGGCCCCAATTAAAAATAGTTTGTATGCGCATATTTATATGCGAAATTATACCCCGACTTACGCGAATTCGACGTACACGATTATCATTTGATCCAACCTATCGCGTAAGTTTGGGGTAATTACTGTACATTCGCTTCTTAAAGTTACTTGCTGAAGAAATCCCTTTATTCCCTTTTATTTGTGCTTGCTTTTTATCCCTTTATGTAGAGTTTATTTTTGACATGGACGACTGTGAAAATATATTTACTAACAGATGCTGATATCTTGCTCGTTACTGGAACTTATTCTTTTTTAAAAATGCAACTAGCAAGGAAGGCAGGGAACTAATATCCCGGAACTTCTGAGAAAAATACTACTGTTCCTTAAACTTCCATGCTCATTACAAAAGTGTAGATTAGTTCAGTTGTAAAAACCTACAGTTATGATCTTTGAAAGCAACGGCCTGCATTTATCTTTTACCACCTGTAGATAAACATGAATATTTTACTCAGCTGGTGTCTTGGCATGTTGCCTTCTGTGCCAACAAACAGTCGGAGGTTAGGAATATATTGTACATGATATTTATATTCACGACGGACGTCCAGTTTCTGTATTTTTTCGATTTCTTTTATTATACAGATAACTTCTTTTTAAACATTTTTTCCAATAAAGTTGAAAACTGTTTGTTTCTTTTTTTATGTCCACCTACCATGCTACAACTATCGTAATGTATGTAAATTACTGTGAAACGAAAAAAATGAATTTTGTCAAATCTGTTCGTAATAGCGAGAAAAACTTTTTGTCATCAATATCAATTAACCAAAACTGGGCCTCCATCAAAAATCATCTTCAGGTGCGGCAAAAACCTCAAACATTCAAAATTTGTACGATTTTTGTTAATTTTTGACACTTAAAAAAAAAAAAATACTATAATCGTAAGAAAATTATTTGCCTGCCTGTTTTTAGAGTAGGTATACGAACCCTATCTATACAGAAGAGTGAAGAAGAATATTATTATTTACTAGAGTAGTGATAAAAAGACAATGTGAACCGTTACACACTGTTCGGGATTATTTGGAAAATGCCTTGGGGACTAAAGTGTTATAGTTAGGCCCTGACCAGCTTCACCAAGTCTGTGGACAGCTTGATTATGGCATGGTAATCTCCGGAATCATTTAAGTTCCATGAGCGGTTGATCATAATTATCCCCAGGACTGCTTTTTATCATAGTAACAATGTGTTGAAGTTCACTATGCTGTAGATTTAGTCAAGGGAGGCACAAATGCATGGCACTTCTAGCAATGTATCATACAGATGTAATCCCCAGCAGGTAACTGGATATCTGGGATCTTAAATTTTCTGATTTCTGCTGAAGATTAGGTTCAAGCTTTTACAGATTATTTTAACCCCAATTCTTGGACGTCCTTACGTTTATCAGTCAGCATTTCCAGAAGATTTTTTTGGTGTTGCATAGTTTCGTTGCATTACTGGGTAAATAGCATCCAACCGGAAAATGTATTGTGATAATTTGATCTCTAGCCGTAGGTTTCGTGAGTCATCGTTTCAGTAGGGCTTGAGCTTAATGTGGAACCAGACAGGGGCATACACTTAAACCACATATTCTGTTAGTGCACGTAGATTTTCATTTTCTCAATGGTTCTGTTACTGCTATGTAAAGCTAAAGAATCCCGTTTGTCATCGTGGGTGTTTGCTGTTGTTCTGGGATAAACGGCACACGTTTGAAAAATGGTTTAAGGGGTAAAAATTCTGCAGCAGCTCTGAATGTATGAAATATGGGATATTCTTTAAAATGCTTTTATAAAAACATGCTGCTTATAAATAAAAATGAAAATCTGTCTGTTTGTCCATGTCGCATACAAATCTAAACCGTCTGGCTGATAAACTTGAAATTTTGTACAGATAAAGTAAAAAGATACAGGAAAATTTTTACTCTAATTTAGAAATCTGAAAATCTGCCCGTTCCTCAATTTGGGCGCGGGGGGGGGGGTTTCGCTATTTTCAGATTTTTTGAGTAAACCGAGCGTAAAAAATTTTAATCATTTGAGTGACAGTAAAATTTGGTATCGCAAGTGATACTGATGTCATTTGGATGTCACGATTATCAGGCTTTGAAGGAACTAGTGCAATTTCAATTTGTTTAAAATAGATGTTCGAGATTATCCAGTTTAACCTTTTTTTGACAAATAAAATGATTTTCGGAGCATGAAGCATTGATATAAGAAGACGCATATATGCAACAAAACGAAATCTTTCCAATACGATTTTACTCAAAAAATCTGAAAATAGCGAAAAATACCCCCCCCCCCCCAAATTGGGGAACGCGCAGATTTTCAGATTTTTAAAGTGGAGTAAAAATTTTCCTGTATCTTTTTACGTTATTTGTACAAAATTTCAAGCCTATCAGCCCAACGGTGTAGATTTGTATGCGACGTGGACAAAGAGACAGATTTTCATTTTTATTTATAAGAAGCATGTTTAAAAAAAAAGAGCATTTTAAAGAATATCCCATATTACATACATTCAGAACTGCTGCAAAATTTTTACCCCTGAAACCATTTTTCAAACTTGTGCCGTTTATCCCAGAACAACGGAGCAAAGGCAGGTTGTGCATTTTCCACCATTTCCTCTCCAAACATAATATGGAAAAGGGGGGGGGGTTATTAAAAGAAGATATCGTTTTGAAATATGGGAGCGATGAAAGTCCTCAGCTGTTATTTTAACGTCTGCGTGGGGCTGTGAAACCAGCTGACTCCTTTCACAGATGCTGTATATTTTAAGTGTTAAGGCACTTAACGGCGTTGGATAAGAAGCCCGCTTGAATTGCTGATTTTTGTTTTGCGAATTTTTAAAAATATATTTTTTTCCCCCCGCTTCAGAGTTTGTAGTGCTGACGGTACCATTCTTCATGTGATGTTTTTCTGATGCATTCGGCTGGCTTGTTTTCTTAAAGCGTTGTTACGTAAATACATATTGGGCTGTTTGTTTCTGGTATTCAAAAGTAAGTAATGGGGTCTTGATCGTTTTGGCTGTTTTAGAATTTATTTATTCATTTTTGTAAGCGATGACAGAAAAATGTATGCGTTTTTGTAACTTATTTTTTTTTTTTACAACTTTTCATAATGTTAAACGTCAGAGTGTTTAATAGGAATCATTAAAATAGAATGTTTTCAGTCATTTATTTTTCTAAATATCAGCTAATTTAAAAACTTCAGCCAATTAATCTTTTTTCACTGGAAGAGGAAAAAAATTATGCATTAATGATATACACCCAAATCGATGATACGTAAAATGCCGAGCAAAAAATTAGTCATGGTATCCACCACCTGCACGAAATTTTATTTGTAATGAAGAGAGCCTGTGGCGAGGTCTGGTTTTGATCCCGAGAAATGTAGAGGGCTAGACGAAAGCGTTATCCGACCGGGCAAAAGGTACCCGTTTGAACGGCCTTGAACTGCCGAGCTGTAGCATGTTCGAGGTGAGCTCGTGCATCCATACTACTCCCTCTTAGATACTCAATCGGTGACTGATGAACGATGTTCCAAGCGTTATAGAAATTGCACACGTTATGAACTGTGAGAGATTGCTGCAACGCGTTGCGGTCTTCGAATGAGTAAGAGATGGATAGTGTTTGCCTGGTATCCACGGATGAAACTATCCTTACGCTTGAACAGTAAACCAAACAAGACTTGCATTCAAAGTATCCAGAACAAAAGAAGGAACTGTTCGACCGTACCATTACCCTAGAAGTAATAGTGAGCTTTTTAAACAACTGCTTTTGAAGATTCTTTTGTGTGTGTGTGAATCTGAATACCGCCCTTGTGAGGGTTCATACTACTTTTGGGGGTATTTTTCTACCTGCACGATGGCAACCTCATTGGATGGATGGAGAATTGTGTGAGCAGCAAGAAGATGGTATGTACAATGTAAGACCGGACTTGGTCCAACCAAATGAAGTACGATGAGGATAATTGCTTTCGTTTTACATGCTTTCATACCATAGACGATGGGAAGGGGATTCAGATTTGGGAAGAACAGTATTGCTACTTCTGTGACAGGGAGGAAGAGCCCGTGGCCTTCTGGAGTATTCAACACAGTAACATCCAAAATAAAACTGGAACTAAAAGTGATTTTAGATCACAGTATGTCTTACAAAAAAAAAACCCACAAAGACTTCTAGTATGGGTTAGTAGTGTACACTTTCAGACTTAGCAAACTTTCAATCGTTTATCCCTTTTCTTGAAACACCAGACGAATGAATAGTAACATCTTCATTCCCATCAAAGGATTAGATTTAGAAAGACCTCCTCATAACAATACAAGTTTTTTCTTAAACAGTGGTCGCCGCTTATTCCGGTCACATCGGGACTGATTGAGATTGTCCGGAATAACCAAAATCCGAAATCGCCGAAATAAACGGCGAGACCAAAGCGAAAGTGAGAAAATTTAAGGAAAAAAAATAGCAAATTAAATCAAAATGTATGACTTGTATTAGTCAATAGTTTAACGTATGTGCATTATTATATATTAAGCATGAAGAAGTCAAGGTTACAAGTGAAAAAATTCATGCATACATTTATTAAAAATCCAATTACCAATTAATTCTTGGAGGGGGGGGGGAGGGAATCCGAAATTAAAAGCTGTTTTAGGGACATATTGTCATGTAGCGCAAATTGAATTTCATTTAATGTTGAAAGCAGGTGATAACTTATGTTCTCTTCATATGTTCTACATGAAGTGTTCAGAAAATCTACTGTTGTGCCATGTAATCATCATCAGGTGTGTCATTGGTTCCGGGTATCGGATTGATTATTATTTTTATTAAAATTACTAGCTGACCCGGCAAACGTTGTTTTGCCATATAAATTATTCCTAGGATTATTTTAGTAGAAAGAAATGACTAACTTATTGTAAGTTTGTGAGGATGTGGTATATGAGTGGAAGAGGCATGGAGCGCTGTGAACGATGCTGGAATATAAAAATAACACAATACCAAACATTTATATTTTTAATTCATTGTAATTTATTCTTTAAATTTATATATATCGCTAATTACAATAATTTTACTAAAAAATAATATCAATCCCTTAACGCAATAGAGTGTACAATATTTTTTGTTATCCCATCTTTAGATAACACAAACAAACTGGATGCCCACTGTATGGTTTGCCCACTCGAGAGCATGCCACGTATAACTGTCCGTGTGAAAAACATGGTCTGCTCAAATCTAATCCAAAAACAGACATAGTTTGGCCTTGAGACTTATTGATAGTCATTCCATAAAAAATTTTGCCCCCCCCCCCAAAAAAAAAGGATGAAAATCTGAAACACTTTCAGATTTTAAATACGCACTATAGTGTTATATATTAAAATCGTATCATAATTTATGCGTCGTCCCTATTTTTCGTCTTATTCCATCAAGTTGGAAAGTGTTATCATTATTCATGACTGTGCTGTATTTTTCTTTCTTATTTCATAAAACCCATCTTTGGAATCGAAATCTATCGTAAAATCGCCTACTAAAACTATTTTACAAGCTTCGCCAAGTATATCACAACTATACTTCACCGTTTTATATATTGTTTCCTACTTTAACGCCTCGACTCTCGCCAAGGAGGCGATGATTAAACATATGCAGTTACCATAACGATTTTTTGCATTTATGTAGAAATCGTAATTTAGAATTAAAATGGCGATTTGGAACAACATGTAAGTACAGCATGCCGTTACATTTTTATTTATTTTGGATTATCAATTAATGCAGTTTTAATAATTAAGTGTCTTCAAATTCCTTAACTGGCTCGTTTATCTCTAGTTTGTTTACTTTAGTTATCACCTAGTTCTTTTGGGTGCGTTGAAACGGTACTTACGTATTATCCCGCGGTCACTTCCGCCAAACTACTTTTTCCTAGATTTTAAATACGTTGCCAATCGTATTCCAAACCATCAACAATTTCATGTGCCCGGCATTGGTGAAAAATTGCTTGTCTTGGCGGACCGCCGGGATAATACGTAAGTACCGTTGAAACTTGTGCATAACTCCCAGAGACCCATGACTGCAAAGCTCGCCAAAGTACGGGGATTTTTTAGGTTGGCGAGAGTGGGGGCGTTAAAATAGGAATCAACTCTTTCTTGTACCATAAAACACATCTTTGGAATCGAAATCTATCTTAAAATCGCCTACTGAAACTGTTTTACAATCTTCGCCAGGCATATTCTTCCTGTAGGCATATTCCAACTATACCGCAAAGACATTTTAAATGCTGTTTGGAATGGGCATCCTAATCCATGAGTGTACCGTGTTTTCCTTTCTTGTTCCACAGAGCACTTCTTGGGAATAGAAATCTATATTAAAATCGCCTAATAAAACTCTTTTACAATATACGCCAGGAGTTTTCTAACTATACGCGAAATATATTTATAATAAATTGTCACGTTTTGGCACCACATTTAGCGATCCATTATCAAAAATTGCAAACCTTGTGCGACTTTCAACATTTTATTAACGCCCCCCCCCCCTCTTCACATTATCTGGCAAACACATTTGAAAAGTGACTCGACACGCTAATGTCTACACAGAAATCCTGATTGAAATTAATAGCACTCTGGGGCTAAACATTTTGGGGTGGACCGCCCTTATGACTTAGGGGTATGAGACATAGTTAAAAACCTATTCTTAGACCTAACGAATATACATAGAAAATTTCATTAAAATTGGTCGAGTGGTTTCGGAGGTGACTAACACTGTGACAGGAGAATTTTATATATTAGATTTTAAGTTTACTAATAACTGTGTTGATCGAATACCGTCACACCTCCACACAGATATGAATCATCTTTGATATGCTTTCACTTCGCCCTAAAAGCTAATTATGAAGAAATTTTGCCTAATCTCGTTGATTATCTCACCTGATGAAGCGGCGCTTTATACGTGAGGTGAACGGCGGAAAACCAGTACAGTTTGGTGATTTCGTTCGGTCCATGCTGATTTTCACCGGAATAGGCGGATCACCGAATAAACCACCGACCGAAATAAGCGGCGACCACTGTATATAAATATATATGTGAAACATTTCATGACAAGATTGCAACAGAATTCTAAAAAAAAAAATAAATAATAATAGATAAATAAGCGTGACCACCAAAAAAAGAAATAAAAGCGGTTGAATTTTTTCTACCGAGTGGTGGTGGGTCCGTATTTAAAAGTTTTATTTTATTTTTTCCACCCTCTGACAATTTTCTCCATACGTAGTTCCAAAATGCCTGGATAAATATTGCTTTTATAAAACATGCGTTATTTCAAAGGGAAGATAGAGAGAGATCATATAGCTTAAACAACAAACATGTGCCAACTTTGATAAATATGGGAAAACGGAAAGCCATCCATACAGGGTAAATACACACACACACACACACACACACACACACACACACACACACACACACACATAGTACTTTAAGGGATGTTTGACTGTAAGTTGGTTTTCTCACAACATATGCCTTTTCTTGACTCTGCCCAAGATACATATACATTAAATCTTCTTTTAGCGCTTTCTTGCATGGCTATTTGGTTTTCCCTTTTATTCCCTTAATGATTTTTCATTTTCATTTATACATCTGACCTCACGCGAAATCTCAATTTATTCCTTCATAGTAATCAAGCCCTCAACCTAGTGAACAGCACATAACTAACCACTTGGTTTCCTCTTCCTTTAAAAAATGCCCTTAAAAAATGTCGAAACATTTAAGTATTTTTAACAATTAATTTAGAATAATGAATGAATTATATTTACTTTTATATCTAACGAGGTTTAAAAACCCACAAGGACTTTGTTTTTCATTGTATTTTATGCCAAATGACGAACAGGATTTTTTAGTAATAAAGTAAAAATTAAAGGTAAAAAGTAAATCGTTTCATTTTAAAAACCTATTGATTGCCCTCACATTAGAGTTCAGTAACCCCAGTTTTACTACAGACAATTCTGAGAAAAGGAATGAATATTCATTTTGTACTAGGTCGATATGTCTCCTTTTTCCTCAAGTTAATAGTCTGAACAAATATATTTTCCTTCCATTAAAAGGGATCAGTTTTCTGAAAATACATTTGTTGCCATTGCAACCAGGCATAACACTGTTGCTATAACAACATAGTCTATTACTTTGGAATTGTATGACCCCTATTCTCATTGGGATTGCTGTTTATACGGTGAAGAAAAGTTTAGATATAATTTTTACAAATTCAAATCGAGCTCTAAATGATAAAGAAAATCCTTCTAGAATTTTAATTCAGAGTCGAGGGGAAAAAAATGTTGCGATAAAACATGCACAAACACACACACGCATGTAGCATGTAAAACAGTTAACATAAAACACTCAGAAGAAACTTTGTTTTAAAAGATAAAACAATTAAAGCTTTGTGAAATAATACACACAAAGGTACTTATTAAACTGTACATGTGTTTAGATCGAAAATATTTCTATCTTCTTCAGTAGCAGCAGAAGTCCACACACAGACTGGGACTGTGTATGGACTGAAGAAAGTCATTCTTTGTTAAAATGGTTTACCTTTTCAGTCCTCTGTCCCACTCTATATATGGACTTCTGCTGAAAAAGATCGAATTTTTTTCGATCAAAGCACATGTTCAGTTTTATAAATACCTTCTATGTGTGTTATTTTACAAAGTTTTAATTATTTTATGTAAAGCAGTTATTCTAACTTTGAAGGGCAGGTACAAACAATGCTAATAGTTTTAAACCCCTTGCTAACTTGTAAATATTGTTATCTCAGAAATAATATTGATTAAAAGGTATTAGTGATCTCTAGTCAGACATACCCATCACCAGTGAAGTTTTATGTACCTCATGCTCAGACTGCTCGTGATTAACCCTTTGAGGCGCAACCCTTTCCCAATGCTGAAAAAAGGGCAGCCGTTGCCATCGCTCGACTTAACTACCATCAAGATGGCGGACAATCGAAACGTTCATCGCGTGCCACAGATCTAGAGACCCTTTTTTGTCGACAGCTGGCTGAGCCGGCACAGCCAGCTGTCGTCAAAAAAGGGTCTCTAGATCTGTGGTACCCGATGAACGTTTCGATTGTCCGCCATCTTGATGGTAGTTAAGTCGAGCGATGGCAACGACTGCCCTTTTTTCAGCATTGGGCAATCTATCCAGATGTTCTCGCATTCTTCTATTTTTCAGCAGATGTCAGTGCTGCTAAAAATAATCGTGACAATTTTTTTTACGGGAAATGACGTGCTAAAAAGCAAAGGATTCTCGTGGAGCTATGTCACCCGCAACTATTTTTATAGAAATCAAATCTCTTCTTCGTGACTGGCAACAGTCAAAACGTCAGTGTTTGGCGTTGCCAGAGTGGGAACACTGCGCGTTAAAGGGTTAATAAAAGAACTCGATCTGATAACTTCTATTTTATTGTTTAAGATTTCCCTACAATTTTTCACTCTTTGTAAGAAACGGTGGAGGAGAGAAGAAATCCATTTCTGCTATGCTATCTTGAGACACAGCTGCCAAGAGTTCTTGACTTTATCTCCCACTGAAGGAACATCCGAAGTGTATTTTGGAACATCGCCGCTTTTAAACTGCTGATGCTTGCATATCAGTGCCATATTTCCGAGGTCTGATCTCGTCTGTTTGTTTACAGGAGAAAATCTCATCCTAGTTAAATCTTCTGAGTTTAAAGATGAAAAAATTTAACACGATGCAATTAAAATTTTTTTTAAAGTTTCAGTTTCCAAGCATTTCAAATATTTTAGTTTAAAAAATATTTTATTTCAAAAACTTTTCTTTTTTAAGCTCTTAAATAATTAAAAAATACTTTTTAAATCTTTACTTTATACTACTGAAAAATTGATTTTTTAAATTATAAATTAAATAACTTGTTTAAGAATTATGTATGTTCACACACACACATACACTACTGTTATTGTTTTTTAGAGACTTAAGACTTTTAATTAATATTTAACTTTTTAGCGTATCATTTATGAGATACAAGAATTGTAGTAGTTTTTTTCCCTATTTCTTATTATTCCTATTTATTAGATTTATTAAATCAATACTAAAAGCAGCGGGAATATCTATTTAATTGAGTTTGTAGATTTTCAACATTATAAAATAAGAAAATGCATTTTATTAACTAGGGCAAACATAACTGGTTGTCTTTCTTGAACAACAACAACAAAAAAAATTATTTAAAAGTGGCGTTTTTTCCTATAAGAACTTTTTTTTCTTTAGCCTTTTTCATTTTTTCTCGTTTCTTAAACAATTTTTATCATGAATTATTATTTTTCGAAATTCTGGTGGCTTCTTTTTATTTATTTTTCTTTAAATAAACACAGAGTTTTAAAAAAACAAATTTATTTCGTCAATGAAATGTCAAGCTTTCTATCAATATGCATAATTTCCTGTAAACTGTTTTTTCACCTGTATGTGTGTGTGTGGGGGGGGGGGCACTGTTTTCAACCTTCTTCTTCCAGTCTCTAACACACAAATTTAATCCTAGAATAAACAAACGTATCAATCACAACCATATTGACGGACCTCTGAGCTTCATTGTTTCGCGTATAAAAATTTACTGACATCGTTTAACTCAATTTATTTCGGCGTTCGATGTTTCGAAAAATTTGATTACTAATGCGTAAATTCTTGTAATCTGGAATTTGAAAATGCCTTGAAAATGAAGATTTCTCTTGAGCTAAAATCTCTTTCTTAGAAGCAAAATTATAATGCTAGAAGCAAAATTATAATTGAATCAAAATTCAGTCAAACGGAATTTTCATACAGCATAGTGAAACTTTTTATAAAAGACAAAAATTAAACTAATCAACGCTTGTTGTGCGTGTATATGTTTCTTTCAAAATGTATTCTATTAAAAATGATCAATCTTGGTTAACTTTTTGTAAACCATTAAAAAAATTTATTAAACCATTTAAAAAATAAAATTATTTGTTTTTCCTTTTCTAAAACTTAAAACAAAGCATGCCATTAAAATCAATTTATCATTTTTAGATTAACAGTTAATAGTTGGTATAAATTTGCTGGTTAAAAGTTTGTTTTAAAACAATATACCTGGAAAGTTCCACGCATTTTCCTTCTAACAGTGGTTGAATGGTTTCGTTTGTTGAAAAAGTTAAGTTCGGTTTGGAAGTAAAATCAGTGGTTCAGTTTATCAAAATAAATTGTCTAATTGTCAAGCAGGTATGATTTTAGTAAAATATTCGCTTCTTCCCGTATGAAGTATGATAAACGATTGTCCATTTCATATACAGTGTCTGAGGTATTTAATGCTACAACTTGAACCTATAAAACAGTGTGATGTAGAAATAAGACATTTTGAAAGTGAAGTGTTCTCTGCAAACAGTCAAGCGTATCAATGACACTGACGTAGTTTTTTGAGTCATTATATCGCAATGATGCCAGGTTAGTACTCATGACGCAAACTTTACGTCAACAGTCAAATAATTTTGCTTTTTTTTTTTTTTAGATTCTACATCACTGGAATTAATTCGAATTACACATAAAAGGAAAATTTTCGTATCCTACTGTGCGAAGAACGGGCACGCAGATAGTAAACTAAATACGAACTTATTTTTCATTTTAACTGATAAGGAATACAGTAATTTTTAACGAAAGTCAACTGGCGTAGCTTCCCCCCTTGATCAAATTATATTTCGAATATGCCAAGTAGTTAAACTACAGTAACTTATTAATGTATTAATAGGCCATAATTGTTCTATGCATCATATTTTCAGCGTTCAGTTCAGTCTAGTGTAGTATTTCGATATCATTCTTTGGAAGACCTTGTTAGATGGTTTCATATATGGCTTTACTTACTACTCTGCATGAATCACACTCCACGTGTCTGCCAACCGCTGAGACATCCTACTCGACGAGATATCTTGATGTCGACAAGTCTGCAGCATTATTTGTATTCCACTTTCAGTGTCAGCAGGGGCGGGTTTGAGAGCTATTTTGAGACCTCGCGGGATGCGATTTCGTTGCGAGAGCATTTTAATACTCCCGAAAAGAAAGAATTCGAACATTCTTGAGAAGTTTGCTGTTAATCGAGTTGATTGATTTTTTTTATATTGTCGGCTTCTCTTTGGAATCAAACAGTCTTTGGAAGATTATTGTTACAATTTGTTTTCGAGAGATTTTATCGGTTAAACTTGAAATAGTAATTTACTCTTGAATAGATAAGGGGTTGCAGCTGAACTTTGATAAAAAAAACATGCTGTATTTTTAGAACAAGCAGTCACAATCCCTAAGCCAATTCGGCGATTTCCTCATCGATTCCAATTATACTACAGACAACGGCACGTGCTGCTCGTTAGCTGTTAATTATTTCAACTTCCTGGTTGCTAACAAAAAGGTTACCTATTTTTAACTGAATCGATGCTGCAGTGGCGGATTAATGCAAGTTTGTCGGGGGGGGGGCGGTTAGTCTGTCGGTGGGGGCAGTGAGTTAGAAGATGAACATATACATCCATTTTATGGAAGTAAAATAGGATCTTTTACATTAATGTCTCTTTTCTGGGGGGGGGGGGGGCTTTAATCCGCTCTTGCGATGCTGTTGATTTTGTGTATTATGATTTACGGCAGAATGGAAACGGTTAACGGCAAAAGGTGAGAGTGGAATGGCTTGAAAAATTCTTGCATTGCAATGGTGCATAAACAATTGGTAAAAAGTACCGTGAACTCAAATTTAAAGTTGCAGCATTATTTATAGAGTATCTTAAGAATTATTCGTTTGTGTAATTGCCATAAAACTTTCATCAAAATTGTCAAACTAAAAGGATTAGTAGTAGACATCAATTATCATCGTCATTAGACATCAGCGGATTTTTTTTTTTAATCTGCCCGTGTCAGCGCCAAAAAAAAAAAAAAAAAAAAAAATCAGTCTTAACCGTCCGAAATCGGAGAGGTTTTATCAAAATATAAGTGAGTAAAGATAGACACAGTTGAAACGAGATTCGGACCAGGAACTTGTCTATCGGCTTGTAAACCACTCTCCTTCCAGATGGATGAGTCATTTTTGTTGATAAATGTTTCCTGAATATTCCATTTAATTCAATATAAAATTTCTTTGGGTCGCCTGACTAACTTAAGTATTTTTTTTAATCGAACAGCCTTGTTTTTGTCTCTCGGTTACTTAAATGCTTTAAACTGAGTGGATAAAAACTGCCTTTCTCTGTTTAATCCCCTGATTTGGTTAATGCCAGTAGTTATAGACTTGAAAACTTTTTAGTAGGGAGAAATATATATATCAATTCATAAGCTCTTAAAAACGTCTTGACTTGAGAAATCATAATTTTCAGGCACGCCCAAAGTGAAAAAGAAAGCCAGACTCTTTCGATGACTCTAGGAATGCAATCGAATAACATTCCTATGAAAGTCCACGCGAAATTTCTCCGATAACTTTCATTCAAAGTCAAGAACATCGGGTTCACCAACATATCCTGATCAGGCGAGTGGGAAGCAAACGCCTCCAGAATCCGCAGAGGTCTCGGCACCATTCCGTGGCGCAAGGAACCGGTTCACTCACTAAGCTGCCGAACATTACCTTTTATAGCAAATCGTGCCGCACCTTCTCCTCAACATTAACCGTCAACTGTCACACTCCATATTAATTGGAAGACCTAATTGAGTGGGAAAAAATAATAATAATAAAAAAGACGAAATTAAGAACGAGCAGAAAATTCGGTTTTATTATTTTTCCGAGCGTGGGGTTGAGATGTTTGCAGCATGAGATATAATGAATGAGTCACGATACGTTTTTTTATCATCTATCAAATGGAGGCTTTTTACACCCATTAAGCATTACTTCGCAGATGGTTATTGAATTAATGCTTAATTTGCACTTCGCTCACTGTATAGATTATGGTTCTCTGTATTGAAACGTGACTTGTTGAAAGAAATATTTAAAACTAATTTTGTTTATAAATGTATTTTGAAATCATTTAAGAATTTTTAATGATGTGCAATCATTAAATCATCAATTCGAAAACCTTTGATTTTCGTTTTGTTGGATGATATTTTATGCTTCCACACATTCTCATAGTGATTATTCAATAATTAAAAAAAAATCCATAAAGCGATGCCAACCGGGTAATTTATTAGCACTAGAGTGCTATTTCGCTCTGTACGAGAATTTTGTCGACAAGTTTTGCAGATTTGAACTGTCACGGTGAAGATATTTTCAAATGAGTTTGCCAGATAACGTGGAGAAGGGGAGGGGGGGGGCAGGCCCGTCGAGAGACAAACTTGGGTCCGGCGGGTGGATATCTGCCGGACCCGCCCCCCTACCATAAAAAGCTTCAATGAAATGTTTCATTAGCAATAAGATAATTTTAACCTCAAATGTTTGCTGTGAGAAATTAAGCCTATTCATGAAGCACTGACGAAATAAACATACTTTATAACTAATAATTATTAAAAATATAAATAAATAATCACTGTGATAATAAGAAGTGTAAAAGGGTAAGTAAACTCACCGCAAACAACTGAAAAATCCACATTCCCAGAGCAATTCTGAACAATTTTATTCCAAGAACATTTTGGGGATGATGAATTTTCCCGCGCTTGGAAATTACCAAGTTTGCACCTGCCGGCCTGGAGTTGTCATGTGATTCCCCGCGTATGAGAGCACGAAGGGTGGTGCGTTTGCCCCCTCCCCCCCCCAAAAAAAATAATAAAAGAGCTTACATGACGTCAGCAATCCAGTTTAGTTTAGGACCTCGTCTCGCCTTTACTTATTCCAGTCGGTGTTGGTTTTCGCGAATTCTATTTCTGTCTATACAGAATTTTTTTTTAAAAGTTTAGCCCGGGCCCTCAGAAAACACGGGCCCGGGGGGAATTCCCCTCTTCCCCCCCTCTGGACAGGCCTGTGGGGGGCGTTAATAAAATGTTGAAAGTCGCACAAGGTTTGTAATTTTTGATAATGGATCGCTAAATTTGGAACCAAAACGCGTCAACTTATTATAAATATATTTCGAGTATAGTTAGAAAACGCCTGGCTAAAACTATTGTAAAATAGTTTTAGTAGGTGATTTAGATTTTAATTTCGAAGAAGTGTTTTATAGAACAGAGAAGACAAATACGGTACACTCATAGATTATGATACACTTTCCAAATGACATTTATAAAGGTGAAGTATAGTTTGACTATGCCTTCGAAAATTGTTAAACAGTTTTGGTAGTCGATTTTAATATAGATTTTTATTCCGAAGAAGTGTTTTATGGAACAAGGAAGGAAAATACGACACACTCACGGATCATGATGCAAATTCCAAACAGTATTTAAAATGTCTACGCAATATAGTTGGAATAGGCCTGGCGAATATTGTAAAACAGTTTCAGTAGGCAATTTTAAGATAAATTTCGATTCCAAAGATGTGTTTCATGGTACAAGAAAGAATTGATTCCTATTTTAACGCCCCCACTCTCGCCAAAAAAATCCCCGCACTTTAACGAGCTTTGCAGTCATGGGTCTCTAGGAGTTATACACAAGTTTCAACGCTCCCAAAAGAACTAGATGAAAACTAAAGTGAACAAATTAGCGATAAGCGCACTAGTTAAGGAATTCGAAGACACCTAATTATTAAAACTTCATTAGTTGGCAACCTAAAATAAATATAAAAGTAACGGAAGTCTGTACTTACATGCTGTTCCAAATCGGCATTTTAATTCTAAATGACGATTGCCACATAAATACAAAAAATCGCCATGGTAATTGCATATGTTTCATTATCGTCACCTTGGCGAGAGTCGGGGCGTTAAAGTAGGAATCAACCCAAGAACGACAAACACGCACACTCATGGATTATGATGCACATTTGAAACAATATTTAAAACACTGAAGTATGGTTGTAATATAGTTGGCGAAGATTGCAAAATAGTTTTAGTAGGCGATTTTAAGATAGATTTCGATTCCAAAGAAGGGTTTTATGAAACAAGGAAGAAAAATACGGCACATTCATGAATAATGATACACTTTCCAACTTAACGCATAAATTATGATATGCTTTTAATATATAGCACTTTAGTGCGTATTTAAAATCTGAAAGTGTTTCAGATTTTCTTGCTTTTTTTATTTTTTATTGTTCTTCATTTTCTAAGGAACTATGTAATTTTCACTTTAGACGTCTTCATTTTTAAAAACATGAGTAAATGTTTGAAAACATCCCAAAGATAAACACGATGAAAAGAAAATTAATGGTACTTGGTATGAAAGTACTAATTGTTTTCTCTGAAGATTGTTTTGCTAAGTCTTGGAGTCAGTCTTGTTAAAAAAAAATCGTATTGTTTAATTTATGATGTTGTGTCTGTTCCTTCATGTAACAAAAATTAAAACAAAATGCCTTGCATTTTTCAGGTTAATTCAAAATGGCTTTTGAACGCAGACTCCCACTTTTAAGAACAGATTTCAGCGTCATCGATCGCGAATTCAGCTCCATTCGCGAAAAGTTCGATCAAGAGATGAAGTTGATGGAGGAAGAGATGAACCGTTTCCGCTCACAGCTTATGGACCGTGAGGTGCCCAGGATCCAGAGTCACAGCACTGCCACAGCTGCCGACGGACAAACCACTCACAGATCTGAGGTCAGGACGTGGCTGGACGGTCTCAGTTCACCTCTCATCCAAGATTCGGACGATGGTAAGAAGTTGAGACTAAGGTTTGATGTTAGCCAGTATCAACCGGAAGAAATCGTGGTCAAGACCGTAGACAATAAACTTCAGGTACGAAAAACGGTTACTTAATTTCTGGAATTCCTATTTGAATTGTATTTTGGTGACTACTGTTATATCGTACCAATTGAATTACTGTGGAACTCCTGTCTTATGTAATTGAAAATTCAGTCAAAAATAACTTTCGAAACGTAAAATTTGTTGGAAATTACGAGGCCTATAAAATAGTAGAACGAAGTAACAAGCAGTAACCGCAAAATCAGGAGTATCACATAAAAACAAAAGCATAGTTGATGAACTTCAGGGCAAGTACATTAGAACTAGTCGATTTGTACATACTTTAATTCTTTGACGAGCAGTGGTTGCGCCGTGAAACCACCTTATTTCAGTGCTTTCACTGTCAGTCGCAAAATAATATGGTTAAACAGAGCTAAAGAAGTGACACAGCAGGCAGTGCGGCCGCGCAGCCAGCTGTGTGAGAAAATTTCTTTTGCTATGTGCCACCAGATATTCTATTCGATCTACCGCCATGTTGTTAATAGTTAAATGGACCGATGGCAACGGCTGCACGTTTTCAGCTGTGGGCTGTCTATCCAGTTGGCCTTCTATATTGATTCGAAAATGCCTGCGCTTCAAAGGGTTAAACGAATAGCAGTTTGGTTTACTCCGCCGACAAGAGAATGAATAGATAGCCTACTCTACATTTAAATTTTATCTATTAAAATGTTATCGGTATCTCCTAACTGTACAACATTTCTGTGTGAGTAGGAAGACGAAACTAAGTAAAGACAATAGCTTTCTATTATCTAGATTTTTCTTGGACATTCACATCAATGTAATTTAACTGTTATTGATCACTTCTCTCATCTAAGAACATTGTTTCAGTCAAACTGAGTTAATTAATTTTAATCAACTGTAATAGTAAATATCTGGAACGACTCTATTAGACTTCCCGAACACTTGATCTTTACCAAGCGTTTAAATAAATTTGATTCGACTCAATCGAATGCAATGTTCAGATGCTATTGCATTTCAAGTAATTTGAGAACAGGCTGCAATGTATAAAAAAAACTCTTTTGCAGCCCTTTAAAAAACTGCGAGTCTTACACACACAAAAATCTTTAAGATATCTAAGACAGGGGCCTATTCGAACTCATTATTTAGACACTTGTGCACTTAAATGATTTGCCTCTATAGGCAGTAATATATAAGAGCTCTATTTTTGCAACCTTGTGTGTAATTATCAGTTCTACACTCTCTAAAATATATGCAGGTCATATGACCTTGTGCACCAACTTGGCTAATGTACTTTCGAAAATTTGCGAATATAGGTCGTCATGTATAAGAATTCTTTTTTGTAACTCTGTAAAAAACTATTCGTTCTATACAAACCAAAAGCAGTATCGAACAAATGAGTGTGGCCTATAATATGTATCTCAAATTTGAGCGTAATCGAATGAATTGTTTAGGATCTATCGTGTTCATTTACATACACCCATACCTATATCACCGTAAAGTAGCATGAATGAATTCAGAATACTTCAAAATATGTAATACGCATGAAAATCTCAAAGTCGATTTTTTTCTAAAATAGGATTAAGAAAACAAACCTAAAATTACTAATTAAACAGTTTGTAAATTTGTTTAAATGATGTCTTTTGAAAAATACCAGGGTTATGAATTATATTTGAGTATATGTATTAGTCTTTTTCTTTCGGAAACAAAATTTAAAGATTGAAATAAGTCAAGGTAAAGAATTTCTATTTTTGTTCGGCAACGAAATAAACCAAACTCCTATGAAAACCCCCATGACTGCTCTGTATGCCATGGTTGAAACTGCGTTGTTCAAAAATTCATGGCCGATGTTTAGAAAAATAAAGAAAATGAGATGAATTTGGCAGTCAGACAACGTTGGGGGATTCTTTACTTAGCTTGCCTTGCCGTATCTCAGTTTAACATGCGATGCATAGGACAGTTTAATGTGCAGCTAATTTGAATTCCTATAGTGCGGGAGAGAAAAGAGCAGATCGTCTATTGGCTTTCAAATTAGAGTTGTAAGAATGTTCAAAGCATGTGAATAGTGCTGTTTAAAAATGCGCTATTCAACGTTCGTTACTAAAGATATAGCTTTAGTAACGAACAAACGAACAGCAGGTACATATATAGGTCATGCACAGTGAACTCTCGCTACAACGCAATCTGACAGACTCGAATTACGCGAATTTTCAAAAGTCATGTATCTGTTTGTATTGTATGTATGAATAATATACGAATAATATATAATGTATGAAGAAACAATGTATTGTACATTGCTTATTCACTATGTGAGAAATGGTAAAATACAAGTGATTCAAAATTGGAAGAACGAAGAAGTATTCAAGTAATAGTGAACTTTCCGACCACGGTTTTTCAAACAATAATGCATCTTTAACAGATTGCACTTGATAAAAATTGTTAATTCAAATTTTTTTTTATTAAATTGATGAAATCCCGACCCCACATTACTATATGATTTTGAACTGTCGTGGTGTATCCTACCCCCCTTAAAAGTTTATCCCTCTACTTTTGAATCACCCTGTGTAGTTAGTTAATGGCTTAAAACAGTTTGAAGTGTCTAAAGTATCTATAAGTATCTAAAATAAATAACTGTGTGTATAAATAGTATATACACACCCTATTTCACAACTTGTAAGTCAAGACTCCACTGTGGTAATGTAATTCTTCATAAATAATATTCCCTTTAATCTTGAAGACCATTTTGCTGCCGCAAAACTTTTCTTTTTTTCCAGATCTAATTTAACAAGATCAACATCTGGCATTTGCTTCCTATTTAAACAAAACATTTGCTTAAAATGTCAAGATTTTAGACACGCATAATCTATTTTACAAAACTGTCTAATTAGTTAAACTTGATTATTACAATTAAACGAATGTATCATGAAAAAAAAAAAGCACTCGTATTAGTATTCTCTGGAGTGGATTGTTTCAGTTCAGGTATAATTACTTACCAAATGTCAAGATTTTAAGACACATCATCCATTTCACGAAACACTTTAATTAGTTCAACTTGTTAGGATTAAATAAATGAAAAAAAAAAAAAAAAGAAAAAAACACCCGCGTGTTAGATGAAGTATTTTTCGGAGTGCATTGCAGCAGTTGAAGTAGTGTTTCCCAACAAATTTAACCAGTGCATTTGCCAATGGGAACAATCTGACTCGCAAGGCTGGATTTTTGATCGGAAGATTCAGGTCGATTTTAGGATACGCTTAAAAAAATGTAGTACATCACACACACACATATGAATGTTAAACGTGTATTTTCCGTAGTAAGAATGTGCGATTGCACTGCTCTCCTCCTTGGTTTCGAGGGGAAAATAGTGAAGGTGAAAATATAAGTAATTTATTTGTAAAAATATTTAAGTACAAAAGAATTATTTATTGTACCTTTCTTCTTGTATAGTTGTAACCCATGGATAAAATCCTGCCGGGACTTTTGATTCTCTCGGTAGTTATCAGATATACACACACTTAAAAAAAATCTCTCTTTGTCCTTTTTTTTCCTTTCTTTTAATGTGATATGGATTTCAAACTTCTAATTTTTTAATTTTTTTTCGATGGTCTTGAATTTTTATTTCGGGCTATGAAATGTTTAGTTTATGGAAAAGTTATCAAGTTAACTTTTTTTACAGTATTAAGAAACACCCTGCAATCCATCTACTGAAGAATATCACTTACCTTTTGAAGGTTTAATAGCTTATATATATATATATAAAACGACTGGGTTTTACTTTTCCACAAGTCTAGTTCAAATCATTAAGCTCTCATGAATTTGTTAAGGTTATCTTTCTAATACAGTAAATAATTTATCAAGGAAACACTTAGGGCTTAGGGTTTTTTTATGTACGATTTTGCAACAACTTGTAACTAAATTTTCATTATTTTTTTCGTGGGTGTGGTCGCTCTTAGAACGGTGCCATCGTTCCTCGAGTTCGAACCTTCGCCAGAAATATAATCTGCCTCACAACTTTTATAAAGGTGGACACACCTTGTTTTTTCCCTACGTTGTAAATATTGATTATCATTTTCCCTGCATGAAGATATAATAATAAAAATGTTAACCAAAGAGCAAATTTTATGTATCCGAGCAATCTGTATGCATATCCAAAAATAAAGATAGTCACAGTACTTTAGTAAAAAACATTTGTGGATCGCTGTTATCACGTGCACATCTTTAATTTAGGTAATATTTTCTAATTAAACGCTTATTAAATTTTTTTGTATGCGAAGAAACGCTTTATAAAAAAAAAGATTATAACAAAAAAATATTCGAGTGTAAGCATATTTTCTTTTTTGGCCTAACTTCCTGAATATAGTAAAAGTTCTTTCCTAAAACAATACAATTCAACAAAACCCACGTGAATATTTTTAGTGGAGAGGCTGTACTCAAGTTACCAACATTTCTCAGTACTTTAGTAATATAAAAATTGCTTGAGCCCTGTAACATTTTCACTCTAAGGATGGGATCGAATCTCACCTTATCCCACCACAGATATAGACTCCTATTTCAATTGAATGATTTAACTTTTCACAGAATAATCTATTATCAGTTACACGAATTCAGGAAATTTGTTTTGCACTCGAATACTATTTGTGTGACATTTTCAATTTCTCTTAAAATCTTCACAGTTTTTTTATCTACAGATATCTTCGAGTGCGCTTGAGCGCATTATCACGCAAAAATGTCTTATCAAAAATTTGTAAGAATAAATATCTAACCAGAAGTATTGTGTAATGTTTATCTTTTCTTTTACTTTGCATTTTACAAATGAAACTCACTGATCTTTTTGAATATTCTAAGCCCCCGTTTATCTCTTCCAGGTACAAGCAAAACATGAAGAGAAATCCGACACAAAATCCGTGTACCGTGAGTACAACAGAGAATTCCTCCTGCCCAAGGGAACGAATCCCGAAATGATCAAATCATCTCTATCCACAGACGGTGTGCTCACCGTGGAAGCTCCACTACCAGCCTTAGAATCCGGTATTCACATGATACCCATTGAAAACAAATAAGAACTATAGATGTCTATTCTTTTCTTTGATTATTTTCTGGAACAACAAGTCATTAAATATAAATTGCACATCTAAAGCATAGCAAATCTTGTACTCCTCTTTTTTTTTTTTTTTTTTTTTTTGTAAGCTAAAGATTAAAAAAGAAATAAGTATTTATCAAACACATTTGATCAGACGAGCACTTTGTCACTGTATTGGTTACATAATTATTTAATTTTTTTTTACAGTCACACCTAACGTATGTAATTTCATATTCTTTTGTGTTGTACGTATGTATGTGATGTTTGATATTGCTGTTTAATGGAAATAAAATTACTATCGATGTGAAGCTCTTTTTGTTATTTATACGCACAACAGATCAAGTTCTAAATATTGCAGTAAAGTGAAATCTCATTTAGTGACCGCTTTCACCCCCGCATTCGACATACACACACGCATATATTTATTATAACATTTAAAATATCGTGCAGTAAGAAAGACGATACGCCAAAAGCCGCATACTAAAATATTTTGTATTGAAAAAAAAAAAAAAAAAAGCATCGTTTCTAGAGTAAAGCTTATGCACGCGGTTGAAGGAAAATTGAAATGTTAGGTTTACTGCAAAAAGGAGGTACTAGTTCCATTCCTCGGGAATTTGGAGTCACGCGGACTATCTTTTAGCTAAAAAAAGAAACACTCTTTCATATTTTAAATTCGCGCTAAAGTTTTATATTATAAGAGTGACATAAGCCATACGCGGTTTCTATTTTTATTTTTTATTCCATAAAACTTAAACTAACCATTAATTTTCAGAATTGAAAACTGAATTAAAATCGCCTACTAAAACTATTTCTCAATCTTCGTCAGGCATACTCTGTACTTCACGTTTATAAATACTGTTTCGAAAGTATATTATAATCCACGAGTGTACCGTATTTGTCTTCCTTGTTCCATAGAACACTTATTTGAAATCGAAATCTATATTAAAATCGCCTAGTAAAACTGTTTTACAATCTTCGGCAGGCATATTCTAACTGTGCATCTCCTTTGTAATACACTACAGGATTTTCCAGTTTCTATCCAAATATGGAAGATATTGCCAAGCCAGTTTCAGCTTTGGGGACTTATTTTTTGGCGCCAAACTTGGCGATAAATCATCAGAAATTGCAAATCTTCGCGACATTCAACATTTTACTCTCCCACCCCCCTCCTTAAATGGCAACCCTATTGAAAAATACTACGAAACCGTGTCGACATCCATAAAAATTCGTTCACAGAATGTCCACAAATTATGTCGACAGAAAGTACCGGAGTGAACGAAGTAGCATTCTAGTGCTTTTTTTTTTTTTTTTTTTTTTTTTTTTTTTTAAGAGAAAAAGAAAATAAACTCGTTACTTTACCAAAACCAAATAGCTTCAATCGTTATTTCTTGTGTTGCTCAAGAGGTAAAAGAAACTGCCTTTTCGTCCGTTTGTGTTGAATCCCCAAACGTGCTTTTTACAGTTTTCTGAGAACTCGAATAGTTGGATCTAACAATTTTTCGCAGAAAAATCCTTCAAATTATCATGAGTCTGTAGAGAATTTTTTCCCGTTAAATCATATTACGGCCATACAATGAAAGTTGCCGCAAGAAAAAGAAAATGTTTCTTGTACACTAAGGAAGAAAGAATCATATTTTTTAAGCAGTTTATATAAAAAAAAAAATCTTCAGTTGTCAGAAAGCAAAAAACAGGAAAAGTTTTTTAGAAGCAAAGCAAACTAAAATTTCAAACAAAATTTATTATTTTAAAATGTCATTCATCACAATTATGCTAAGTTTGAAATAAACTTACCATTTTTATTAGTAATACATTTTTTTAAATCTAAAATTTCGTTTCTAGGAATTTAAATGTTTAAAGTACATAGACGGAACACTTCAAAAACAAAGTTCCTGTAGAGTGGTCCACGTTCTGATAAAATTTCCCTTTCCCCGTTTAATTAAAACTCTTGGGGAATTGAAGACTTCAATTTCCCAGTACAGCGTTCTTTAATTAAAACTAAAACTTTTAGGTGCGTACTTTTAATTAGTGAAACTTCAGGACAAAAGCGCAGACGGGATTTCGTTTCGGTGAGACACAAACTAGCTGGACTGCTCCATCAAGTGTGTCTTTTCATCGCGTATCTAATTACACGATTAAATTAATAACTTTATCAAATATTTGTAAATGCACTTTTCAGTTGGATTACCTCTACTTCTAAGGGGTGAAATTTCACAATCGTTAAATCGTCTTTTAAATGCAGAATGCCTACTTAAGTCAACTTGCCACCCTCTTATCTTCGGAACGGCTGCTGTTATATTTATAAAAGTGATTTCTAGATAAAGTAAAGTAGCCATGCGCTACTGAATGAAACCTCCTACGCCGCCACCTGGTGGACAATTGCGGAGTTAGCATTCCTCTCTTGAAAATGGAATGAGATTGCAAAGTTGTAGAGCATCATCGATTTAGCGAAAAGACACTTTGTGGACATTAATATAAAGAATATCATTAATACCTTAAAATTGAGTGACTATTACATCTGTAACTGCATACGTCCTAACAAACTAATTTAATATTCAATCATTACACATCATAGTAATTGAACATGCGCTCTTTCTGAAATCTCATGTTGTTCTGAACAAGGGACAAAAGGTAAATATAAGCAAGGGACCATTTGAGGAAACGGTTTAGTTTTTTAAGAAACTTGCGGAATTAATTTTATTTACATACTATTTTTACGTTCGTAGTGCTAAAATTTACTAGAGTAAATGAATAAAGACATACATGCGTTGCGAAATCGTTTATTTCAATTTAAGCAATGAATAAAAATATATGAGGAGAAATGAGAAATTATATACTTTTATCTCACGCATTATTTATCCTACAACTAATACCTATGAAACTATCAGATAAAGGATGTTTGAGATTCTTTAAAGGTGTTGGGCGTGACAAGAAAAACAGCCTTATTACTAATTATATTAAATTGCAAGCAATTGGCCAAAACATGGGAAGTTACCTTGATTACAGTTATTTCTAGAGTAATTTCGCTGAACAGAGAAAGTAATAATTATAGTTTACTGTTTCAAAGAGTAAAGTAATAATATATAAATTTTCCGTTCGAGTACACAGTACTCTCGGTCATAAATCAAAACAATATCAGACATCATATTTAATGTGATGAGGGACAAATGTTTCAAAGATGGTGCAGAATTTATAAAGCAATCATCTCTACTTATAAAAGAAGATGTCTGTCTGTTTGTCGGCGGCGTTACAGACAAACGGCTACACGCTGAGTTACCAAATTTGGTAGACAGGAAGTTAGTTATGCATCACGAAGCAATTTTTTCTAAATTCGACCTAGAAATATTTTTATTCAATATTCAATCAATTTTTCACTGATATTCAACAATAGGAGCGTAAATAATAAAAAAAATGTAACGAATAGTGATTTGGCCGAATACCGAATATTTGGCCAATAGCTCCACGCCGAATACTGAATATTCGTCAACGTCATAAGTTTAGGCCGAATACCGAATATTCGTTGCCGAATATTAATTTTTTTAAATTTAATTTTAATTGCAAACAAAATATCGCTTTTAAAAGTTAAACCTAATAACAGCATAATTATATTTTGAGATATTCATAATTCAATAAATATGCTATGGTAAATGTGATTAATCTTGTGGGTAACTATACATAATCACATCCTGTTTTGGGCTTAACACTCTAAGCAAAACATATTTAGCAGCTTTTCAAAATTATGTTTGTAATTCAGTATAAATTAGAATCGAGTGTCTTCAAAAATTGCAACTGTATAAAGAACTAAAGGTTAAAAGTGCTATTGTTTAGCAAATAAATACATACACATGCTTATAATGCTATTTTCGTAATGCATGCAAAATTTTTGTTGATAATTTGAAAACTATCAAGAACTGCTCATCTGAAGAATAATTGAACAGTATTTTGTGATTATATCGTTATGTTTGTTTTATGAGTGTTCAAAATAAGTTTTCAAACCTTGAAACAAAATTTGTTGCAAAGTTTCTTACGTAAATTTTTGCTGTAACAGGTAACTTTTGTTAGGGTTTGGAAAAAAAAGAGGGGGGGGGGGGTCTTGGAAAAAGCCCAGCCCACCATTAAAAACAAGCGTTTTAACGGATTTTAAAAAATCCGTGTTTTATTTATTTTCAGGAAACTTAAATATTTAGTTTTAAACAGGGGCGTAGCCAAGTCGGGGGGGAGGGGGGTTAGGGTGTCATCCCCCCCGTGAGGAATTTTTTGCCATACAAAATGTATATTCTTCACTCCCTTATCACACACATGTATGCATATATGTGAGTTGCAGTAGTCGTAACCCCCCCCCCCCATGAAAAATTTCTGGCTACGCACCTGGTTTTAAATGTTTTATCTAAGCTGGTCAATTTCAAATGTGGTCACAGCAAAATAATTTACATTTCAGAGATTAATAGTTATCACTAGCATTATTGATAATTGCATATGCTAATGCTATGCAGCTACAATTACACTTCTTTCATGTGATTAAAAAATTGTTATAAATAGTTACTTATTACATACATTATTAAAAATACAACTTGCCAACATTAATTTTTTTTGGAAAATTGAAAACTTCCCTATCATAATTACATGTATTTATCATGTAAAAAAAAAAAACAAAATTAAAATACCAGGCATTTCAAAATGGAAACCGATTCTATTAGTTTAAACAGAACAAGAAAATATCAATAATATTACATTGAATGTAAAATTTATTTAGTCTGGACTTCTAAGGGAAGTGCATAATTTGATCATAAATTACTATACTTTTATGAGTTCTGTTGTTCTATCAGTCCCTAAACGATTGTGATTTAAACTAACAATTTTTCACACAAAATTCTCGAAATATACACATATTCTCAAATTATCACAAAATCACGAAAATCGGTTTATTTTTAAAATTTTTATTTTTATGAATAGAAAAATTAATTTTTAATTTTTTTAATCGACTGAAAATCCCCTAGTTTTTGGTCTTCAAGAATTTTTACTTTTTGGTAATGAAATCTTTACGCACTTTAATTTTTAGTATATAGGATGTCCCAAAAAGATGCTTAGAACTTTATCTATTCGAGATAATCTTAATCTATTCGAGATAAGGGGGCGATGTAAATTGAAAAAATGTTCGAAACAAGGTAGGGAAAAGGACTCCATTAAGAAAACTTTCCACCCGTGAATTTTCAAAAAGTTACACTTTCTAATATGTACGAAATTCCCAATAAGTAAAATGTGCCCCCTGCCCTCATGAGGTGATGTTCAAAATTGTAGAATTACACCCTAAAAAGTGTCAGATATATGAAGAGAAATATATTCTCATTTGAACCACTTTTCAGTGGCTCTCGAAGGGAAAAAAAAACTCACATCAGATGATCTCATTTTTGGGATCTTACAAAAATTACGATTTTTTTTTTTTTTAAATATTAGTAATAAACATTCTCATTCAAATTTACGTAGTCCCTGAACATTTTTGTTAAAGATATGTCTGAGCCATTTTACGATGAAAGGCTGAAATTTTGTTCAACCCCTCAATGTTATACGTTGAACATTTTACTAAAAGGGAATTTTTCATACGGGCAATGTACACAAATTTAAAAATTTTAAGTTTTTGGAAATTAACGAGACGGATTCTTCCCATATATTTGTTCCTACGCTATTTGAAACATATTTTCAATTTACATTCCCCACTTATCTCCAATAAAGATTCAATGTTTGTTACCACCTTTTTGGGACACCCTGTATATAAACGCGTATATGCACATACAAATGACTTAAGTTATTTAAAAAATTCTCAAGTGTCTTAGATTTATCCTAAAAATTTCTTTATCAAATGATCTAAAAGTGAAAATTGTACTAAAAGCCTAATGTCATGAAAATTCAGACCTTGGTTCAGCAATTGAAGTTAATGGCTGATCCTTTTTTTTATTAATTTAACTTTAATTTTTTTAAAAACGGTTTATTGTTTATTTGTACAAGTCTTGAAGGCAAAGTTAATCGCAACAGTCGACCATTTTATCAGCAATTTAAAACTTTCATGGCATTGCCCAGTTATTGCAAGTTATTTAGAGCGCACTATTTCATGCAAAGTTATTTCGTTTCATAGTATTTTGCGTTGACTAGAAAAGCGGATTTTTTTTTATCTAAAAGTGAAATATACAGGGTGTCCAGTGCTAACGGTGTCCAATGGCTATTTCCTGAACTATTAGTCAGAGACACATAGTTCCAATAGCAAAAATGCTTTAAATTGTATAGTCTATTATATCAGAAACAATCAAAAGTCAATAAATAAATTCCTATAAAAATTAAGAAACTTAAATTTTTATACGGTACCCCTGTCGTATCACTTAAATTTAGAAAAATTTTCTTCATACAATTTCATGCACAATTAAAAAGAATTCGCCCTTCTACGACCGAAATTCACCGAGTTATGAAGCAGCAAACATTTTGACTTAAGTCACTTTTCCACGTTCAAAAAGTCCCGTTACGGTAAACCGTTACGTTAAGGGACCCTATAAATATTGAAATTTTAAATTATGTTATAATTTCATTTTCTGGCACAATGCAGAGAAAGAATTAGCAAAACTAATTTTAGAATACTAATCTTTAAGCAAAGGGTTTATTCGGGCTCTATAAAAATCTATCCGGGATCAGATTTACTAAATCGTATACATGTGTAGCATGCAGATGTGTAATACAGAGTATGTTACCCAAAATACAGGAAGACTTAAGGCGCGTTTCCACTTGTGTCGTTAATGCCCCAAATGCCGTTAATTCCCCGAAAGTCGTAACGCTAAAGTAGAATTCCGTTTCAACTAGCTTCAGTTATCTCCTTTAAAAACCGTACGTTCCTCCAATGGCTATTAGCGATTTCGCGCATGCGTGTTTAAACTTTTATCTGTTTCCCGTTTTTCTTTTAAATATATCCCCATTTGTTATTTTTAAATACAGAAGAATTTCTTAAATTTGGAATTCCAATTTACGAAATTAGACCTTAAAATAACAATAAATCAGTATTCGAAAGAAAATGTTTTAGATTTTATTAAAAATGTTTAAAAGAATAGCATCTTTCTAATAAACAATTTCTCAGTAAATGTATTTTATTTTTAATACATTTTTCTGTTTAAAAAAAATTTTAAGTCTTTTTTTTTTTAACTTTACCTGATTACAACGATTTTTTTAAATAATACTGCAGGATTTTTTATAATCTGGAAATTTGTGTTATGCAGAAACGGTAAGTCCCGTCGACTTTGAATTTGAAAAATTCTACTGCATTTATTTAAGGGACTTTTTTAGTTAGCACATATTATACTAATTTTAGGAGGCTTAATAAAAAAAAAAAAAAAAAAAAAAAAAAACCTGGGTGTCAGTATTTTAAAGCCTCTAATTTATGGGAATCATTAAGTTAATTGAGCTGTTTTGATAGATTTAAAAGGTAGCCACATTTTCGATAAATTTAAGTACTGCATACTGTCTTTTACTAAATAAGTAATTAACAGAATATTGATATCTGCTTTTCGTGTGTTTTGTAAATTTAAGAAGTACATTATGTTATTAATTTAGTTTCAGTTATCTCTAACATACACTAAAAGCATATAACTATTTCTGAAAAGGTTGTATTGTATTTTGTTATGTAAACCTACACGAGGAGTATTTCGTATTGCCTATCGAAAGGGGGAGTGCCTTGTGCGGGTGACTTTCTTAGTGCTTCTGAAGCGTATTTACGTTACATCATGAGAAAAACCGTCCAAAACTCCAAATTTTTAGATAATCAGCCGTCCGGTAGATCAGAACCCTGGACTTTTATACTTCAGTTATCTACCATCTTCAGTATCTTATCAATTCGGCTCGGGTGGGCACATCTTGTTTTAGATGCCATCTCCGGCCTTTATATGTCTAATACAAAAGATAGTGCACGAATAAATTTAGATTTATTAATCAAATTTCTATTTGAAAAGTATTGAACAAAATTTTTAATCTGGTATTTAAAGAAATACAAAATAAAAATGAGAAAACCTATGATATGGAAAAAATATTGGTCTTAAAATTAAAATTCAATAATTACAATAAATTTTATTTATACATGAAGAGTAAAAGAATTATCATTAAAACCAGTTAGTATGTAAAACTACTATTTTTTTTCCTTTGAATACTAAGTAATAACTATTATTAATTAATTATGTGAGCTTTCTGAAGAGAAAAAAAAATCATTGAAATATTAATTACATATATATTGAATTTTTCAAATACAGTCAATAATATTAGAAGAATAAAGACTTAATTTTAATTAGAAATAGATGTCAAAATGCTAGAGATCATCAGAATATCACATGAAATACTTTTAAAAAAAAGTTAGGAAGGAGCTTTACAAAAAATACTGAAATTAACTATTTTTTAATTCAAAGTCATAACTATTTTTAATTATTAATTATCGCAAAATATATTATCGAAAAAATTAGTAAAGTATATAATAATGTGTTATTTTCTTTTTAAACTGAAATAAAACAAAAACGATAATAAAAGAGCGGCAGCTAGAATCGAACCCAGGTTTCCCGGACAAGAGTCACGAGCGATACCTCCTAACCACGCTGGGTACAACCTTTTACATGTTATTAGTTAAGCTGTACAAATCTTGTCACATATCTCCATGACACTGAGAGCCAAAAGCAAAAAGAAATAGAAATATTATTAAAAGAGTGACTGATTAAAACATAAGGGATAAAAATACTCAAAGGGAAGGATGGAATTATTTATTATGTGTGCATAAAGTCATGGAGAGAGAAATTGAGCGCAAATCTTTTTTTTTTCCCCTTAGATTTTTTAGGTCAATTGATTGCATGAATTTTGTCCAGAGCAGATTTATAACAATTTGGAATACTGTGCTGAAAACTGATGATTAATTGAACCAAAAAAAAAATTAAGAGCCTACTTATCCTTAAAAAATATGTAACTCTCATACTCTGACTTTCGCGACCGCGCCATATTGGAATCCTTTCCTTGAGAGAGCGTGGAACCAGCCAATGGGGTGACGAGATTCTTACGACTTTAGAGGTTGGAAATGAAACGTTTTTATTCCCGTAAAAACCCTCCGTAGCGGAGAAAACAACAGCTTGGGGTCGAGTTTTTAGCAGCGGTAGGCGATTTAGGGGAAATTACGACCCAGTGGAAACGCGCCTTTACACGGGTGCATATTTGCATTGCAGCCGAAGGAAGCTATATTTTGAGCAAATGGTACGCTAAATGGATTCGTAATATTATGCCCTCTGACAACCGCATGCGGTGCCAGATCCCCCAGGAGGGAGGTGATGGGCGCCTTCTACTTTTAGGACTCCAGTGGGGGGAAGTCCGACTTTAGTCCGTGGTCTCATAATTTTGAACCAATTCCAGAGGAGGAACCAACCCCCTGAAATCGACACCCCCCCCAGAGGTATCGTTTAACAACTTGGAGGACATTGGGGGCCACGACAGATTTTACGTGCACCAGCTCCCATTAGTGTACACGGTCCCACAGCAGTCGAGCTGAGAGAAAGTTGACCTTCCCAAGCCGGGTGCTGCGTCATTGCCGTGTTCTTATGGGAATGTAGTTTAGCGTCGAGACCACTGCCAGACTTATCATTTTATCTTTCTAAAATGTATATATTCGTACTTTAAAATGTTTCATTTTCTAAATGTTTAATGAAGTGTTTTATTCTCTTGTTTTCGTATTTTAAGTTATTCAACACCAGTTCATTAAAAAAACTCTTTAAAAAATTCTATTTTCAGTATAAAGCTATATTTTTATGTTAATTTATATGTTACACATAGTTAAATGTTAATCTTCTTTATTGCAATCTACAACTGTAAAATAGTTGATGAAATTGGTTATAAATATTTCAAGGCTCAAAAACATGTAGATTATTTTTTCTCAAATTCATTTTGTATACAACCCCTATTTCGCATCTTGAAAAGTGCTCTAACTTTAAGCAGCTTAACTCGGTGAATTTCGGTCGTAGGAAGAATTTATTATTATTTTTATTATTGTGCGGGAAATTGTATAAGGAAAATTTTTTCTAAATATAACTGATAGGACCGGGGGACCTATAAAAATTTAAATTTCGTAAGTTTTTGTAGGAATTACTTTATTGACTTCGATTGTTTCAGATATAAATAATAGATTATGCAATTTAAAGCATAATCGGGCATTTTAAGCATAATTTTTGCAACTGGAACTACGTGTCTCTGACTAACCGTTTAGGATCTAGCCATTGAACATCGTTAGTTCTGAACACCTTGTATAAATCTTGCACTAAAAAATTGAAAAAAGGAACACACTTTAAAAATACTTACGGATCCAGATCGTTAGTATTTATTTTAAAGCGTTATATATAAATATATATGTTCATAATGACAGCTATTTACGTTCAACTATGTCTGAAGAACGATTTACAGACATATCAAGGATTTCCATTGAAAACCAAATTTTGGATGAATTAGATAAAATACTTAATTAAAAATTTTACAGCAATCAAAGCACGAAAAGTAAATATTTAGTCATAACACGTTTTTTTTTATGATATTAATGAAAAATCTATTTTTTAATTTTAATGGGCTTCTTTTTACAGTACTCGATAATTTTAATGTGCTAACATACATTTATATAGGTTATAAATATTCGTTTTGGTTTTTTATTTATTGATAGTATAAACAAATGACACTTACGTTATAGGCATATATACATGGAAAATTTAGCTATATATTTATATGAAGATTTACGAGCCTTAACCCATTTGTGCCCCGATATTTTTGAGAGTTTCTTCGATTTTTGCTTACCAGCAATGATAGATAAATTTCTCATGTCAACTTCTTGAACAAGGGATGATTTCTTTTAAAATCATTATGTATAAAAATTGAAATGTCAGCATGCTACATGATCATATGTTAAAATATTTTGTAGAGTTGAGGTTCAATACTCGTGAATAAAGGCTAGGAAAAATAATGTTTTCGACTGATAGCGAAAATGCCGTCCCAAAAAAGGGACACTAGGCATAAATGGGTTAACTTTAGGAGATGGGTGGGGCATCAAAAAAAAGTTTGCATAAAGGCCCAATCTACCCTAGGAGCGCCCCTAAATACTAGTTAGGCCCCCCACCAGTAGCGTAGCCAGGATTTTATTTCGAGGGAGGGGGCGGGGCTGTGTATCAAATTGCAAGCTAAGTAAAGTGTCCCGTTTCGGGGGGCTGTAGTCCCCCCTCTGGATATCCCTACCCCACCTGGTATCTCTTTCTTTTCTATAGCTCTTATCTCAGGAAGATTTATAGAAAAGAAAATTTCCACATAGAGTTCATGCAATTCTAGATCCGCCCCTGGTGGGCTTGATACTCTGCTTCTGAGCAGATTAAAAAAAAAAAAAAAATCCATAAATTTTATATTTTGACATAAGTACAATTTAATATGAATAGAAATCTTTTGAAATAAAATAAATAATAGTGTTTTCTATTTTCAAATATTTGTTTTCTTCTACACATTTTCCATCATCACGGTTTTAAAAAGTATACCAAGATATACATATTAAGTTCTGCAGAAAATAAGAAAGTGCTGCCATCTAGGGTTGATTTCTGTAATTATTACTGAAAGATTGCTCATATTGTAATCTCTTATCATTTACTATTTTTAGATTAAAAAAAAAAAAAAAAAAGAGACTTCACTTCAGTACAAACAGCTTTATTGAATACAGTAAAACTTCTTGATTGCGGAAACCGGACGCTGCAATTTACGTCCGCTTTATGGAGAAGTGCAATGATTAATAGAGAAATTGCATACATTTTAAAACTAGACGTTTGATGTATACTTTTCTTATGAATATTTTGACATACATTAAATTGATGAAAAAATACCTTCCTCATAAAACTGGTGATTTACAAAAAAAAAAAAAAAAAAACCTAAAGCAGAAGCTTTAACCAGGTCTATTTTGGCAGATCCAATCAAAAGATTTTACCAAATCTTATGTTCTTTTGCACTTGGGAATTCTTGACAATATGTTTCTTAACTAGGGATGTCACAAATATTCGGTAAGCCAAATACTGAACAGATATTCGACCAAATGTTGCTACATATTCAGCTGAACAAAGAGAAAAAATATTTTTATATGCATTTTTAAGATCATTTAAAAATGATATTCCTTAGTTACACTTCAATATGTTAATTTCATATTATAAAATATCCTAAGTCATCGAATTTTAAGCTGAATGAAACATTGTATTTGATATTACAGAAATGCAGACTTTTCTACTTGGTGACACTACTTAACTTGGTTTTCTACCCTTTTTATGGTAGGAGGAATCTTTTCAGATCCTCAATTACAAACATAATTTTGATAAGGTGCTACATATGTTTGTCCAGAGGCTGTAAAACCCAAAGAATGATGTGATTATGTATAGTTACCAGATTAATCACATTTACCCAGTGGCAGCTCATGGGTTTTTAAAAGGAGATTCACAAAGCAAATTTCAAAAATTAAATATGCAGATACGACACACCTTACAAATTAAAACAGATTTGCGTTTCCAGCAGTTAAAGGAAAACAATGCATGCGACTGAAAGAAAACAAGTCTGGTCTTTCATTTCATCACCAAGATAAGTTTTAGCAAAGGTGCTGTCTTGAATCATTTTACTTCAATTTTTTTTTTCAAAGGATAATATTGAAAAATGCCATTGCTTTAGCTCCGAAACACGTCTTTTACTCCCATCTTAATTATTTACACTAGTTTGTAAAAAAATAATGTAGTGAAAAATGATAGAAATAAAGAAAATATTAAGAAAATTAAATAAAAATTAATTAACTAACTGAAAGTAACAAACTAAGGGAAAATCTGGAAGCAATACAGCAAAAAAATGGCCCTGTGTGCACAATGAAAGTGCGTGAACGAAATGATTTCATCAGCTGACTTCTTCCCAGCTGTCTCGGCTTTTCCGATCCCAGAGAGCAGTTCAGAGGGAAAATTTTCCATTTGCACATGTGACTGATTAAAGACTGTGCTGTAAGTAACCTACACTACAGTGCGTTAGCTATAGTAAGCCTATTTAATAATAGTGGGGGAGGGGGAGAGAGTAAAACTCACGTTTTAAATGCACATAAATCTAAAAGTGTGCTTAATATTTGTTTTAAATTTAATTTGTTAATGTGTTTATTCTTTAGTTTTTCCTTTGGGGGTTCATGTGCTTAAATGGCGGAGCTGCCACTGCACTTACCATAGCATATTTATTAAATTATGAATACCTCAAAATATAATTATACTGCTACTAGTGTTTAACTTTGCAAAAGATATTTTTTTCATGACCAAGACTTTTTTGTTTTACAGATAATATACTGCTTTGTGTTTTTAAGTACCTACAAGTAATATAAAATGAATTTTAATTAGTCTTTATTTAGTACTTAATTACCACGATTCATACACATTTCAAAAAGAAAAAATCAAGGTATTTTCAAGGACTATTCAAGAACAAATTAACATTTTTCAAGGACTCAAAATAGATAAACTTATGCAATGCAAAAGCATAGAAGCATTACCATATTTTCTAATTAAGAAACACTCAAATTATCTATATTAATTTAAACAACAAACTTATAACCAAAACATTTATTAATTAAAATAAATGTTTCTAAAAATCAAACTTTCATTTAACTTATATAAATGATTTATGCAAAATTAAACATTTATTAGTGCTATGAAATTTGTTTCCTCCTGCTTTTCTTTTGCTGTTCAATTTTGTGTAGTCATAAACTCATTTAAATATATCATTGACTCGTGCAAACATTAATTAGTCAAAGGATTTTTTTTTCATTTTTTTGTAATTCCACTAGTTCTTCCTGCTTTTCTTTTGCTCTTTGTTGCAAACTGTTCGATTTTGCATTACAAGAACCATTTCATCTTTTTTTTTTCTTGGCTGCTTCAGCATGTGTGTCAGCTGACTTTAATGAGTTCTTCAATATTTTTTTCTAATGTAATTTTTTGCTCATTTAAATTTGTTAATTTCTGATTTCTCTAACAGCCTTTTATATTTCTGTTAATAATTGATGCTTTTTCTTTTTCCTCATCAAGATACAAGAAATATTTTTGCCTTGCACTTGATACTGATGTACATAACTCCTTATCAATTGCTACATCAGTAATTTTGCCCCCAAAGTCATTGATATAGTCGCATATGAGCCTCTAGGCAACATACGAGTGTTCTTTCATATTCTTGATTTCAATTTTTTTTATTTATGATGAAGCCACGCTCTACAGCAGCTTGCTCATGGCTTGACAACATATTTTTAAGAAAAGGCCAAAATTTACTATGTTTTTCTTTGGCATACTTTATAAATAAGCAATCTAAACAAGAGATTTTAATATTAAAATTTGAAAATTCAAACAAATTTTCACATACAGTACAGTTAACAAAATATGTGAAGCCTGAAATCTCCACAAGGCCCACTTCAACAACATTCCCAAACAAAAGTTTCAATTTTTAAGGCAACGTTGCTTATCGTTCACTAGATTTGCCAGGTTAAGTCTAACTGTGCTGTAAACAATTAGATAGTGATTTTTCAAATAACTTATTCAGAATTAGCACAAAAGAGTAGGCTGAAAAAATAAAGGAGTTTTCAAGGACTATTTACCGTTTTCAAGTACTTTGTACAAGATATTGCCAAAAGTACCTTGAAAATCGCTTTTTCATTTTCAAGGACTTATAAGGAGTTCTCAAGGAGTGTACGAACCCTGAATTACAAATTTGAAAAGTGAAATTTTATTTACAATTAAAATGAAATTAAAAAAATTTAATATTTGGCCTGAGCTATTGGCTGAATATTCGGTATTTGGCAAAATCACTATTTGTTATATCTCTAATTTTAACAGAAACTTTCTGCACACACATTTAAAGATTTGGGTTGTCACTTGATCAAATGGATAACTTTAACATTTTTTGTTCTAAACATTATGGGGATGCGAATCGACGTTGCTCATGAACAGAAAAATTTTCCTCTTCATTCCTCCTACTTTTTAATCTATAATTACTGTTCAAACAATTATACTATTAGCCACTTAATCACGATTTCACTACCCATCCAAGCCGATCTATACGCTTTCCATTTAATTTTTAGTTTATTCATATCAACATTTTAAAAGAATCTTGGCTTTTTTTTATGAAATTGCCAAATGTAATAGCCAAATTTCTTATTTTAGTTTTGAATTTGAAACAGACAGAAAAAAAAAAAGATAAGTAAATCCAGAATTCCGAGACTAAATAATTGAATGATATTATAAAAAATTGAATTAAATTATGTTTTTCGCCAAACACCTTTTAGCATTCGTGCCTCAGGTAAGTATATCATAAGAAGAAAACTTGCACATGAATATGAAAATTTCAAGTATATAGAATCGAGTGAAATTGACAAACATGAAGTAGAATCACACCAGTTTTATGCCAAATTACAAAGTATGTGAAATAAATAAGTCAAATTGTGTTACATAGTCAAAGTCAAGTTGTGCTTTTCTATAACGCATGTTGGGCAGTTTCTAGTTACCACACCATAACCTTGCCATTCTCTTATACACTTTAAAAGTCCTTCTCAGAAGCGTGATATAATTACTGGATGACCCCCTTAAAGACTAAATTATCGCTAATTGCATAACACAGTACCGATCCATTCAAGTAAAAATGTACCTGTTAATTTCACACATTTTAACCTGTTTAACTGTCATTCTCAACAATGGGATCATTATCTAACATTTATCAACTCATAGTTGGTCCCCTAAAGTAAAGGGCTTTTTGCCTGAAAACCAACACCAACATAGTAGGTAAAGTGGTTTAAGTCATCATTTTTAACATTAAATTTCTGGCTAACAATTTCACTTAGACACGGGATTTGTTTTATTAATTTTCTTAGGCAAAGAGCAACATTCTTCTAAATATAAAGGGTAGGAAAGGAGGGACCGTATAAAAATTAAATTTCGCATTTTAATATGTATACAACCTCCAGTAAAAAAAAGTGTCAAATTAAGAGTAACTTTCAGATATGGCAAACTTTTCTAATTGGAAGTATGTTTCGATCACTTATGGTTTAAAAAATAATCTCCTTAACATATATTTTGAATCACCCGGTATAATAAAATATAATGTAAAATTTAGTAGGATAAAAATGATTTTAAAACAAATGTATACAACTTATTTTTAAGTTGCAACAAAAGAAAAGATACAATAAACTCTTGGTTAACTAGCATTAACCTAGCAAAGAAAGAAAAAGAAAAAAATCTGGATTCTCATACCTTCTTCCCATAAATATTTTAAAAACATTAACCATTGTTTAGGAAGCTTCATTTTCAGATAATCAGTATCTGATTTAATATAATTAAACCAATGTTTACATTTACAAAGACAAATCTTACAAAAGAAATAAATGACACGAAAAATTTTATCTTATTCGGATAGTCTAGCACTGAGTCTGTATACTGCTCTTTTCTGCGACAATGGAGGCTTGAGCCTGTCTGTAGTCTCTCTCTTCGGCCAGCAGCTGAAAATAATTACATAATACGAGCACGGAATGGAGAGTTTTTTTTTTTTTTAAGTGCAATGAAAACAGAAGAGCACCAAAAGCATGCAGAAGAGGAAGGAGAGAGATGAGGAGTGCAGGCCCTGATTATTACACAGGCATTGAGGCACGTGCCCGGGTACACATTAACAAATAGGCCAAAAATTTGAGTTCAAATCTTTGTACAGTGGTACAAAAATTGAGTCAAGTGCCCTTGGCACAAAAAATTTTAGTCAGGCATTGAGGAGGGGCGTTTTTTCAATATTTTAAGGGGGAGGACATTTTTGCGGTAATTTACGGTGTATATCAAATTTAATGCCAATAAACTTGAGTCAGCTATTTAGTACTTTAAGTCACTGAAAATTATTTCTTTAAAGTTTTGTTATATAGTAAACAGCAAGCAAATTAAACAATATTTATATGTTTAGGCTTTACATTTTAATAAGATATAAAAAGAATAATACATACTAAATAAAACAAGAGACACATGAAATGAAACTGAATTGAACAAACTGACTTGTTCAAGACAATTTTTTTTTTTTTTTTTTTAATCAAAAGGCAGTTTACCTCTAAGCAAGAGGTAAATTCAGAATTCAACCTCTAAGGTTGAATTCTGAGCTTTTGCATCTCTACATGTTATAAAGATTGCTGAAATCTCTTTTAAAAAAATCCTCACAGGCAATTTTTTTTTGTGTTATGCAGTGAAATTGAAATGATAATCAATTTTATTTTTACAAAGATTTCTCAATATTTGACAATGCATGATTGCATTAAGCAGCAGCAGTTGGATGAAAATAAATGCTTGCATTTTTTCAGAGGAAATTAAGAACTATGTGGATTTCAAATGTCTTGATAGAGAAACTGCACACTTGTGGGGTATTTGCAAACTCTGAGATGTTTTAGTCTTACTAAGTACAGTCGACCCTCATTTATTGTGGTTAATCTGTTCCAGACTCTACTGTGATAAGTGAATTCCCACCAAGTAGGATTCTTTATTTGTAAAGTGAATGTTCTTGTAGTAAGCGCATAGAAAACCTGTTCATAGCCAAAAATAGAGTCTAGATATAAAATATATAAATATTAGACATAATGGATATCATTATTATTGCACCTTTAATTACACGCTTACAGTAGTTACACACAATCACTAACCTATGAAAATATCACAAACTATTCAATGATGACAGATTATAGATGAAATGATGCACTACACAGTAAAGAAAAGCAAGTGTACTTCTCTGAAGGCGCGACTTCAGTAGGAGAATCTTCAGGTTAATATATTATTTACTTCTGTGTATAAGTCTGTCAAATAAGTGAAGCAAATTTGAAGTGCAGTGGACAACTGTAGTGTTATTTGAAATAAACATGGTTAAAACTCAATTTATCCGTTAATTATTTTATCATTAATTTGCATAAATTAATTTTTTTTTTTTTTTTACTGGATTTTATAGTTAATCTGTTTTTTTTTTAGTGCACATATGAATATTTCTAAGGCATGATAAATAGTTTTACTAAAAACATTTTGTAGAGATCTAGTAATAAACATTTTTTTAAAGCAAATATTTCACAAATTCTGTAGAAGATTCAAAACAATATTTTAGCTATATTCTGCTTTTATTAATAAATATACAGATTAAATAATCTCAAAATATGAGAGAAATTTATTGTTATCTAAAATGTACAAGTTTAAGACACACTAAAATTGCAGAGCAATTTTTTAATAATTTGTTACTACAGATATTGGAAGGAAATAAGCATTTATTTCCTACCAAGATCTCTTTTTTCTTGAGCAGATTTTGCCTGTCTAAGAATTTTAGCCTTGCGTTCTTCTTCTATTGCAGCTTCTTGGCGAGCAACAATTTCCTTTCTTTCCTGAAGGAACTGTGCATATTCATCCACAGTTAAACTTGGCACAGTCTCTACTCCAATTGTTCGAGCCTCATCAATTATTCGCTGACAAAGATCTTTTAAAGGCATGAAATCATACAAAGCATCTTGATGTTTAATTTTTGCTATTTCGTATACATGTTTGAAAGTGATTTTGCCAGCTAAATCACTTGGACCTAGAAGAAAAAGAATAGTATCTATAACTATATATGTATCGCAAAGCAATAGCCTATCAATAAGATGATGTAGTATTACTTTAGGAATTGTTTTCATGTGCATTAAATGAAGTATTTAAACAGGCAAGAATGCAAGTAAGCAAAGCTAATATTGATTCTGAGCAGAAAAGAATTGGTCAAATATTGCTTGGCTGTTTTTTGCCACCAGTGGAAGAAACGGTGATAACAGTCATCTTGGGAAAAACAGAACAGTTTGCCTATTCAAATAAAAAAGTTTTTTAAGGGGAAAGGCTTGGTCAAAAAATTTGTTGAAGGTCAGTTTAAAAATCAAATATATGTGCATACACATTTTTAATTCTCTTGCACAACATTCCACAAAGGGAAGAGTAAAATTAATTTACTACAAAAATAAAAGTTGGTGGTTTATTTAAACAAATAGTTAATCTATTTATGTAGACTGGAGAAGTAATTGCATGAAGCTTGAAATAAACAGCCTAAAATCAAATTTTTATTATATTAAAACATGATCCTATTGAGATTTTACAAGAAAGTGTTAACAATTTTCTAATTTAGTTTCCAATTTACTGTGATTTACAAGCTAAAAATAACAAGTTCTTAAAGATGTTTTTCAGGACATATGATCGTGAATAAAGTAACACCTTATTTTTGAATGTTTAATAAAAGGTTAATCTTTTCGGCTATTTGAGAAAAATGACTAACATAAAATTGTAGCAGTTACAATGTTATGCTAGTCACAACTATTAGATATCAATGAACTGTAATTTAATAAAATTTAAAATTAAACTTTTATATCCATTTACAATTGCATCATACAAACTGTACAGCTGAAAAATTTAAATTCATTTTTAAGTAATCAGAAATTAAAAGTACATGTCATGATGAAATCACCCTAAATTATATTTTGAATTTGGTGACGAACACAGCTATTTGTAGGTTTCATCAGATGAATGTTTGTTTAGACATGATGATCAACTAAATTATTATGATAAAGTTAAATTAAGAAATACCGTATGAATATTGATTTTTTACTGTTTTATGTTTGAGGATTTACACAATCATAATACCATCTATATAAATAAAGCAATGTGTAAACTGTCCGTTAGTTTGTCTGTCTGTCTGTCTGTCTGTGTGTGTCTCGCATAGCTCCGAAACGGGTGATCGTAGACCTACCAAATTTTGTATGGAAATTCTCCAACACGGGTCTCGACACACCTCGAAGCGATTTTTTCGAAATTTGAATTAGAAAATGTTTTATTTTATGTTTTGTCTGATTTTTAGCAATTTTTCTTGCATAATACATAATAACGCCGGTAATTGCACTCGCAAGAAAACGATATTTACATCATCGTATAGAGGAGAAAATTTTCTTTTAAAAACTGTTTGGTTGGACTGTGTAACATAATTTGCAGATTTTTGGGAATTTTTCAAATAAAATTAATTTTGATGCTGACTTTCGTAAAATATTTTTAAAACTGCTGCATCTTGAATTCTATCTGTCATAATTTTTTTATATTTCGGCAAAAGACAGAGCACACAATTCGCCCACTTTTAAAAGAAGAACGGAGGAAAAATATAAATTATGAGAATTTTTATGAATTTTTAAGTAAAGAAGGATTTTTATTTCAATAGCAGCTGCTTACAAATTTCAGTTTGATAGTCCTGGATACAGTAACAATGATTAAAATTGCCAGTTGTAAAAAATAAATAAAATTACTTTAAAGTAACTGGGTTTTTGCATGTGAAATGTGAGTCATTTTGGTGTCACGAGTTTAAAACCCCTTTCGAAACTCAATCAGAAAATGGATTCACAAGCAAAACATACGCAACGCATGAAATAATTTCATATTTTATTTTACGTTGCCAGAAAAAGAATTGAATGCTGTTTTTTCACCAGTGAATTATCCAGCATTATATTCAATTGAGATTTTAAATGGGACACGTTTTTGAATTGCAAGAAATATTTTACAGTGCTAAACAGGGTCTAATACTTTTAGGACCAGGGAAGAATGATAAAAATGGATTTGCTTCTTTCTTCATTTTGAATGATGGAATAATTGATTAAAGTTTCCCATTCAGCTAAAATGTGTTACACACATGTAATTACGATTAGAAATTCAATATTTGGTATAAACGATAAGTTAAACCTTTTTATATGCTTAAAATATTTATGATTTGATGCAGAATGCATGTAGTTTTACATTCAGCAAACTTCATGAGTAGTAGATAACGAAAAAATTATAATAAAAATAAAATACCAGAGCTTTTGGCTTCCGAGTTGAAAAAACTATAGAGAATTTAGTAGAAGAATATTCCAATGTGAATGTAACTTGTTCAACGTCTGGGACACTTTTAACAAGTAACCACTATGCTTCATACCCTGACCGAATTTTGAAACCATATGTAGGGAACGAGAAGTTTTAAGAAAGGTCAAACAAATTCAGAAATTTATGATGATGAAAGTAATTTATCTTGTCCCCTAAAAGTAATCCCACTTAAATCTACATCACTTTGTCAACCATGTGATGATCAGTTTTACAACCTCAGCCCCCCCCCCAAAAAAATACAAAATTCTCCATATTTTATGCAAAATAAACGGGAATTAATAGCCTGAGAAGATGCAATAAAATTCATTAAGTCATGTATTTTCCGCTATCACTGCATTCACGCATTCTTCTCTGAAATCTTAAAACATGCATGGCTTGCAGCAAGATTTTTTGATGAAAGGCAGGTATTTCTAAATGTAAATGAAATTTTTTTCGCACAAACAGAAATGAAGACGATGTGGATGCAAAATGTTTCTTTCATATGTTGTAGCAGATGTCCAAACAGTTTGTTTCACAAGGTTTTAGGACAAATATCACCCGAACTCAATTACACATCTGTAAAAGTACCGAATAACTTTTCAAATAGTGATTGATAAATAATTTCTCATTTCCGTGGCTTTCATTTACAGTTATTCAATTTTATTTCATAGAATAGTGTTTATTCAATAAATCATGTCAATTTTCTAATGCGTTTGTCATTTTAAACTGTTTTATGAATGTTTAAGGGAGGAAAAAAAAATGAAAAAACAGAGCGGATTCCGTCGGATTCGAACCAGAGACCTCTTGATATCTAGCCGAATGCGAAACCACGGTGCTACGGATTATGCAAACGATTTTCCAAATAATTGGTATATAAGAGTGCATCAAATGTTTAAGTGGAATTTTCTCAAAAATAAGCGAGAGTTGGTGGCCAGTTCTTCGGCATTTTACTATACTATGGGTCCCCTATAACTCATCCACATTTCATCAAAATCGGTGATCCCAATGTCTGAGCCTCCCCTTGTAAGATTCAATCTAGTCTATTTAGGTTTAACACATCAAATTGTTAAACTCTGTATTTTGTTACACTTAAATTGATTAGAGCACTAGATATTGATCTAAAATTCCCATCGGATAACATTAAGGGTGGTGATATTCCGAAGCTGGTTTCAGTTTTGAGGACTCATTTTTCATAGCAGTGGCGTAGGAAAGGGGGGTCCCTTTCGAGCGCCACTCCATACTAACCCATGAAGGAAGGGAGGAAATAGCCACATATCAGCACAAGATATTATCTTTTCCAGATTACAGAATCGAAGAAGTATCCTCAGCCCCTTCATTACACTTAAAGGTTAGTAAAAATAAACATGCAAACCTTTAACAAACATAATAAGAAGGTATGGAAAAAGAGTAGTTTGGCCCAAGTTAACAGCCCCCAAAAGTACTTTTAGAACCTGAGATTTATCATGCAGTTACACTGCATGTACAGAGGATCTTCAGGGACAAATCACAGGAAAATCTCTCAAATTTATGGTTACTAGTCTGATACCTTACAACTGAGCTATTAAGACCCAGTCATTATACTATAACAGAGGTTCCCAAACTGGGTGCCACGGCACCCTAGGGTGCCACGAGCGTATGTCAGGGGTGCTGCGGAGATAATCAAGAAAAGTGTTTTGGTGGAGTATAATCAAATAATTTCCTCTGAACTGGTATCCCCAAGAAAGTGAGCCATTCAGTCAAGTTCAAGACTGTACTGTAGCCTCTCTTTTATAGGAACTCCCTGAAATGGGGGTATTGTCAAAATTCCAGATCTGTGGATACCAAGAGAGTACTTTCTTGATAGTTGGCCCTATAAACAAACAAACAAAAAATAACGCAAAATGCATCCAAACTGCTTTATTCTAACTTTCATATTCATATTGCTTTAAAGGAAATCTGCCTCGAAAGTTTTTATCCTGAAAAGGGTACCGCGAAATGTTTTTAGCCTGGCAAGGGTGCTGCAAAATGCTTTTAGCCTGACAAGGGTGCCGCGGGTAAAAAAAGTTTGGGAACCCCTGTACTATAATGATTTAAAAATGAAAAATTAACCAGATTATTCTAACACAGAATTACTGACACTCACAACTCTTGCAGAGGAAGTTTAACATACACTTTTGAACAGCTCCAAATAAGGCACGTGCAACTCAGTTGCACATATGCAATTTTGAGAGGGATACTGAAATGGGGGGAATTAAAGATACATAGCTGCCAACCTGTCTTGCCTTAAAACAGGAAGGTCATGGTAAAGAAACAGGAAAAGATTTTCTAAAGAACAGCGAGATTTTTCCAGTCAAGTTTAAACTGTACTACCAAGAAAGAACCTGAAATTTGCTAAATTCGCTCATTTTTGTGGATAGGAGGTTACAAACAGCATGAGCTTCCCAGCAAACACACACAGGTTCTCTGAACGTCTATTAACGTTCAGAAGACGTTTTCTGAATGTTAATAGATGTTCAGAGAACCTGTGTGTGTTTGCTGGGTTGTTTTGGCCTAAGTAAGGATTTGCAGCTTCAATGCCAAATTTCACAAATCAATTTTTTCTTTTTCCATCCATAATGATTCTAGAAGATTTTATTTCTCACATTTATATATATATTTTTCATTATTCTGAATTAGGGAACATCACTCAAAATCATGGGCCTGCATGTTCAGCAATGTTTATTGGTCAATTGCGCTTTATTAAAAATTCTGTAAACAAGTCTTTGGTATTTAACTGATGAGTCGAAAACAGTCGAAAAGTAATTTTAAATTTTACCACCAACTTGCTTTTTTAGTACTTCAGACTTTTTTATGCTTAACAAATTAGCAGATGTGTATTAAGGCAGCTTGATGCCATCAGCCTGGCATATGCTTATAGGTACTGCCAGAAGAGGGAATCAGGGGAGTGGAGGAAAAAATGGAAAGAACAGCTCAGAAAGGCTGCATTCAAAATGTGAAATTCACTGAAATCTTCACAGTTCTTACTTTAAAAATATCCTATTTGTTATTTTTTCAATTTTAGTAGAATGTACGAAAAAATGGCAAGAAAGTAAAAAAGAGAATATTTAATCTTCCTGCAGAAAGACAGAAGAAAAGCTCAAAATCAGGAAGTCTTCCTGGAAAACAGGAAGAGTTGGCAGCTATGAAGATAATATGGCAAAAATTAAAATTTTTACTTAATTTTGATTGTAAATTAACTATTTGAATGTGTTAATAATTTTTGTTTAACAAATAAAATATTGCTGGGAATTTGTACTTCACACAAGGAGAATACAACACCCTTCTTTGAAGTTTAAAAAAGTTGGGACAAGATTTCATTGAGAAATAAAAATATAATGAAAAGTATAATTTTTTATTTTACTATTTACTGCTAATTATTAGTTTTATTTTTTTAAATGATAAATTCAGGTTTTAAGTTCTGAGAAATTTCAGTTATAGAGCAACCATACAATTTTTTGGAGTGTTTTCTGTACCTCTTTTTTTAGGAAAGGGAAAAAAAAAAAAAAAAACAGAAGCTAAACTCACTGGCACAGTCCAGTGGGGCCAAGGACTTTACTGTCTATCCAAGCCTTCGCAACCATGGACTCTGGAGCGCAGAAGCACATGCTCTGGCACAGTGGCGTATGCAAGGGGGAGTATGCATATTTGGCAAGGGGTGGGGGTTGACCCCCAGCCCCTTGCCAAAATTTTTTTAAACATAAAATCCATAGATTTTTAATTTTTACCATAAAGATTATGCCTTTTAACATAAGGACTATATCTATAATCTTTATGTTAAAGATTTTGCCTTATCTAGGAATTGAACCCCTGGACCTGTGGCAGACAGTGCGATGCACTACCATTAAGTTACTAGCCTTCTTTATTGTAACAGAGGCACTTTAAATGTAAAGAGTGTCTAAACTAATTCTTGCATACACAGTGTTTTGTTCTTAGGCCAACCTTGCTTAACATTATGACAAACAACTACAATTATAACTTTACATATTTGGCACTACTTTTTTAAGTTTACACTTTGAAACATCAAACAGAAAAAATACCCGGTTTTCTTGATCCCTTTTCACAACCAGCAGCTTGTTTAATAAAATAACTAAACGGAGGATTGAAAAATTCTATGGTGAATGTTCTATCAGGCTGAAAGAAAAAAAATTAAAGCACAATAAATGTTTTATGAAGGTAGAAAAGCACATAATTATGAAGAATTCAAGAAATCTTAATCAATATAATTCAGTTATCAAATGTAATTTGTTTCATTGGTATGCACTTTATTATAATTTAATATTTTATTCCAAACTTACGTACTTGAATGTACAACCAGATTTATTGTTTTAAAAATGAAAGGAAAACAAATCAGGAAAAGTATGATACAATTTGCATTAGTAATTGTACGTCTTATATTAGTTTTCTTTGTCCTATATATATACATAGTGGATTTGGTGGGTGCAAATTAGTTCTTACAAACTGGAAAGCAGGTGAAGGTAAATGATGCTTTGACGCTTGTTATACACAAAAACAGTTATGTCAGGACATCTAAACTCTTCCTTGATATTATAGAGAATTAGGAATGTAACGGATATCCGGCAAGGTATCCGGCCTGGTATCTGGTATGTCTGGTATCCAGCCGACTTTTCAATATCCGAAATACCATCGGATATCTGAATCATAGCTACCGGATATCCGGTTATATACTACTAAAGTTCTACCTATAATATGCATGGGACAAGATGGAAAATTATATTTGAACACTCTTGATAAAGTGATACATAAAACAGAAGGATGTATTTTTTAACTGAAAAAACAGCAAATTTAACACTAGAAATAGATCATTCAAAATAAACATAACAATTTCAACAGTTGTTCAGTAGTTTTTGAGCACATTTATAACTAGTTAGGCTAATATTTAGCTGATTTCATGCTGCAAAGTGCTGCTTATGGGGCTTTTTCTGAACTTAAAAAACCTTAAGCACATCATAGTGTCCATGTGCAAATTTGGAGGCGATCTTCTCATCCTTTTCGGCTGTAGGCTGCTGTTTACAGAGGAAATTTAATCATAAACATGGTGCAGAGTATATAATTTGAAAAATATGTGCATTCAATATATGCTATCTCCTTCATGGTAATCCCAAACATAGTGTAATTTTACACTCTCTCCCCATGGAGTTTTTCTCGATATTTTTAATTTGCCACGGAAATCTGATAATTAACATAAAACTCTGATTATTCTGTCTTCAAAATTTATTTACAGAGGCAGGGAGAAATTTTCAATCTTTATCCTTTTTCTAAATGACAATCTGTTACTGAGCATTCCTTTATTGAAGTCTCCAATACCTAATGATTAAAAATTAACCTTTCTTTTGCATATTTTTTAATTGAATTTAGTTATTTAAATTCATTTATGATTTTCTGCAAGTTTCAATTGATTTTTAAAGTTAAGTCTACTTAAAATATGTACATTTAAAATGAGTAATATTTATATTAATGAAAATTATAACTTGGCTGCTTATGGAGACAGCCATGATATAACATGGTATTTTACTAGTTTAAAATAGTTGTTTTAGTTACTACTACAGTATTGTGTATGATTATCACTCCTTGGACTAATCTTTTTTTTTTTTTTTTTTTTTTTGTGTGTGTGTGTGTGTGTGTGTGTATGTCAGAATGTCGAAATCAAGAGCAAAAAAGTGAAATTTTCCTAAAATTTGGAAACTAAAGTTTGAAATGATTGTTTTTATGGATTTGCCACCCCCTCCCCATTTTTCCCCCCTGATGGTGCCATATAAATTTTTGTACAGTGAAAGAATGCTCGTAAATTTTAGAAGCTAAACTATTAAACAGATTTATTTTTGTTTTGTTAACTGATAGTTTAAAAAAAATATTTTTTCGATCAAAGAAATTTAATGTATAACCTGAAAAATTCTGTTTCATACCTGTATAAAACTACAAAAGAAAGCATGATAATTTCATTATAATATTTAAAAGAGATTTACTTTTTATTTATCAATCTGTAAAAGTAAACTAAAAATGACTTAATGTAAACTGATATTAAATTATTAAAACAAAAAAAGGCATTAAACCTATGTTAGGAAAAAATTAACTCATCTATCATAGGTATCTTACAAATATACATATCTTAAATAAATAAAAAAAAAGTATGGATTTCTTTGTGAAAATAATCTGCAACTATAGATACATTAATAAATGTGTTATGGTTAAAATTTATTCTCTTCTACTAGTGGTGCACCCATAAAAGGAATATTTTAACTTTTTACATTTTAAGTAACATTTTTTATGTACATATATGTAAAAAATATTTAGTTTATGTAAATGATTAGTCAATTATTAAAAAAGTACTGTAATAATGTGTGAAACATGTTTGCAATTTATTTTATGATATCATTATACATATAAAAAAAGAAAAAACACACTTGATAACTAAATACATGTCTAGTGCCGGATATCTGTATCTGCCAACCAAAGGAGCTTCGTATATCCGATATCCAGCAAAATCACTATCCGTTACATCCCTAAAGAGTAGGGATCGACCGATAGTATCGGCGCCGATACCTCCAATTTTTTTAGGTATCGGTATCGGTTCTTTCGATTCTAAAAGTATCGGGAAAGTATCGGTTTCTGTAGCTTTCATCCATTTTCACCGATACTTTTCAACTGATACTTCGCTTTTCAGAAGAAACAACGCAGGCGCAACACCATTCTAGAATCTTTATTTTGGTAATGAGATGAGAGGCGTCGTTTCATTGGCACATTTGTTTGTGCGAGTGTTTTCGAACTGTGTTTATTTTTATTTTTTTTATTCTAACCGTCGCTAAATGTATGTCGTATCACCATGTGTGGTCGAAATAATGGACGAAGAATCGTTAGATGGCAGTTTAACAGGACAATCGTCTATTCTTCTAAATCATTTTGAATTGGTGCCCAACACTAAATACGCTATCTGCAAGGATTGCAAAAAACAAATGTCGAGAGGTACGCTATAATTTTATTCCAGTTTTATGAAAGTTTATTTTCTCACTGTGTTGACTCAAAAAAAAATTCATTCATATATTTATGCACACAATTGAATCTCCTCTATAACGAACTCGCTCGGTTCCAGTTAAAAAATTCTCTAAAGAGAAAATTTTGTTGTACAGAAGTTTTTGCAGTTATTTCAGCAAATATTACAAACTTTTTAGTTAATTCGATGTTTACGAGTATTAAATTATGACTTTCAATTAAAAATAAATTGGTATTTATTATAAATTTGTTAAACTTACGGTTTCTTACTTTTTATTGTATGAATCAAATGTTCAAAAGTAAAGACAATCCACGAATTTAGAGAATAAAATATGTAATGCACTTACGTTTATTTTACTTCAAAATTCCGTTATTTTTTATTGTTTTGCATTCTGCGATTTTAAATTTTCATAAAAATATTCACATTTTAAAAGTCCGCTGAAAATAGAGTGAGGCACATTTTCTTCCATTTGGAAACCTCTTTTTAATGGTTTTGAAAGGTTGAAGCATTAAAGTTTGATGTGGTATTGGTCGTGAAGCGGAGGGCCTTATTATTATATGTGCAAATTGGGACTTTGCCCAGGGCCCCCGACTTGAAAGGGTCCCCAATTTTAAATGTTTTTTCTGAAATATTCTTTTTTATATCAAAATTTTATGAAAAATATAACAAATTTCATAGTTTGGGGCCCCCAAATCTATCAATGCCCGCTGCCCCAGTTGGTCATAACCGGGCACTGGTAAAGTGTCTTCATTATCGGAGTCAGTTTCACTTTCCTGGTCTCCATTTTTACTATCTGTTACTCTTCCACTAAGTGGTCTGTTCAAAAATTTAAATTTTCTTCAAAACTAACAAAAAAAATCAAAGGTAAATCTGAAATATTCACTATGGGAAGATAAGCTCTACGTTATATGGAGATTGTTTATAGTGTCATTTAAGCCTTAAAGTTACGTTTCCATGAAAAATTTCGTTATAGGGAGATTCTGTTGTAAATATAGGCTTTTGATATTGTTGGAGAATGTCTAGCTCTTGATACAGATTTCACGCTTAAGAGACATGTTTTAAATTTTTATTTTAAGAAATTGGTGCAAGGACATCTGATTCGGCTTGGGTATGATATAGAATTGATGGGGTAGATGGTCCCTGGCATCGTTTAATATTTCAGGGGATGACCCCCAAAGTGTTAAAGCAGGTATGGGCAACCTTTGAAAAGTTGTGGGCCAAACTTTAGGATATTAGAAAAGTCGCGGGCCAAACTTGCGGATTTTAGTGAAGTGGCGGGCCGTATAATTGATATTTATATGAGATATTGAATCGTTTATACGGAGTTTTCAAATGTTCCGCAGGCCGGCGGTTGCCCATATGTGTGTTAAAGTGTAATATTTCAGCCTTCGAAATACGTTTGAGGATTTGTTTCTATTTAGCTTATAGAACTTCAGATACAGACATTTTAATATTAGTCAGCCGAAAATATTTGAAACCGAAAGTAGCATTCTGCTATCCGAAGTGAATCGTATTTCTGCGCATGCAAACGGGGATAGGGTTTGAACCGAATGACGTTTGTCGGACATACCCCCCCCCCATGGTGCCCCTCTGCAAACATAAAAAAAAGGCTCTAGATCAGTGGTTCCCAAACTATGGGCTGCGACCCATTGTTGGGTCACGGGATCAATTTCAGTGGATCGAAAAGGGTGGGAAAAATTAAATTTTAGTATTTTATATCTATAGTAAACTATACTATTTTATATAGCCTATATTGGTTATCGTTATGTAGTAGTGGGTTGCAAAAAAAAAAAAAAAAAAAAAAACTAGTTGAAGAATTTTTGAAGAGAAGGACAAAAAAGTTTGGGAACCACTGTTCTAGATCAATATTTTCTCAGTTTTAGTTCAAAATGGCCCCCCTTTCGACGATGGCACCCAGACCTTGCTTACCGTGCCACGCCGCCCCTGCTCAGAGCTTAGAATTAAAACAGATAAAATTTGTTCATATCAATCACAGAAAAACATGTTAACTATGATCATAAAAACAAAAACACTGAAGATCAATTTCATTAAATATCCGCTCTTATATTAAACGAGGAATGTTTGTGGGTGGGCGAGTATGTCCGAACGATCTCGAAAACTGCTCTAAGGATTCTTTTTAAATTTCGTACATGGGGGTTTTTTGGGCCCCTGAAACGATTGAGCTAGGTCAATTTATTGAAAAAACTCTAAAACGCTCAAAATTTAAAATTTAAAATTTTTGGATGGTAGCGCCATCTATTGAGCATTTGAAAAATACACTTGATGCAATCTTCCTAAAAGGGACGCTCAAATAAGTTTGGGGTGGATTAAAAAATACACGCCATCGATATATAATAGTAAAAATTAATTTCGCAAAGAAACAAAATAAATGGAACTTGATATTCAGTACACAGATAAATAAATTTTTTAGTAACTAGATATATTACACCATTCAGCTACATAAATTTGTTTAGAATTAAAAGTTATTTTTATTTCAAAATATCGTCCTGGCAACCAGCGAAAGAAAAAGAGAAAAGAGGTTCGTTGCCATCCCCGCAAGCACCTTGATGGAATATATGTAAATAATTTAATTATTCTTAATTCATAGTTATTAATACAGAACTATTCGTAAATCTTATGTGAAAAATTGCCTGAATTTATTACAATTATCCTTTTGTAACTAACGTAAAGCTAAATGTATTTTCGCGTATATACTAAAACAATAAAGATTTTTCATGTATTTTATTGATCCATATGATGCGAATTTCAAAAGTGCATAAAAGTTTCAGCTTAGCCGAATAATTTAAACGAAAATAACACCCTTTTCAGTCATTCACAGTAAGAAACTGATCCTGTGACGTAACATGAAAATTCCATTTTGACAACGAGCTGTGGAAACATACGATCACCGACAGCAGCACTTAGCCCAAATGTGTGAACCTGCAGTTCAAACACAAGCAGATGAAAGAGATGATTAGTATTTGGAAGGAGAACGACATAGAACAGCTAGACGTTGACAAATACTTCGGGTAAACAGTCTAAGTATCTACAAAGCTGCCACAAATGTGGGTACTTATTATCATAGTTTAAAACTTTTTAACATGGATTGCATTCGCCCTGGAGCTTTGCATTTTTCTGAAGAGTAAAAACAAAAATTAACCGAAACCATTTTGGGGACTGTAAGATTGATGTAGGACATTCCGAATTTCCTAATGAATTGGTGTGGTTGTTTCTTCGATGTCACCCACATTTCAAAGAATTTCATAAAAGAATTCGAAATTTGAAAGCATACTTTACAATGGCTTTGTTCACAGTATATGACGAGAGAAACTATTAACGATTTTGGTGTGTACTGCTACGTTGCGAACAGTGTATAACAGACTTGATGAATTTTTTATAAACTCATTCATCTGACAGTTCAACCAACTCAAATTCTTGATGCTGAATTTGAACGTCCTCAATATGGACAGATATATTTCTGAAGTAATGAAGACGCTGTTAGTGAATGCATCGGCCAAGATCTTCGCTGATCTGCTACAGAAGGAAAGGAGGCATCTTACGTTAAACTATTTTTTGCTGAACTCTGATGGCACTGACCATCGAATATTTAGCATCCCTCTTCAAAACAAAGTATATGCCATTGTAACATTGAATGCCGACCAAAGCTTACCTGATAATGTATGAGTGATCCGACAGCGATGAAAATCTTTGGCAACCATGAAGATCATTGATACGTGCCAAGGCATTTACGCACTCATTATTTTACACTTAAGGAGCCTTTAGATTTTGAGCATGGCTCGGTAACCTGGTACTGGATACTTTAAGTAGCAACTTTTTTTTTAAGACTTGAAAATTGAATTTAGTTTATTATTTTTGGATTTTTCTTCAACCTTCATTTAATCTCGTCATTTTTAAGCATCTTTTATTTAGACCCTCCAAGGCGTAGCTTGAAAACGAGCAAAAATATTTTTCTTCATATTGTAGCTGTTTCAATGACAAAATTAATGATACTAAAATTATAAACGAAACCTATATGTAAAAACAATTTATTCCTTTTTTGTGTTGCAAAGAAGTTAACTTTTTGGCAGTGACTTGAAAACTGGCGACACACGTGAACATTAATTATGTTGGTCCAGAAGTTAAATGATTCATTTTTTAAACATTACAAAATATCAAAAGTACGAATTATCAAACATTTAATGATTTTATTATCTATCAGATTAATGAGAGAGCGCAGGATTTGTGTATCATTCTGTTTTGAGAAGTGTAATAATTATCAATATCATCTAATAATTATTTGTATTGTTAACTTAAAAAGTTAAAGCTATATTAGTATAATAAGTAATACTAATTATTATTTAGTTTATTTCAAATTTTGGGGTAAAAAACATATTTCTTGTGAATAGTATTTAGTTTATTTGTAAGGAAAACACAGGAATAATCGGTGTGTACCTGTTCTTCGTACGGAAAAGATCAAATACATGGATCATCCGGATTAAATATGACTTAACCTTGTCCGGAGAATCAAAATATTCGGAGCTTCAAAAAGAACTTAAAAATTATCATATGAGTTCATATTAAACAGAAATCTTGCTAAAACATTTAATAATTCACTTAGTTGTTAAATAATTGGAGCAGATAAATAAAACCAACAATTAATGTGAACTTATTATGCATTTTAAGGGAAGAATTTACATACGTATTAAATGAACAATATCTAAATACATATGTACTTACATAATACTGTACAGTTTATACATTATCACAATTTAATGCAGTTTAAGTAATCTAAAAAATATTTTCATTTGTGAAAGAATTATAATTAAAGACAAAAAAACCCGTGATTGAAAGAAATAGCACTCTCAAGTGCTAAAAAAGTGACTCGACTCGCGTAGACAAAAAACCAGTGATTGAAAGAAATCTCAAGTGCTAAAAATCTAAATAAAAATTGCAAGCTTTGAAGTTGAATAAATTTCATGTGTTTAATTTTGTAAGCACAAAATCGAGGCATGAGCGGAACCATAAACAAAGACACATATAGTAAGAGCAAGCATGAAGCTGTTTTGGGCCTAATATAGAAACCTTTTATCTGGCTTATGGCAACAATTAAACGACAAAATAGAGGCTGAGAAAAACTGATTTAAATATTTGCACCAGTCGGCGCTGGAAATGAAATGGATTATCTTTTAATATACCCTTTAACCCCCCCCCCCCCCGTGTTTGTGTTCTGTCAAGCCTAAATGAGGGGCATCTACCTATAAGGGGGGGGGGCTTGAGAGGAGGACTTTTTAAGGGACTCTAACGCATATTCACGTAACATCTGGAGAAAATCGCCCAAAACTCTAGACTACTACATCGACAGACACGCGATGAGAAAGAATTCCGAATCTGCACACTAAGACGCTTCCCAGAGCTCAACTTTTTATAAATTCGCCCATTCGTCGGCATGATTGAATAGAAAAGAAAGACTAGAACTACTGTAAATTCACATTTCAATGTATCCACTGCTTTTTTATTAATGCTTTCTACTGGGATCAAATTTCATCATTCTGTTATTCATTTTAACGAGAACTACACTCTCGTACAAAAACTGCCCAACAGATGTAGGCTTAAATAACATTAAATTATGTAAAGTATCGGTATCGGTTAAGTATCGGTATCGGCCGATACCATAACTTAAAAGTATCGGTATCGGCTATTTCTGAAAATGAATTTATAGGTAAAGTATCGGTATCGGTCATCGGCGAAAATGTGGTATCGGTCGATCCCTACTAAAGAGAATATTTTTCACAGAACCAATACACCAATCACCTCATTAGATTAAGGGGACAATACCAGTTAAAAAACTGGAACAGATGACAAATCTCTCACAAAGCAAATCCCCAAAATTCAACAAAAATTATTGCAGTGAAAATTATGCATCATAAAATTGTGAATAAAAAAGTAATGGACAGATATAGTTATCCAGCAAAAATTTGGCCCCACCAAGACCGAGTGGACAAAATAAAGAACATGATAGATGGCCGAAGTGCGATGGTCTTGGATTTGGGCCTATGCGCGGCTGTCGATCTAATGATCTGGAGTTTTGGGTGGTTTTCTCCAAGATGTAACATGGATATACATTAGAATCCCATACAAAGTCCTCCGTCCAAGGCATTCCCTTCCATATGTAGATGACTTTTCTGTAGGCTTACCATAACACAAACACACACACACCAGCAACAAGTTTTTATTTATACAAAAGAAAATACTTTCATTTTAATTTTTTCTTAAACAAAAAAATTTAAATCAATTTTACTTACTTTAATATGTATAACTGTAGGTAAAGGAATGCCTTCCTTAATGTGCTTGGTTTTTTCATTGAATTCTTTACAGAACTGGGCAATATTTATGTTTCGCTTCAAAACAAACAAAAGAGAAATTTGAACACATAGTAGTGTAATAAAAAAGTAACATTCATCATAACCAACAAATGCAATACATATGTAGAAATTTACTAAAGCCTGAACATCAGTTTTTATAAATGGAGTCAAACTTTGTTATTGCCAGCCCAGATTTAATGAAAACGTAGGTTTAATGAGGGAAATGAATATAAATGTGTATTAATTTTAAAAGCCTGATTATAAAGAGTATAACTAATTTAGCAAGATATTATTTTCATGATGATACCTTTAAAATTTCATCTTCAGAAAAAGTTCATAAGCAGGGATTATTTCTGATGAATTTAACGGTAAAATCATACAAGCCGGTGCCCACCCCATGTAAACATGGCGACAGTCGCTGGAGCTTGGCGGCCGCCAAGCTCCAGCGACTGTCGCCAACCATTTTCCACTATCAGCACATTAAAATTGCACATATATTCCACTAAAAATGAGCAACCAGTGGACCGTTTTTAACTAAAAAAACCTCAGTGGATTCAGCAACCTAGTTGTACAGCTATCTAAACTAGGCAATCAGTGGTCCGTTTTTAACTAAAAAAAACCTCAGTGGATTCAGCAACCTAGCTGTACAGCTATCTAAACTAGGCAACCAGTGGCCCGTTTTTAACTAAAAAAACCTCAGTGGATTCAGCAACTTAGCTGTGCAGCTATGTAAACTATGCAACCAGTGGACCGTTTTTAACTAAAAAAACCTCAGTGGATTCAGCAACCTAGTTGTACAGCTATGTAAACTATGCAACCAGTGGACCGTTTTTTACTTAAAAACACCTCAGTGGATTCAGCAACCTAGTTGTACAGCTATGTAAACTATGCAACCAGTGGACCGTTTTTTACTAAAAAAACCTCAGTGGATTCAGCAACCTAGTTGTACAGCTATGTAAACTACGCAACCAGTGGACCGTTTTTAACTAAAAAAAAACAACAACAGTGAACTAAGCAACCTAGTTGTACAGCTAATGTAAACTGGGCAAACACTGGCCCGTTTTCAACTCAAAAAAACATCCGTGGATTAAACAACCTAGTTGTACACCTCTTATAAAGTCAGTATGATTAGAATAGCACGTAAATAGCACTTACGAAAACATAAACACTTCAAATATCAATTTAAAATTCACATTAAAAACCTTAAACATCGAAAGATTCGTTAAAAAAGAACACTTACCTCTATTTTTTTGGTAAATAACCGCTCAGAAATGTCCCCAACACCCACCGGCTTATAACGTACTATATTTTTAACAAACACCCACAAATTCTTTTCTTATATTAACATAACACATTTCATTCCCTTCCATCAATAACGCAAACAATTTCAAATTCCCAAACCTGACGAAACACGTATTCTTTATGGTTGCCAGTCACAACTACCACCGGAAGTTGGCGGTGCATCGCTCACTCTCGCGTCAGATTGTTCGCCAATGATTTGTAAACAAACCACTGACATGTAAACAAAGCACCGTATACGGAATATAGTCCAATTTAACAATTGTCAAAATTGAAATTACATAAAAATATGCAAAATTGTTGGTCTCATCATTTTACGGGGCTCGAAAAGTAACAGTGAGGATCAAACGCTCGCAATTTGTCTGAAAATAGGGTTATCATGCTCTCCGTCTAAGAAAGAGGGTTACCACATTCATAAGCGTGAAGTTTTCAAAATTATTGGGGGGGGGCCGGGCCCCATAACCACATATATTCACGTCAGAGGCGTAGCCAAGGGGGGGGGGAGTTAGGGGGTCATAATCCCCCCCCCCCCCCATGAGGAATTTTTTGCCATAGAAAATGTATATTCTTCACTCCCTTATCATACACCCGTATACATATATGTGAGTTGCAGAAGTTGTAACCCCCCCCCTCCCCATGAAAAATTTGTGGCTACGCCACTGATTCACATACATATAACTTACTTACTATATATAAGTGTAAATTATTGGAGGCGCTCGAGCTCTATGGGTCCATAAAATTCTACACCCATGTACGGTAAGTATCCATATTAGTATCTTCCTACCATGTAATAAGTTAAAAATAGAAGCAAAGTAAAAAATCCAAAGGAGGAAAAAAAAACATTTTGGATGAGATAGTACATTTTAGACACATCTGAACTTCATTTCATACATTTCTTCATTTCATACTTTACATTGCATAATCTGATTTTAATTAGCCAGAGCCTGGCGAGGGCAACTTATAGTAACATTGTGTGTTACGTGGCGTCACAATGAATACTAAATCATGATTGAAATCAAAAGAAGAAAATTTTTAAAAGTACAAGTAAAGGTTTTTTTTAAACCTTTGTAATTGGCGTGAAATATTTTTTTTATGTTTGTATAAATTAGTTTTCTGTATTTAGTGGTAAATTATTGGGTGGGCTCAGCCCCTATTCACAATTTATTGGGGGGGCTCGAGCCCCACGGGCCCATATAACTCTACGCCTATGACCACATTTTTCATTTATTTCATCAAAAAAGTCGTCAAATAAAAGCATGCCAAAAAGAACTAATGCTAGAGCTGTACCTACAGGGATTTACATTTTTGTTTCATGATCTTTTTAATTGATATCATGCCTTCTGTTATGAGTGTAGTTTTGAGATACCCGGAACTGATGCAGGACAAGGTATATTTATAATGTTGCTTTGACAAATTTGACTAAAAAAATCACTTTTTTAATTCGATGTTCTGCGCATGCACGCTGTTTTTTGAAACTTTAAAAATGCACAATTACTAAATTTTCTAAGTTCTAAAAAACTGATTTGTAATGCTTTATTTAAAAATAGACTCCTTTTAGACAGCCAACTTTTTGTGCTTGATTTTAGAACATATTCAAATTTTTCTCCAACTACGTTCCATTATAATTTCGATAAATGCATTAAACACAGGCCTTTTTTTTCTCCCTGCATGAATGGCAAAACATAAAATTAGCCGGTACTTGTGTATTATCCCAGCGGTCATTCCAGCCAAATTATTTTTTCGTCAAATGTGCTGACAAACTGTTGCCAATTGTATTTGTAACCATCAATAATTTCATGTGTGAGGCATTTATATTGGTGAAAAATCGCTTGCCTTGGTGGGTAAGTACCAATTAGCCAAACAGTAGGAGAAATCAGTTTGCTGATTATGAGACGGCAAAGTACTTTTGACATGCCTCAACATACTTTCTATTGTATTCGTGTGACAATCAGTTACAAGGTCCTTAAAATGAATCACCCTAAGGTGATCAAAACCTTACCTTGAAATAGCATCATAGGCCTTCTAACCAATCGCTATAAATCACAGTACCCTGCTCAATCCATTGTTTTATAGCACCTATCAGTTTTCCCGGGTCCTATCTGGTACTGCAACGAAAAAAAAAGCCTTCCCGAACCCCTTTCCACCCCACTAAAAAACCATTGCCCCTTCACATAATGCCCTTTACCGTACTTATTCATCCCAAATTTAGATTCGTCAATCTTTCCTACACCCCTATTTTCTCCGATGTGGTCTAAAATCACATTTTGCATGAACTGCGTCTAATCAGCAAGAGTAGCTGAACTAAAGCTGACGTCGAAGTACTCACCCCTATCTCAAATGTTCGCGCAGCTTTAGTATAAGTCCTTTTTGGCGAGCTTTTATTTGGGACTTTTTAGACGTGATAAATGAAAAATGTGGTAACCCTCTCTTTCTTAGACAGAGAGCATGGAAACCCAATTTTCGGACGATCCACATAATGCCCTTAACCGTACTTATTCTTCCCTAACTTAGATTCGTCCATCTTTCCTACACCCCCCATTTTCTCCGATGTCAGCTCGATGTGGTCTACAATCACATCTTGCCCGAACTGACGCCAATCAGCAAAAGTAGCAGAACTAAAGCTGAAGTTGTTAGCTAAATTCGACGTTGAATAATCAATTGATTCATCTCTTAAGCTGATGGAAATATCAATTTAGGAAGTTTTCCATATGATCAAGCTGCTAAAATTTTTAATGAACGGAAAAATCGGCGTTATTAAAATTGTACTATAAATAAATAAAATGATGTTAAACAATATTTAGGTCCTCACTTAACTTTCAGAAATCTCACTCAAAACTTTTGGATGGGTGAGAAATCTCACGCAATTTTTTTTTATAATGGGAACTGTGATTGAACTCGAATTACAAATTTATACCTGGCCAAGATGAGGACCAAGTGGCGGTCCTGGCACAGCTTTACCAGCAGGAATGTGAGTCCGAATATATGGAGGATGAATAACAGAGTCTACCGCTTTTCTTAAAGCTTTACCACCTGTTCGTGCCATGATTTTTAAAAACTGAAAATAAAAGTTTACAGAAAACTCACGGTGTTTACAAATAAACTGGATTGGATAAGGTTGAATACGTAAAGTACAGATTTGCCGGTTCAATTAACTCTTTTCCTTTTACCTGCTTTTACCGATATATATTACAGCGACATCTATATTAGTACTAGTGCATGAATCGCTGAGCTCTATACTTACTGGATAACTGAAGAGACAGGTTTTAAGCCGGATTCATACTGGCCGTACCGCACCTAAGGCTCCTATATACAGAGCTGACCTACGCCGTCTGAAAGTTGCCCACATTAGGCTTAACTAGAGGCCTAGCAGCAGTCCTTGGCGACACCGCATGGTCTTCTTATTCTGCATTTTAAACCAATAAATTTGTTATTATGGGTGGATGTGCCGCCATAAATTGTTCTAATCATTCAAGAAACGGATTTAGAATGGCTAAATTCCCTAAAGATGAAGAAAAAAGAAGAAAAGGGTTGATCAACATGCAACGAGATAATTGGACGCCCGGATCGTCTGCTCAAATTTGCCTTGTAAGTTCGATTTTATTATTGAAAATTTTTACTGTCACCTTAGAAAATGCCTTTTTCTTGTAAGTTTATCTTTTTTATTTAATTTAAAATACCAAAGTGGTTCGTAGCTTGTTTAGTTTTGTTAAAACGCAAATGTTATGCTAAGAGTGCGTTTTGCATTATCGCCAAAGCTCGCCAAAGCTACTTGTTGTGTCTGTAAACAAAACCTTGTTCTTTAGCATTAAAAAATGTGTTTAAAAAAGCAATAGACCATATATATGTTAATAAATTTAATTAAGCATCTTGAATATTGTTGTATACCTAAAATTATTTTCGCAATCATAATAAAATATTGTTACGAATTTTCGGGGCAACCCGCTGCTCTGGGGCTTAGAATGGTTTAAAATTAGTATTCTACGCTTCAAATAGATAAATTTTGCTTTTTGTTGCATCAAAATCGGCCAATTAGAACCGGAGATACGGAGGTTTCGCTTTCCCATATGTTTTTCTATGGGCTTCTAGAAATCTCGAGAAATATTAGTCCTAGAGCTTAGATCTCTTCACTTTTGAGGACTTATTTTTGGCGCCAAATTTGGCGATATTTCGCCAAAAATCGCCAAGCTTGGCGACTTTTTGGTCATTTGGCGCGATTTTCCCAATGGGGCCTGGAAGTTGTTTTTCCTGCATTAAAAACGCATAATAACCTAACATTTCTCGTCTATGACGTAATCAAAATTCACGCTTTATATAGAACCCTCGAGAAATTGACTTTTCTGGAAACCTCTTGTACCTCCTGCGTCGGCTATTTATAGAAGCGGGCATCGCCCCGAAGCCAGTCAGTTGCGAGTTGAACATTCAATGTGTGAAGAGCTCTGAGTACGCTTGTTTTGTGCTATAGAAGCTGTGTTTTAGCTTGCTTTACGAAGCTGTTTTCAAAGTGCTGTGTGTAAATTCTTCATCGCCAGTAGCGCAGCCAGAAATTTTTTTTAGGGGGGGTCCAAATTACTCGGACTCTGGGGGGGGAGTCGGACCACCCCCCTAAAATGATCATGTTGCTGTTCACAGGCCCCCCGTAAATGACACCCATACCATATAAATGTTTGTAGGGGGGGGGGACTGGTCATCTCAGACAGGCACTCAGCACTCATCCCACTCCCGGAAGAAATGTTTCGCGAATTTTACCTTTACAGAAAACATTTCAAATTTTACACTCAGGCCCCCAGAAAGCACAGAATCAGTGCAAATACCTATATTCTCCCCCCCAGTGGCGGATTTTGCTCTTGAGAGGCCCGAGACGCAACACTAATTTTGAGCCCCCCCCCCTCCTCAAAAAAAAAAAAAATTCACTAACTCTAACACCTTTACATTATTACTAATTATTTTAAAATGTTTTAATTCCTTTTATATCTAGTTTGTCTACAAACCAGGGCCTGACTTTCACTATAACACTTTTGTGCCCAGGGCACTTTTCAGATTTTGTGTCCCTTAGCTGGCTAAATTTTTGTGCCCCTGTATATCGTGTTAAACCAACACCTCCTACATATAGAAAGCCTAACAACTGAAACTTTGATGTCATCATTAGGCCTTCGAGTAATGACGTCATCACAGTTTTACTTTCACAAAGTAAAACTATTTAAAATTTCTGGTGGATGCTACAAATATTAGAAAATATCTTAAATAAAGAATTAAAATTAAAATACCTGTCTCATACAAAGTTATTCATTTCGATCTATTTCCTTATCATATTATCTAATTCGTCACGGTTAAAAACTGCTATTTTTCATAAAATTATATTTTTTATCTCAAATTATTAAAATATTGTTATTAACGTGTAAATTCACCTGAAATTTTGTATAGTTTTATTTTGTGAAAATAAAACTTTTAACTGTAGGCCAAATGATGACGTCAAAGCTTGGTGACGCAGGAGTTGTTAGGCTTTCTTTATCTAGGAGGTGTTGGTTAAACTCAATTATTTGGCTTATTTGTGCCCAGGGCACGTGCACCAAGTGTCCGTCCGATAGTCATGGTCTTCTACAAAAGGAGTATTAAAATTTTAAAATAATTTTCATGTTTATAGATTTGTTCATCTTAAAAAACATTTTTTATCTCAATAATTTTTGTACTGCGTTTCACTTTTCATGATTAACACTAAATAAACATCAGCATACCTCTAAGTATAACCCAGCAACTGCAGTTTCATATTGATTATTTTTCACTGTTACTTAATTACGTCGAATTACTTTTTGTGGACCACTGGCATATGTCTTGTTTCAGTCATGAAAATATTGACTACTTAACAGGTACTTTTGAAGGTCAGAACAAGGGAAACTTGATCACAAACAGGACTTTGACATCACAAAGTTCAGAAGAATTCTTTACTTGGATAAAATGTACCAAAAATTTAACATTCCTGCAAGAATATATATTTATAAATATTTAAATATATTCATAAATTTCCCGCTTGGAACTGCAAAACTAAGCAGTTTAATAGTAAAAGTAAACTTTCTGTTTAGTCTAATTTTTGTGTTTATTCAAAAACTTACAATAAGTTTAGGACTATTAATAATGAGTAATTAGGTATAAATAATATATACACACACATTATTCTATATTTTAAATAGAATGAAAAAGAATACAAGAGAAATTAAAAAAAAAATTACTTAAGTAGTTAAAGTACAAAAAATATTATTGAGTTAAAAATAAATTCCACTTTATATTGAAAATGGGTATGCTCTAAGCTTCGGTCCTAGGTTTATTATTAACTAGCTGCGTGCCCATTCTTCGCACGGTAGGAAACGAAAATTTTCCTCACATGTGTAATTCGAATTAATTCCAGTGAAGTAGAATCTAGAAAAAGCAAAATTATTTCACTCTTGACTTAAAGTTTGCATCATATATGTACTAACCTGAGATCATTGCAATTTAATGACACACACAAAAAAAAAAAAAAAAAAAATGGCAGCGTCATTCGGTATCAAAAAAGTGAAAAGTTGGACCGTTATTAATAAAGAACTGAAAAAATAAACATAACGGTTGCCAGATTTGGCATAAAATCATTCATTCCTTTGCAACAAAGCGTTTCCAAGTATCTAGAATCGCGTGAAATTTACAAACATGAGTTAGAATTACACCAAAATAAAAACTATTTGAAATAAGTAACTCAAAATGTGTTACACAAAGTTGACAATTTTCAAATAGTAAGTTCGCTTAGACAACAGGAGTTTAGAATTAGCGATTATTCGTTTTTCCAAAACAGAATAACTAATAGTTATTCTGTTTTGGAAATAATAACAGATTATTATTGTAAAATGATGATCTGTTTACAATATTCATTGTAATATGATCATCATTATGATCATATTACAAATAATACATTACTCAAGATACATTACTCAAGACATTAGAAAATGAAAAATAATTAAAATGCAGATTATTTTAAAGCCGGTCCAGCTGGATTATTTGCTACCAGTAGAAATATTTGGCGGCGTTAACTATGCCATTATAGCAGTTACAGTACACTTTGGATATTTGCTAGCGCGACGAGATGGTATAATTCGTGATGCTAAGTACGCCAATCTGCAAACGATTATGCAAATGAAAATATGGATAACGGTTTTTCGGTAACCTTAAATGAACAGTATTTATAGGTTGTGAGCATGTGTCAATCGCCAAATAATGAAAAGTCGCTATTGGTGGCAAGCTATCCTATCTGTTCATTAGCTTTTATTAACTTTACATGTACGCAAGTCGCCAAATAACGAAAAATCGCCATGGGTGGCAAATTCGCAAGGTGTCCAATAGGTTTTACATTATTAAAAATACAGTTGAAACAGATGTTCTGTTTTTATTATGCTTTAGCTCCTAATTAATATAACTTTTGAATGGCAACATTAAATATCATTGTGTTTCTGAGGAGTGCAAATAATTTTTCCAGCGATTATAAACGGAGTCCGCACTCCAGGTGGAGTATAGCTCAGGACCCGTACAACACGAATTCCCATAACAAAAGATCTTCCGTGTTATGAGGGGGAGGGGGTCTACTGTAGAGTGAAGTTTAAATTTTTATGTAAAAATGAACATGCAAGAACCAAGCAATGTGTAGCTCAGTAACATTCTATCTGATCCAATCTTCGGGTTTTGTCTGTTGAAATTATGTCTTTTTAACGAATAAGCCTTATTAGGGGCCGAATGCCTCATACGAAAAGCGAGCGTAGCGAGTCTGGGGGCCTTGGCCCCTAGTAGTTGTAGAATAACAGTAGTGTTTGGCGCATTTTGGCTTCAAATATAAGGCAATAAACAACAGATGTTTTAATTCGAATTTCGCAAAAAAATCTCTTCGATTAATGGAAGTTTTAATAATACCCGTAAATATTTTATTTATAATAAACTTATTACAATGTAAATTAATATATACTTCCGTAACAAAAATATTCCAATAAGTAAATGCTTCACTTGGAAAATATAATCAATAATTAAATTATAAATAATTTCATCTAAATTCTTTTTAAAAATATTATATATATTATTAAATATATTATTACATTTATCACCAGCGATAGAACTAATTTGATTCATATTTAAGTACAGTAAATTCAGAAATATGATTTCTTTATTTCCCAGGCATTAACCTTGTTCACGATCAATTTGCACACTTTAAATCAATTCAGATACCACACAGCAGCTTTTATATTGTTCCTCTACAGAAAGAAGAGCCCAGTCAATCAGTGGCATGGGGCAATCCATTTATAAGTTTTTGGGTTATTAGCAGTGCGTACCTGAGCGGTTAGCGTCTTAGGAAAAGAAAAAATGTCAATTTGATTTTATTCTATTGTTATCGAGTTAAACCCTCCCATAGAACCCAGATTTATTTTGTTCCCCCCATCGTTGCAAAGACACAACGGATAAGATACCCTTCTGTACCCAGTAACACGAATCTATGAATGCTCCGCTGGCGTCCTGCGTTGCGAAAGCGCAACAGTGGTTGCATTAGACGCTGATAAACCCACACCAATCTGGGTAACAATGCTGGAAACAGAAGAAAATCTTCGGCGTTGAATCTTTGAAACGGTGGGAGCTAACAGGTTAAATCTGGGTTTAAGAATTAAAATCACAGATGAGAAAGGGTTGGGTCGCATTGTACTGAGTTCAAGTAATTTTAATAGTATAAGTAACAATGTCTTTAAAATTCATGTTTACTTTATGCATTAGTGTTGTGAAAATAAGCTTCATTCCCGTAAACAGAACTAGCTGATTAGCCGACTAGAGCAGCAGATAATTTTAAAGTCAGGTTGCGTCGTAACGCCTAATGCAACCAGGCAACGCCGGGCTAAGCAGCTAGTATGCAATAAGTAATGTACATTTATATTCAGGGCCTGATTTACGACGGGGCATTCGGGGCACTGGCCCGGTGCCCCCACTCTAGGGGGGGGCGGGCAAAATGAAAAAAATACGCAGTAATTTTTTGTACATCCAACATTTCGCTCATATTTCCTGACATACTGTAAAATGTAACAAAATATGATTACAGTAAATACACTCAAAATACTGGTGTTAAAAAGATAAAACAGTGAAAACTTCGTAAATAAACACTCATAAAATGATACCTTTTTTGCAGGAAACGCGTTTTCGTACTGAAAATTTCAGTACGAAAATGAGTTTTCTGCACAAAAGGTATCATTCTATGAGTGTTTATTTACAAAGTTTTCATTGTTTTATGTTCGGAGTTAGTTTAGTGGAATTCTAAAATTTAAAAAAAAATTTCTTTCATTAGATTCATAAAATGCTTTGCTTATGTATACCTGTCAAAGGTATGTAAACTCATAGCAACCTATAAAATAAAATCACTCTTGTATTCGAGGAAGGTAAGATGTATGGAGGCCCCCAGGGGTATAAATAGGGCCCGGTTTATATTTTGTACCGTAAGATAGATTTGTTATCATTGGCTACATTGTAGTCGCCAGTAATAATAAGCTTATGATATAGTTTTAAATAATCTTTATAAGTCGGATAATTACATCTTGTATACATGCAAGTACGATTGTCTATGTTTAGAAAATTCTTTGCGAATTATAAATAAAAATTCTTCAATCATCTGCTAGATTATACTTATCTGAAAGATCTTTTCATATTAAGATTTTTACTGGTAATAAATTATGAACCACGTCTGTGTGATTCCACCTCCTCTGTTGTGTAAAGTTACTTTGAAATTTAATCAAGTAAAGTTTACCTCTTTGTTAATGTAGAGCCCAATATCAAGAGGATGAGCTTGAGATTCAGCACCCTCAAAGGTTTCTTTCGGTGCAACAGATTTTTCACCGGGTCCCGGGCCCGTCCATACTATCATCAGTCTTTGATGCTGCACGATCACCATCATCGGCTTTAATTTTTTTCTCGAAGAAAGATAAAAACATTTCACTTTGGGCTTTCTGTCTTTTTAAACTGGACGAATTCATGATCGTAAGAAACAAAGAACCCAAAACTTAAACTTCTGCTTACAAATTAGTCATCCAACTCAAGTGAATTCAGGAGAGACTAAAACTGAACCATTCGAAATTTCGTTATACCACATCTAATTCCCAGCAGACCCTCTTTTTTACCGTTTGTTGTGTGTGTGTGTGTGTGTGTGTGTGTATTCACTATTTGAATACTGTGGCTTGTTTATCTCAAGAAAAGAAGAGTGGTATGCTTGAAGACTACAATATACGCAATATATTTTCCTCTTTCCTTCATGACAATTTTGTTATCAGCTAATTGTAGCATGAATAGGTTCTTTCTGAGGATATTCAGTTCCTTTTTGCACTACAAGGGTGCGAATTACTCCCCTTTACATTGTCCGATTCGTCCATCCTAGCCCCACGAATTCCCTATCAGAAACACGACTGGAGATTTATTGCTTAAGGAGTCTATGACGGTGCTTGCTGGAAGCCTTTGATGATTTTACCTTGCGTCCTCCTTTTCAAGCCAACTACCGATACAAAGTTTTAAAAGATTTTTTTTAAAGAAGAGACACTTTTTAGAGAATTTGGAAAAGACAGAAGAGAAAGAAAAAAAATGGGCCCTTCAAATTGGTGGCCCATGGGCCCCATTCGCTCTGTAGATAAACGGATCCTGCTCATAGCGGCCCCTTACCTCATAGGGGGGGTCTGGACCCCCTGGACCCCCCCCTTCGCTGCGCCACTGTTCATCGCTGAGTCTTGAGAGACTGTTAGTGTTATTTCTCGTATATTTTCACTGAATTTTTGCCTGTGAAAGTGACTTATTTTGTGTGAGGAATACAGCATTTGTGAGAGCTTCAGATCTAAGCGAACTGTTAAAAGCACGTTACTGCTAGATTGTGCTTGTGTATTGTGTACAGCTGATTGTTCTAGGAAGTTCTAGAAGAAATAAAGTTTGTGTTCCATCCTGACAAGTGACTTTTTACTTGAACTTTTTACACCAACTGGACTTTAGGACGACGAACCCCAGGAGTAGCAGAGTAATTCCGCAACAATATTAAAGTTTGTCACTAATTATGTTTACTTTAACGAAATTTTGCTTACATTCTGCATTATATAATGCAAATAAAGTACTATTTTTATTTTGAAACATATTTTAACTAGTGAATTTTTTTATACAGAAGATTTTGATTATAATTTAGATCATTAAAAAAATAACTTACAAAAAGTAGGCAGTTTAAAGAAATTTTTAAATTCTTATTGGTAAGTAAGTAGTAGAATTTGGTTTAATTATCAAACATAAATTTATATGAGTTAATTATGAAACTAAAATCATGTAAATTTTTCGATATTTATTCTGTAACTGTTTTTTGTTGTGACTACTTAAATAGATACTTATATAATATTAATTACTTTATAACAGACGAATATGAGAAGAAATTTTCTTATGTAATTTATTACACTAAGTTTTTCTTAAAAGATACTTCGTTTTATTGTTTTCTATTATAAAGATTACATGCTGTAAGTAGCTGGGGTGGATTGAGAAATCATTCAAGGGAGGGTTCATTTTGTGCCTGGACAAATATATATACAGTCTATTTTGTATATCATATTGCAAATAAGGAGAAATAAAACAGATTTTTTCCCCTGAATTTATGAAATTGTGGTGTATTGTATATTTCAGGAAAAGAGTTTAAGACAAAGTTAATTTGAACTACTGAAATATGAGACTGTACCTTCTCAATTCCTGAGTGTTTATTCGGAAATTTTTGTTAAAATTTTTGGCTGTATACTTGAATATAGTAGCTGTTGTTTGCTGTGGAATATTGGAAATAAATTTTAGAAACAGTTAATTTTTTATGAATTTTGTGATGGATTTTCACTAAAACATATAGAGAGAGACAGATTCTTTGATGCTATATTGTCAGGTTAAAAAAAAATAGCTGTCAAAGTAATAGAGATGCACCGAATATTCAGTTGGTATTCGGTATGCTCAGATTTAAATCTAAATTCTGTTGCTTTTCAATTTTTCTTAAATCTTATGACACATTACTTTAACCTTACTATTACTAAGGCCCTTATTCAGATAGATTTAGTAGCTACTAACCCTATTGTTTAGTTACTAAATTTAGTAAAGTGGATTCAGATAGAATTTGGAGGCGGAGATACTAAACACGTGACCAAAACAAGCTGCTAAAATCACGTGACCAAGAAAGCTGCTAAATCACCGACTAAATAAACGCACGCCTGGAACAAGCGCTCTGATTGGTCTCTTAGCTTCCCTGTTAACTTATCCCTACATTTTCCCTGACTTCCCTTGGTGTTGTTCACGTGATTTAGTACTAAATGTATCTGAATCCCGATTTACGAACATTTAGTATCTCCGCCCACTTACTAAGTTAGTAACTGAACAATAGGTTTAGTAGCTACTAAATCTATCTGCATAGTAGCCTAACTCATTTAAATATGAAACAGTAACCAGAAAAAAAACCCTAATCTCTAACCGCACCGCTAAGACGCCGCAATGACGTCACGTGGCGGAGCAACACGGCGTCCGCGCGGCGAGCGCCGAGGGTTTGCGCATTATCTGGCGAGAACGAATATTCCGCAGCGCCCGCAAAGCTACAGCCAATTACAGAAGAGCTTTTACAGCTACAGCCAATTGCAGAAGAGCATTGGTGTATTTACTTGCGGCACCGCAAGCTGGCCGCGCGGACAGCCAACGGTCCAAAACGGCGAAACAGTACGGCATGGGTGCGGTGCGGTGCGGCGCGGCAGATATGAATCCACCTTTAGCATGTGGTTTGGTTTTCCAGAGAAATTCCATCCCATCCCCAATTTTCGATGCCAGTCCCCAAATTTTGTGTTTTATGCAATTTGTCCTCAAAATGTAAAGAAGCAATTGAGGACAATTTTTAATTATTACATTGTTTTTTAATTAGATTACTGTTAATTATTTCATTAATTATGAAATGCAGAACACCCTCCAAAAAAGTATTTGAGTAAAAGATAAATTTCCTACGTTGGTTTCGTATATTAAATATTATTTATCATAGAATATGAATTAGGCTGTGTGTAAATATGACTTTCCATATTTCTGCCAAGTTGTGCGTTTTTCAAAATTATTATTCGCAAATCCAAAATAGAAAATTTACCTCTCACTCGAATCTTTTTTAGGAGGGTGTAGGGTGTACGTATTTCGAGTCAGAAGGGTACATAGGGCGAGATTCAAGTGAAATGCGCGATCGAGTTCGAATCGAACGTTTTTCAGTCCACAGTTCGAACATTTTGGCAGAATGTTCCCAATGAACAAACCTATCGCGCTGTCACGTGATCAAAACACGATTCATTTGTTTCAGCTGAATAAGAAACACTGATATATTTCGAAGTTTCCCCTGTTCGACGCGGAAAACGTACGAATTGTGTTTCACTTGAATCTCGACCATAGTTTTAGCGTAGAATGCTATACTTTTTAGCCTTGCGGTATAAAATATTATTGCCTATATATCTGAGATATGAAAAATTTGTCAATTATATCCAGAAATGCCATTTTTCTCAAATCTATCTATGCATATATAAATAGGCTAAGGAAACCTTTGTGTCCCTTTCGCAGAACACTGCGCTAACGGATGAGCGCGAAATTCAGCACAGTTAAAGTTCGCATAGAAGTGATAGTGCGAATGTTAAAATTTTTATGTAATATTCTATTGCACCGTAAAAAATTAAAGAAGTAATTTGGTACGCAGTATTTCGCGCCAAGTGAGGCGATAGTTCCATTGTTCTGTCAATTTTGAACTAACAACAATAAGTTTCAGCAGTACTATAGGGTTATAGTATTTCTCCAAAATTTACAAAAGTTAAGTTATTCCCAAGTTTGGTAAAACGCCAATGACTAAAATGTGCTTTAGCCAGGCCCGGACTGGCCAGGTCGGCTGGTCGGCGATTGCCGAGGGGTCCGGAGCTTAGGGGGTCCCAGAGATGCCCCGAATAATGGATATCGTCGTTGTCAAATGAATATCTGCTATGTGCACTGTTTGGAGATTTCGACATTTTGACTATTATGACTAGTTTACTAACCGAATTTTCTTGTAAAAGACTGCTATGTGACTCATACGCATTAAACGGTGAACTGTGATCTCCAAGAAAAATATGCTACGTGAATCAACTAGAATATTTTCAAATAATAACTACTAATAAAAACTGGTAATAATAAATAAACTTTTTGCACATAGCAGACATTAGTTTGACAACGACGATATACTACTTTATAATTAGAGTAATTTGATATATACAGAGTAGTATGTATCAAAGTAATTTGATTATTTATTTCCCAGTAATCTTACGCCTTTACACAGTGGCGTAACGGATGACCCCCCAAAGACTCGCGGCGCGAGGACCTCCCCCAAGAAGCAGATGACCCAACAGCTTTAAAATAGCTTAATGCGGTTTCTGGCACGTAAGCCTAATTTTTGAATATTGCATATCCTAATATTCTAATCCCCTAAATTTCCCATTAAGGGGCCCCTTTTTAATCTCTAGACGAGGGCCCCCAAAGGAGCCAGTCCGGGCCTGGCTTTAGCCCTATGCTTGGCGACTTTAGACGGTCGATAAGTGCGCGAAGTGTTGTAAACTCCAAAAAACGAACCGAACAGGGCAGGTTGCAATCCAGGGGACCCTAATAGCAATGACTGCTTGTTTTCTGCTTGGGCGTTCATCCACTCATCGCTAACTCACCGACTCATCGAATTAAGGCATCGGCAAGAGCACTTTTGATTTTTCTGCAATAGATGAATTTTTATTCATGCATAAAGGTGATCTAGACGAGCAATTTCGCCGATGGGAAATCGACAAACAATTTTTTATCCGAAACTGCAGTTCTATAGTCATCGGGCCATTCAAATGTCCCAGTGGTTTACATTTTACCTAAATTCCTATAAATATTTGCGTAATTTAGATGTGTCTTTGCATAATCTAAGGGAAATTTTGAACAATTCTTGAATTAATCGCATAATTTACGTCAAATTTCTTGTATTGGGGTTGGGAGGGAGCAGGGGGGTGGTATCCCCCCCTGCTCCCTCCCACAAAATTTAAATTGGGAAAGAAATATTTACAAAAAAATGTAAGTGTTTATTATATAAAATTGTTTGTAATATTTAAATAAATAAAAAAATGCTTAAAGAAAAGAAAATCTATTTGAGCGTCAGCTGCATTATAAGAATAACGGAAACTTCATTAAAATGAGCAACTCTTTTAAAACCTCCTTAATGTAAACAGCAAGAAGAGAAATAAGTTAATTTTTTAAAGTTATCCAAGAAATATGAAAGTTAAAATCACACTAAAATTCCCATACAATTTGCAATATTGTTTTTTAACTATTAATTTTGAATGTTGTTGCTACTTACATACATTGGTAAAAAGTGAAATTAATTCATCACCAATCGAAAAATTTGACTATTATTAATAATAGCTGAACAGCATTTTGTCAAAATTTCACCACAAGTCCCAATCTGAGACTAAAATAACCGGTACTTCAATCTTTGGCTAATGCATGATAAGTATGGCCTTCTGGTAGAGCGCTAGTTTGTGGCTCTGTACGCTCAGGGTTCGGGCCTGGTGGAGGAAGAATATTTTTTTTTTTTTTTCGGAAAAACGGAAAGCTAGCATCCAAAAAACGAAAACATAATAAACAGAACGGACATTTTTTTGGAAATTTTGCTGCCAGTCGTTTATTTTTTATTAACAGGTATATTTTAAACAGTTTATCGGTTTCTCACCGGTTTCTTTTCGTTATTTCATCGGAGACATCGGGAAACGATGATCGGCTTTATGGCCCCCGAGCGGACATTTTGTACCAGTTGCCGATGAAATTTCTCCTTTTTTTGGATGAAAAGCCGTGACCGGCCATTACTCCTTCTCCTCGGATTAAACTCACCCGCCTCTCATTGACCGATGGGTTATTGCTACTAGGGGATGCTCTACAGAAACACGTCAGTTCGAAAATTTCTTTGCATTCTCTCGCCACGCAGTATGCTAAAGCAAATTTTCTCCAAAAATATTATTGAAGAAATACCTCTGCAATTAATAGGGAACGAAAATAATATTATTAATGAAGTGCATGGAAATATTTCCGAAATCATACTCTCTCTCATATAACGTATTGAAGTCAGTTATAATAGAACCTAAAAAGGATGAGTGAACCTTTATTTTAATGCAGATTTAATCGAATATCTGATGAATAGAGAACATATCACCACAGCTAAAATAATTTGCTATAATGACAATGAAATCAAAGGTACTTACGTATTATCCCGGCGGTCCGCCAAGACGAACGATTTTCACCAAGAAAAATGCCGAACACATGAAATTATTGATGGTTTGGAATACTACTGGTAACTGTTTGCCAGCATATTTGACGAAAAAATAGTTTGGCTGGAATGACCGCTGGGATATTACGTAAGTACCGAAATGAATAACTATCCAGTAGATTTTTGAATTCTTTGACAATGAGTGGGGTTTTTTTTTTCGGTTAGCCGGGAGCAAGAGAAAAATTTCCAAATAATTTATCTGCGCCAAGTGCTTACAAACCTATAGCGATTTCCAGTGCATAGTTGTTTATCCCTTTTCATATTTTGGAAGTTTAATTTAATTTCGTATTTTAATTTAATTCCACACGTTTCCCCCCAATTCCACATTATAGCATACAAATTTCTTTTTAGTATATTGATATTTTTTGTATATATTGAATTCGGTACATAAATACTATTTTGCATACGGATTAAAACTTCCGGCTTTGTTTTGGGGAACGACAGTGTTTCAGAAGTAGTCTTTAAACGTTTCTCAAAAGAGTTGGATAAAATAATGTGCCACATTACTGCACATTACTTTTACAGCCGCGCTAACTAAAAGTTAGTTTTATTTTGACAACAAAATTGAATATTTATAAAATTAAATATTAATTAGATGAAAAGCGAAATTCAGCTAAAATGGTGGGAAAAAGTCCTATTGGGACTAAAGTATAAAGTATTGGATGGTGGCAAAAAGTCCTGAATACACTGAACTTTTTTCCCTAATTTTTGTGGTTGACTGACTTTTTCAATATGAAATTATCGTAATTTCTTAAATATTGTTAATGATTCTAATTTGTTCTCAATACTTTTCAACAAGGCTGTAAAATGTTTATAATTTATGTTTGTCTGTATGTCCGTTCGTGCTCAAACTGCTGTAAAAACAAAGGGTGCTTATGCATTTTTAGAATGATTTGGAGGCCATATAATTAATGTTAAAAATTTTTTAATATATATATATATATAATGATGTTTAAAATAATATTGACCATAAAGCAGAAGTCGATTCAGGAATTTTTTCCAGGGTCCCATTTTTGTGAAAACTGTTTGTGAATTTCAATACCTCTTTTTGTGAATTTTCAATTGATTTCTATTTCTCTTTCACAAATTTTCAGATCGACTGCACATTTGGGTGTTCCAGTAAAAGAACTATAAATGACGGAGACATTATTTTAAATGGAGTGGTTTGCCCTGTAATCCTTAATAACATAAACCAATTTTGTTTCATTTGAAACACCCAAATATGTCTGAAGTACGATTTAAAGAATGCGACTACCCGTAGAATATAACACTATAGTCAACAAATTTAAACTTTTATTCTGCCTCTGGTTTGTAAATGGGTGGATTAACTTAAATTCGAGGTGCTGAATTCACTGGTAAAATCAATTTATGTCTATCACGTCACATTTCCAAGAGGCATAGGAAAATCAGAAGCAATACCGGCATAATTTGATGGAATTGAAACTAACAAGAAATTCATATTAAGAACTTCATAATTCAATATTGTTTTATATGTATACATTGGTATTTATATGTATGCACATGCCAACATAGATATCATCTTTTTTCTTGTCCAAAATGCCCTTCCCACTTGGTTTGAATGAGGATCAAGCCGCTAACTCGATATTTGCCAGTCTGATATGAAACGATGGATCGCTGAACAATTTTTCTATTTGTGGTCCAATAAATATACTTTATTTTAATTTTGCTTCACTCAGTTTGAGAAACTTTTCTTTCAAATGATTGAAGACTTGAATTGAAGAAAGACCTCATTTATCCAGAGCTTTGACAAAGTTCTTCATAAAACCCAACTTGACATGAATCGGAGGAAAAATGATTTTAGGATCAAACAGGAACTTTTTGTACCTGGAGCTAGAAGGTTTCGTTGTGGCAGTCTCAACCCCAAAAGTTCAGCTTGCTGTTTTGAAAGTTTTAGATTGCGAACCGTATTGTTCAACTCCTTTTGATTAAAGAGCTGAGGCGAAAAATCTTGAGAATAATGGGAATATTTTCTACAGGTTCTTGATCAGCGTCTTCAGACTCACTTGACATTGTTTCTAATTCTCTGTCTTGCAGATTACAAGAAGGAACAGGCAACCGTTCATTATGTCACAGGCAAATGCACTGAAGATACATTTAATACTTTATTTTATGTCTAGTTTTGATAGAGAATCCCCTGCAATATTCTTGAGAGAGAAGTTATAGGCTGAAAAATGATCCTTATACCAACTCCATACCATAGGAATTGAGGATTGCATAGCTCGGCATTTTCCTTTCAGTCACTTGGTTAAAGTAGTAGTACATGTTATGCCCGAATATGAGGCGCAAAAGTTTTATCTTGATCACCAAAAGAGCTATCAAAATATAATTTATAGGCCTTCTTAATCAAATCAGTAATTGTTTTTTGGGGCTTTTGGGGAGAATTTTTCACAGACATGACAAAAGTTGTATGGGTGGTTAAGAGAACTACTATGTTTACTAGTTGTTATTTTTAGTAAATGTAAGTTTTAAATATATGTATAAGGTTAATTTCAAAATAAAAATACATCTCAATAGAAACACTCACTTATTAAAAAAAGCTCTCAATACATTCTTAAACTGAGATAAATACGATAGTAATTGCACCATGCATGCTTCAGCATTTATTAGGTCATAATGCTTATTTCGCACTACTGGATTATCATCCGTCCATCTAATGAATAATGCTTGCCTGTGTAACATCTGACATCAAGTGAGAATTTGTTGATCTTATTGCACTTTTGTACCAAACTTTAGAAAAAAAATTAAAAATTAAACATTAAAATAAAAGAACGGAAAGTAGTGAAATTAAGAAAAAAATAAATAAAAATCCTTAAAAACTCAAAAATCTTACGTGCTAGAGCATTTTGAAAGGTAGATTCGGATTCTAAACACCAAAATACATACTAATTGATTTATCACATCCCATAGGCAAAATATCTGTTGAGTAGTGCAGAGCCTGATTATGACCAACGGGAGCCCCGGGCATTGATGAATTTTGGGGGGGGGGAATCTATGAAATTTATTTTATTTTTCATAAAATTTTGCGATAAAAAAGTATTTCAGAAAAATATTTGAAATTGAGGCCCCTTTCGAGCCAGGGACCCGGGACAAAGTCCCATGCGATAATAAGTCCCTGAATATAATGTATCGAATTCTTTTGGGTGCTCCTGTAAAAAAGTTATTAATTCTATATACACCATATATTATATAACATATATAAATTTTGTAACAATCGTTTTATATTTACGGCAGTTATAGATGGACAGATAGAAAAGATGGACAGACAAACAAAAATCAAACACTTTTTAGCCTTGTTTGAAAGTGTTAAAACGCATCAGAATCACAAACAATAGTTAAGATATCACTATAATTTCATAACAAAAAATTAAGTCAAACACAAAAAATTATTCAAAATATTGAGCCATCACTGATATTTTATTAACACACACAATTAAATTAATAAAAATAATAAAATAAATAAATAATCAAAAACATGCTTTCATAACACTTAAAAGACCTCTGAGGGGGGGGGGAGAAAAAAACAATTGAAAATGCATAGTCATCCTGGAGGCACTGCTTCCTTTGTTGAATCACCTGGCTTAGGGCCGGCGGGAGCAGTGGCCAAGTCACTAAACTCCCTTCCCGTAAGAACACGGAAAGTGAAGCAGCACCGGCTTCACCAGGGCTTGGAGTGGGGGGTGAACTCCTCTCTCGGCTGGACTCTGTGGAACCGTGTACGCTAATGAGAGCTGCTGCACGTAAAATCTGTTGGTTGGTCCGAAGTCCTCCATGTTCAAATGATACCTCTGGCGGTGCCAATTTCAGGTGCTAGGTCTCTCGTCTGGAATTGGCTCAAAATCAGGAGAACCCGGGTTAAGATCGGCTCTTCCTCCCACTGGGGCTCATTAAAATGGAAGCTGCTCCTTTTCGCTCATCGCTGTCCTGGAGATCTGGCACCGCTTCGCGATTGCTAAAGGGCATTTGAAACAACAACAGTTCATGATACTTAGTTACACATTAAAGTTTCAAGTTGATAAAAAAAATCTTTTTTTTCACACAAAAATCTGGACATATGGTTTAGAAATGCTGCTTTTCTTACAATAATTTGGAATCTTTATTTATTTTTACCTACCAAATTTAGCGATTTTTAACAGTTTTTATATTTAACACCACATCTGTACATTTACTTAATGTTTAGATGGTCAGTTGTTCGATTTTCTTACAATAAAACTAAAACCAGTAAAATTCCGTTTAAAAATGTTGACCCTACAGTGAAAAAAATCATAAGTTGTTTACCTTTTATTAAATAAAAACATTTTGAAGCATTACTTCTGTCGATAAGCAGTAGGAATTTTGTTCTTATAAAATTTATCAATTCTTAGAAAAAGGAGCGGGAAGTTAGCAGATTTTATTTGAAGATGATAGACTAGTTACAGTTCCTTTAAAACTTCTTAAATTCCTAAGACACATTGCAATAGCAAATCAGACAGGCGGTTCCCATCACCACCTCAGAATTTCATGATTTTTTTTCTTCTGTTGCCTTATCCAAGGAAAGAATAAATCGGAAATAATTTAGGATCATATTTGGCACTTTATTGTCTCCATTTCACTGGCTCTGAGGTGCTTCAGAGAATATTTTCTTTTTATCTGATAATATACTTTGAATATTAACATCTTAAATTCAAATACATTCGAAGATAGTCAGAGCCCCAAATACCCCCAATTTTTATAAAAAATACAGTTTTTAAGCATGCTTTAAATCTTGGCTCTGACGTGATACAGAAAAAATTTTTGCACATTGCAGTTATACATCTTCATACAAAGCAAATCAAATGTTAAAAGATTTTGAAGGCCCCCAGGGCCCCTCGGTACGGGGTCTCAAACATGGTCCTTAATGCTAATTTCAGCAATTTCGAAGCGTTGTTGCAGCTGGCTGTGACTTCCCACATGAGAACTATAGATTTTTACCCTAAGTCCCTCCTTAATAGTGTTGATCATGTAATACATTTCTCGCTCTCTGTGTTTATCCGATACCGTTATGTTGTATAAAAGGAATATTTGTATTTTTAACTTACCAGCAAGTTTGAGAGGTCTTTATGAATTCGGTTTGTTTGTCTGTTCTGTTGTCCACCCGTCCAGTCTTCTAACTGCTGTAAATATACACCGATTTGTGCGAAATTTATGTTTTTCTATGTACAATACCATGTACCTTATTGAAACTTGTGTAAATAGCATTTTTATTTCTTTTACAGGAGAAAAAAATGTAATACATCGCATACTATGGGCAGTTATTCTTGAAAACGTATTCTAGAGATATTCAGTTTTTTAAAAGAAAACAAAGTTGGCATACATATAATTAAGGCTCTCAAAATAATGCTCTCCATTGAGAATAGTGTCTGTACTATTAATAGTTCTTCTACAGGAGCACTCAAAATAATTTCAATACATTACAGTCTGTGGCATTTGAGAGACACTAATACATTTCTAGCACAAGACAATGAGTACAAAATTTTTATATTCTTCAGTTAAACGTTGGAAAAAAAAATTAAAGATTTTTTTACAGTGTCTCATAAAATTGCATTTATAGTGATAATACACATTATCTTATGTCCAAAATCTCTCCAGTTTTAAGGAAAATACATCGTCAAATTTGTCGCAAAAACATTTTTGTGTTGGAAAGTGTTTTATAATCTATACGTTTAGCATGATTTATCTTTCTTGTATTTTTTTTTTTTTTTAACCATGAGAATTTTGGAAAGTATTTACTCACAAATTAATTAACAAACGTTGCTTACTTTCGTTTATGTAACAGAAAAATGAAAAATGTATTTACCAGTACACTTACGTAACATGAAGCTAAAGTGCAATTTTTAGTCGCCTTCTAATCCAACGCATGTATGAATATTAGACAATTTATGAAAATTTTCCATTCAGAATCTCAAAAGTACAGTTTTTTTTTTAAAATCCTAAATGAATACATTAATACATATTTTCAGACTATGCTTAGATTTACGAGATCAAAAGCATGGAGAAAAACAATGATAACAAGGAAAATCAGACTTTCTATTGTGCTATAAGAAACAATTTCACTTGAACAGAAACGAAAATGAACAGTTTATTCAAAATTAGCTAACCATTTAAACTGCTGAATTAAAATTATTTATCGGCATTAAGTAGAGGAAGAAATACACAACCATCAACATAACTTTCATAAAAATGTTTCAGATTGCACAGCTTGGCTCCTTGAAGTAAAATTATTGAAGGATTTTGAGCAGAAAATTAGAAGAAGCGGTCTTCCTGTATTAAAAAAAGACTCTTAAAAGTTGGTTGAGAGAAAGGATACTAGGGAAACTATAAAACTTCTGCTTGGTGTACTTTAAAACGTTAAAATTGTTTTAAAATAGGCTCTTTAAACTCCAAACAACAAATAAAATAATTTCGCAGTTAAAAAAAATTTTAAATTGTGCCGAGTCCGGTTGATTCCTACTTAAACGCCCCCCCCCCACTCTCGCCGATAACAATACATAAGCAGTTACCATTTTTTTGTATTTATTTGACAACCGTAACTTAGAATTAACACGGCGGTTTGGAACAACATGTAAGTACATTATTTTATATATATACTAGCTGCGTGCCCGTTCTTCGCACGGTAGGAAACGAAAATTTTCCTTACATGTGTAATTCCAATTAATTCCAGTGAGGTGAAATCTAAAATAAAAGCAAAATTATTTGACTTATGATCTAAGGTTTGCGTCATGAGTACTAACCTGGCATCTTTGCAATACAGTGACTCAAAAAACTACGTCAGTGTCATTCGCGACCAGAAAAGTAAAAAGCTTAGTCGTTTGCAGAGAACTCCTGACTTTCAAAATGTGTTATTTCTACATAATACTATTTTTTAGGTTCAAGTTGTAGCATTAAATATCTCAGACACTACATGAAATGGGCAATCGTTTATTTTAAAATAGCTGCGCACCCGCTCTTCATACGGGAAGAAGCGAATATTTTACTAAACTCATATCTGCATGTGACAAAACAGAATTTCATTTTTTAAAAAGTTCAAGTAATCTCCTCTGTTGAAATTACTGCGGGATATATCAACGCAAATTAGAATTATTATCCTTTTAATTTCATGAAATATTTATTAACGTGGCATGTAGTGATTTATTCATATTATCCTTACAAATCTACAGTGTTCTAACAGTGTTTTCTAACCAACCGCCCCCCCTAACAAACTTGTAGTAATCTGCCACTGTTATACACTCAGTAGCGGATCCAGGGGAGGGGCTAGGGGGCTTCACCCCCCCAACACTTTCTAACACTTTTTTTCTAACAACCCTATTACGCATATTAATACTATCTATCTTCGCTTCTCCCTCTTTAATGCTCAATTTAACGAAACAGCTTACATTATTTCGCACAAATAGGACCTTTTTATTCTATGGCGATTCTTTGCAATTTATGCATTACCATAAACATTATATTCATTTCACATAATAGTTGTTATTAAGGAAGTTATGCATACATATTTAATTTATGCATAGTTTTGTAAGATTTGCGTATTTAGCATCGCAAAACATTTAATCTCACCTTCGTGAAAAATATTCAAGCGGAACCAACTTCAATATCTATGCATCCAATATAAAGATATCTTATAAATACTCCATATCTGTCTAGTGAAAACATAAAGCTTTGCAATCTCGAGGAGCTATTTAGAATTGCTATAACTGTGACAGGACGTTAGAGTTGCAGAGTTTACAAATTTAACGCATTTTTAAAAATTTATGACGTCACTGTTTAACTACCGTAAAAGATACCCCGGTTGGTTGAGGGAGTTAATCTGGATATTTCGCTCATTAGCTTTCAAACGGTATCATATTAAAATTTACAAAGACGTTGAAATTTTTTTTGCTTTATATAGGAATAGGATACTATGGAGGAACGTAATCCAACGTTAAAATAAAACAATACTCGCAACATGCATATGTTAGGAAACATATATGCCTGCGACATAATTAAATGCGAAAAATAAAAAAGTAAACAGACAATTTTTAATATATCCAGCTTTAAAACGAACTTTGCACCTTTTAAAATGAAGAACATTATCAGCTGCGTTAAAATATTTCAATTTTTAAATAAACAACGGATTAAAATGCCAATTGTAATAATAATAATAATAATAATGAATTTTTCAGTTTATTTCTAAAGTTTTAATCAAAATATCGCCTCCTTGCGTTAAAAAAAAAAGAGAGAATAGGGATAAATGCGTGAAGATTGTGGCGTAATTTTTACGTATCTTTAAGCATTTGACGTCATAGATCCTCACTTGCGAATTTAAATTCGATATCCCATTTAAAAACTCGAATTGTTGAAAAAAAACCTTTTTTCTAATCCTTTTTGTGGCAACGCAACCAATTTATCTCGTGCCATGATCAATTAATGTAATGGCGTGAGATCTCCCCTTGATGCTATTAAATTCTAAACATTAGGTTACATTAAAATTCGTAAAAAATCATCTAATTTACATAATTTTTTTGTTTTCGTTTTAAAAGAGGGAGAAAAGAATGTTTCACGATTTGTCAAAATATAAAAAAGTTATGACGGATAGAATTCAAGATGCGACAGTTTTAAAATTATTTTACGAAAAATTTGTCGAAACACATGGTTAGTAAAAAAATTCCTAAAAATCGGTAAATCATGTTACGTATTCAAAACAAACTGTTTTTAAAAGAAAATTTTCTCCTCTATCCGGTAATACAAATGCCGTTTTGCTGCGAGCGTAATTTCCGCCGTTATTATGAATTAGGTGAGAAAAATTGCCAAAAATCGCATAAAACATAAAATAAAAAAATTCTTGGTCGAATTTTGAAAAAATCGCTTCGAGGTGCACAACTACATGTTTAGATCTTCCCGAATACCAAATTTGGTGTTTCTAGGTACAGCCGTTTGTCCGTAACGCAGCCGACAGACACACACACAGACACACCCACACACAGACACCTTCTTTTATAATAAGTAGAGATTTCTTCTTCTTCTTCTTTTTTTGGGGTGGGGAGGGAGGTTGCCAGTGAATGTAGTTTTAATAATTACGTGTCTTCTTTAAATGGTGCGTTCAGCGCTAATTCGTTCCCATTCGTTTTCATCTAGTTATTTTGGGAGCGTTGAAACATGTGCATAATTTCTCAAACACAATGACTGCAAAACTCGCCAAGTGCGGCGACTTTTTAGGTTGACGAAAGTGGGGGCGAAAGTGATTGGTGATTGTGCTCAATTGATTAAGCATCCGACATCATCAAATTGATGCTTTGAGATGAAAACTGCCAAATGAATACAACTATTTATATCATTTCGGAAAAACGCATCATCTGGAATTTTAAACGCCTGCTATCCACACAATCGTATTCAGCAATTTTAAAATTTATGAACCTTAAGAAAAAATACATTTCGGCTTAATTATTTCTCATGCTTTTTAATGTGACGTGAAACTGATGTAATGTCTTATGAAATGCCTTACTTATATGTGTGAAGACAGGCTTTTATTCTGGTTACTGATTAGTCGGGGAGAGCATGCGCATGGTCATAATTGCATCAAATGCGTCTTCAAGAATCTATACCTGGAAATGTTAAGAGAATTTGAAGAAAATTTTCTATTTTTTAATGACTATGTCATTTTATCTCTCAACACCCTTTATTGAAAAATGTGTCCCAAAAATGCGACATAAAAAGCGACATAATTTTACATGTATTTAAATACAGCTTTAAGTTTACAACAGTTCACAACAGCTTTAATCTATTGTTACAATATTTCGTAAGCTGTAGAATATGCTTCACATGTATTTTTTACATATTAATGACTATGTCATTTTATCTCTCAACACCCTTTATTGAAAAATGTGTCCCAAAAATGCGACATAATTTTACATGTATTTAAATAGTATTAGTTCACAATAGTTTTAATCTATTGTTACAATATTTCTTAAGCTGTAGAATATGCATCACATGTATTTTTCTCTATAAATAGGTTGCACTCCTAAAAATTTCAACATAGCGTTACCAGGCGAAATACGTGAAAGATGAGCGATAAAATGACATAGTCAATTAATATCGTTTTAATATGGCAATAATGAAACTCAAAAATTAGGGGGGTTCAGGGGGATCTCCCCCTGACGAGGCTCGAACAGCCGAGTTTTATTATTTTTTTAAATTTGCAGTCAAAAAAAAAAAAATCAAGGGATAAAACTCACAAAAATATAGAAATTTATTTTCTATCATGGATTTACTTGGTACCCTAATACACATCGTGTAGCGTAATGTTAGATGTTACATGTCTACGTAACATTTTACGTATACATTTAAATATTATATGTAATAATGTATTTCTATATAATATGCATGCACTTGGCATGTATAAAATGTCTGTAAAATTCTAAATAAATGTAGTTGGAGGCACATTGATTGTGGAGCCACCAGGAGAGATAAATTTAAACTAAAATATTAGTTGCACATATTTATTATTAGAGGCTCATGGGAAGTTGTTCTATGATTGATCAACAGATGTTGCTGATGTAAAAACCAAAGTTTGTTTTTAGCATCAAAAAGTCACATTTCAAGGACATGTTGTTGCAGAATTACTCTGCTTGTTTCCGGGGTTCGTCGTTCTAAAGTCCAGTTGGTGTAGGAAGTTCCAGTAAAAAGTCCACTGGTCAGGATGGAACACAACTTTATTGCTTCTAGAACTTCGTAGAGTAATCAGCTGTACAAAATCCACAAGCACAATTAAGCAGTAATGTGCTTTTAACAGTATGCTTAGATCAGAATCTCTCACAAATGTTGTATTTCTCACACAAAATAAGTCACTTTCACAGGCAAAAATTCAGTGAAAATATTCAAGAGATATCGTACACAATCCCTTAAGACACAGCAATGAAGAATTTACACACAGCACTTTAAAAACAGCTTCATAAAGCAAGCTAAAACACGGCTTCTATAGCACTATCAATTCACAAAGCAAGCGTACCCTCACTGAGAGCTCTTCACACTCTGAGTGTTCAACTCGCTCTGAACTGGGGCTTCTGAAACGCGCCGGTATATATAGGAGAGGAAGAAGCTGCGGACAGTTTCCTAAAAAGTCTATTTCTTGAAGATTCTACATAAATCTGGAATACTGATTACGTCATAGAAGAGAAATGTTGGGTTATTATGTGTTTTTTAATGCAGCAAAAGCAGCTTTACAGGCTCCATAGGGAAAATCGAGCCAAATGACTAAAATGCCGCCAAGCTTGGCAACTTTTGGCGAAATATCGTCAAATTTGGCGCCAAAAATAAGTCCTAAAAAAATGAAGAGATCTAAGCCCTAGGACCAATATTCTCGAGATTTCTAGAAACCCATAGAAAAAGAATAGGAAAACTGAAACCTCCGTATCTCCGGTTCTAATTGGCCGATTTTGGTGCAACAAAGAGCAAAATTTATCTATTTGAAGCGTAGAATACGAATTTTAAACCATTTTAAGCCGCAGTGCAGCGGGTTGCCCCGAAAATTCGTAACAATATTATTTTTCTTCCAAAACTGTAAGTATTAAATTTTGTTTTGAACTGATAATCACAAGTTTAAAAGCAAGTTTTCAACTACATTTATGTATAGTTGAAAATGGTTAACTCTTAACATAATAAGATAGGTAAGCCATTTTGTAAAACACTTGCTTGTAGTGTACCTTGGAGGTAGTTAATGTTGTGTACCTTGGAGGTACCACCAAGGTACATTTCCAAAATTTTATTAATAATTATAAGTAAAAGTTGTTTGAAAGTATTTCTCTACTTTAATAACCAAAGTGCTGGTCAAATAGGCCTAAATCTAAGTGTAGCACTGTTAAATTCCTGAAGCTGTAAACCTATATATTAATTCAAAGCAAAGTTATTTGAGTTTAGTATTAGACAGTAAATAAATATATCAATAATTATTTATATATTATTGTTTCACAAATAATATTTTTTACAATTTTTTAACACTTTGCATTTTTAGAAAAATTTGCACTTTGCATTTTTGAAAAATTATCATTTGGCATAAGTTTAGATTACCTGAACGTGGAATAGAACTAAATGAGTTACACATAAAAGAGAAGATATTAAACAGTGGTTCTTTTCATTTGACTAAACTTTATTTTATGCCTAAACTATTCCGACTTTATTATTTTAGTTATATGAACAATTTTATGTTTTAAAAATTGTAAATTTAAAAGTAATTAGACTAATATTAGCCCAAAGTAGGCCTATGCAAAGTCAGATTACTGTAAACAAATGATAAACCAACTTTTCTTCATGCTGTGTAGTACTCCATCTGTTAAAAATAAATACCTCCAAGGTACACCACTGGTGGTGTGCCTTGTATTGTAAGCTATTAGGTTGTAACGAAAGTTTCCCGCCACCATAAACATCGTCAGTAAACAGTTTGCGTTGGTGTATTTGCTCATATTTTATCAAACGAGTTTTGGCATTTGAAAGAAAGAGACTTACTTTATAACTCTGTGTTATGAAATCTGTAAAAAAATATAGTTATCATTGAGTACAAGGTGTGTCAAATGGAACTATCACTCTAGAGGATTATAACCATCATTTACTTCCAGTTGTGTTGCAAAAAGTCAGCTACAGATTATCAACGAATAATGAGTACAGCTTTAAATACTTGTTGCATCACGTGACACTGTGCAGGTTTGGTACCGAAAGTTCAAAAAGAGTTATCTAAGGAGCAAGGGCGGACCCAGAAACTTTTTTCGGAGGGGGCGCAAATCGTAAATACTCATTTTATCTAGTGTAAAGAACACTCAATATTGGTGAAAGCCCCATTTATCTAGTGTAAATATACTTTTCTCGGAGGGGGCGTGCGCCCCCTGCGCCCTCCCCCTGGATCTGCATTTGCTAAGGAGCTAGAAGTTAGTTTTTCAAGCAGATTTGGCGGAAAACTTTCGTTACAACCTGATATTTTTGGCTGTATTGTAAGCTATTTTTTAAATAATTAAAAATGAGTATAGAAATGTATTTGGACATTTTATAAAAATATATATAACTACTGATATCCTTAAATTTATGGAAAAAAATATTTTACTGATATTTTCCGAACACATTTTTTGTAAAAAATCAAAGTTTGAAAATTCCTCCAAGGTACACCACCTTCCCCTATGTAAAACCAAAGGCTGAATAAATGTTATGTATTTATGACAACGCTACTCATCGACGATCAGACTAGGATGGGGGTGCCTTGGTCGAAAGACTTTCTAAGGGATTCTAGCGTGTATTCACTTTACAGCTGGTGAAAACCGACCCAAACTCAAGATCGTTAGATCGAAAGTCATTTTGATCGTTAGTTCTACCATTTTGAATGTCTTATCCACTTGGCTATGATGGGGCAAAGACTGAAAAAAACCGGAGCTTTTAATAATACAAGTGAAAGAAAAAAAAAAACGTCAAAGCAAAAGGTCAAAGTATTTGACACAATTTGCACGTGCAAATGCGATGTACCAAAAATGTTTTCATCAACTTGTATGAAATGGAAGAAATAATTTTCCACAATATATATATATATATATATATATATATATATATATATATATATATATATATATATATAAGAATGCTAACTCCGAATTTAGCCGCTAGGCGGCGCTGCAAACGGTTTCCTAGCATAGCGCACAGCAACTTTACTATACCTCGATTATACTTTTATGACTATAGCTCTTGCCGTTCAGAAATTATTGGGATGACAACGGACTTTAATGGGCACATATAGGGTGTCCAGTGCTAATGGTGCCCAATGACTATTTCCTAAATCGCTAGTCAGAGAAACATAGTTCCAATTATAAAAATACTATAATAGATTATACTAATTTGTATAATCTATTATATCAGAACTAATCGAAGTCAATAAATCAATTCCTATAAAAATAGCGAAATTTAAATTTTTATACGGTCCAGCCGTCCTACCAGTTTTATTTAGAAAAAATTTTCTTACTAGGGGCCAAGGCCCCCAGACTCGCTACGCTCGCTTTTCGTATGAGGCATTCGGCCCCTAATAAGGCTTAAAAGTACATAAAAATTTAAACTTCACACTACAGTAGACCCCCTTCCCCTCATAACACGGAAGATGTTTTGTTATGGGAATCCGTGTTGTACGGGTCCTGAGCTGTACTCCACCTGGAGTGCGGACTCCGCTTATAATCGCTGGAAAAATTATTTGCACTCCTCAGAAACACAATGATATTTAATGTTGCTATTCAAAAGTTATATTAATTAGGAGCTAAAGCATAATAAAATCAGAACATCTATTTCAGCTGTATTTTTAATAATGTAAAACCTATTGGACACCTTGCGAATTTGCCACCCATGGCGATTTTTCATTATTTGGCGACTTGCGTACATGTAAAGTTAATAAAAGCTACGGAACAGATGGGATAGCTTGCCACCAATGGCGACTTTTCATTATTTGGCGATTTACACATGCTCACAACCTATAATTACTGTTCATTTAAAGTTAGCGGAAAACCATTATCCATATTTTCATTTACATAATCGTTTGCAGATTGACGTACTTAGCACCACGAATCATACCATCTCGTCGCGCTAGCAAATATCCAAAGTGTACTGTAACTACTATAATGGCATAGTTAACGCCGCCAAATATTTCTACTGGTAGCAAATAATCCAGCTGGACCGAACCGACTTTAAAATAATCTGCATTTTAATTATTTTTCATTTTCAAGATATTAGTTATTCTGTTTTGGAAAAACGGATAATCGCTAATTCTAAACTCCTGCTGTCTAAGCGGACTTACTATTTGAAAATTGTCATCTTTGTGTAACAGATTTTGAGTTACTTATTTCATGTAGTTTTTATTTTGGCGTAAAATGGGTGTATTTCTACTTCATGTTTGACAATTTCACGTGATACTACATACTTGGAAACGCTTTGTTGCAAAGGAATGAATGATTTTATGCCAAATCTGGCAACCATTCTGTTTATTTTTGCAGTTTTTTATTAATATCTTCTAAAATAATTGGATTTTCGAAATTTAAGTCAGCTCATCAGGTTCCTCGGAATTTTTCGAATCTGTGGGCACCTTAGTCGAAACTTAAATCCCCACGGTTTAGGAGGAAATAAGCCAACAAGCTTTGACAGCGCCAGCGGCCTTTACATTTTTTTAGAATAGAGAGATACCCAAATTAAATTTCATGCTGTTCTGGAAACTTGCGGAATCTTTTCGCAATCGAAAGATTTCGTTTAGTGTACAGAGCTATTCTCATGTCCATGCAAACGATTTATTTGTGAAAAAAAAATGATAATAAACTGTGTAATCTGGAAAAGCTTTTTTAAACGAATTTGAATCCCAATTGTATGACGTCATTCACTTGAAAAGGGTAATTTTGTCACGCAAATGATTTACTTTTTTGACTCTCGGAAATAAAATGGGGCTGAAAATAGCGAAAAATCGCTTAGAAAGGAGGGAACGGGTGGATTTTCAGATTTTTAAAGAAGCGCAGATTGTTTACTATATTATTATTCATGATCATGAAAATTTTAAATCGGATCGTGCAAACGGTGAAGAAGTTATTAGGCTTTTTGTGTTAACTTTGTAAATTTCACGCGATTCTAGATACTTGGAAACGCTTTGTTGCAAAGGAATGAATGATTTTATGCCAAATCTGGCAACCATTCTGTTTATTTTTTCAGTTTTTTATTAATATCTTCTAAAATAATTCGATTTTCGAAATTTAAGTCAGCTTAGCAGGTTCCTCGGAATTTTTCGAATTTGTGGGCACCTTATAGTCGAAACTCAAATCCCCACGGTTTAGGAGGAGATAGGTCCACAAGCTTTGACAGCGCCAGCGGCCTTTACTTTTTTTTAGAATAGAGAGATACATTTTCATGCAAAATTTAAAAAAAGATCGCCCTTTTACGACCAAAATTCAGTGCGCGGCCTCGCAGCCAGCTGCGTCAGAAAACTTTTTTAGTTCTGTACCGCCAAATGGGGGATTCGATCGACCGCCATGCTGCTGGCTCGTAAATAGATCTATACAACGGCTGCACTTTTTCAGTGTTGGGTTGGGCAGTCTATTCAGCTGGTTTTCTATATTGGTGTGAAAATGATTGAGCTTAAAATAGTTAAATAAATTTTAAGATTGACCATTCGAACGGAGAGACCGGTTTCGTTCTCACTCACAAAAAGAGATCAGATTTGTTGTTGCCATGGGCTTTACTTTATCCAAGCGCGCCTCTGTTTAGCCATGGAAAAAAAAAGTTGAAATACTGAAGTGAAAACTGGAGCTGAGAGCCGGTCCTAGGGTGGAGCGAACGGTGCGACCGCCCCGGGCACCATCTCTATGGGGGCGCCAAAATGAGTTACTTTATAATTTGTATATATATATTTCAGTATCCATATGTTGCTGAAATTTTCGTTTTAACCACTTCGAAAACATTTTTAGCTGTGTGTGTGTGTGTGTGTGATTGGGGGGGGGGCGCACTGTTGTATTTGCACCTCTTGGAACAAAAGCTAGGACCGGCACTGCTGGAGCTCGTTGATGTGAGTTTTACGTCTTGGCCACTCATATGTGAAACCAGCATAATCACTTCGTCAGCAATTTTTCTTATCTACTTATATAATACACTAACGTATGCGGTACCAAAATCGACGATATTTCCACGCTGCGAACGGCAATAGCTAGATGTAAGCATTAGTGCAATAACAAAAAAAGCATGCCAAAATCCAAATTAACAGTTCAATGATGTCCAATGGAGCAAGCATATGTCACGCAGTAGCTAGATCACAAAATAACAATAAAGGATACACAAAAATGCAAGATCTTTCGGTCTTTTTCCCAGCTTTAAAATATCGAATTTACAATGCTTGGCTCACTTATCGCCCATCTAAAAAATGTCACCATGCATTGGACTAAAATACATTTTAGCCATTTTCTGTTTCAACATCGGCTTTTAGGACGACACCCAAAATGTGTAGCAACTGTGACCTAAATAAATTTAATGACAAATACTGTTAAAAGAAGGCGGCTAGTTAATAAAATAACGTTTATGAAATAATTCAAGACATTTCAAACACCCCAGACACTTTTTTTCACTATTCACTTCGTCCACGCCCCCAAGGAAATTAACCAGCTTTACATTAATGAGCCTTCTCGTCCTGGGTATATATTTCCATCACGAATAATAAAAATACGGGAGACAAAAGCTTCTTCGAAGGAAGAACTAATATAACCTAAATAATTGTTAGTTGAAGATGTAAAAGAAAAAGCTCATTGAAAAGTGCATAAAAAAATAAGCTAAGGTTCTTTAAAAGCCTTGTTTCTTTCTCGCTTTTGTCGCTAATGACAAGGGGATAATCCTACTAATTGGTTGGAAAGGACATACGCACTTAATTTAGTTTTATTCATGAAGAGGTTTGTCATTCAATTTACTCCTGCAAGCATCCCTTCATTTTTTTTATTGCTTTTTTTGCTTGGCCTCATCGTTTCGCTTATTTGTGGATGGAGCTTTTACTACAGTCATTTGTAGATTTTTTTTTCAATGAATCTAAAACTTGGTGCTAATTTATAAAATATACGTTTTTGTTGTGGTAACAGGTCGAAGAAAATCAATGAGCCACTCTTCTAATAAACACATCGTTATTTTATAGGAGCTGGCTTACGGTTTGAGTAAAATGTTAGTTGTTCATTAAATTCAAACAAATAGCCAAGAATAAAGGAAAGCCAGTTTAGTCTATGTAACAACTATTTGAAATTAAAGATAAAAAAAGAGAATTAAATTCGTCATTTCATTTTAGGTACATTAGTCATGATTCCGCCCCAAACAGAGAAATACAGTTTAAAATATATATTTCATGTTAGTGTTAATATCTTAAAACTATTACTTATTACCTTGAAACTTAAAACACTACACTAAGTGCAAACAAGTTTTTGAAAATAACCGTATATGCTTGACGTCAAGTAGAGAAGCCATGATTTTATTTCGGGGGGGTGGGGGTGGTATCAAATTGTAAGCTAATGTTCAATCGTAAGCTAAATATCTAACTGTAAGCTAAGGAAAAGGTCCCATTTCAGGTGGGGGGGAATTCAGCCCCCCCCTCTGGATACATCCCTGCGTGACATCCCATTTACCTGAGATAGGTGCTCCTTGATGTGACCAATTCAATTTTATCTCTGCACTCATATATATAGTTATACTAGCTGAAGTACCCGTTCTTCGCACGGGAATGAATGGACTTTTTGATATTAATATTTGTTGTGATTACTATTTATTGTAATAAAGAGATATAGCAAAATGGATATCGCGTTATATTGTGTTCAATAATCATGCATACTGAATTTCAAGGCAATCGTTTTTACGGTGCAGATGGCGATGCGGCGTAGCACAATCTAGTGGCGAGTTTTAGCAAAACGGATACGGCAAAAATATTCTTCGCATTCAGATATCGATGTATACGAATTTTCATGACGACGGCTGAATAGTCTTGAAGTTCATGTGTTGACGCGACATCTAGTATCAAGTTATAGGAAAATGGATCGTGCCAAACTCTTCCCCGTGTTCAAATATCTATGTATACCTATTTTCACAGCGATCATTCGCACAGTCAAGAAGTGATAAACTGCAGGGCCATCTAGTGGTTAATTAAAGTAATGATTTGCTACAGCGCCGTCATGTGGCGAGTTATAGCAAAATGGATAACGCCAAAATATTCTCATTGTTCAAATAGCCTATGTATACTGATTTTCATAGCCACCGTTTGAATGGTCAAAAATTTGGCCTGCTGCAGCGTCATCTAGTGGTGAGTTAAAATAATAATGCATTGCAGTGTCATCTAGTGGCGAGTAACATCAAAAGTAACGCAGTTAGAATATATTCCTCGTGCTCAAATGTGTAAGTATAAAAAATTTTATGCCGATTAGTCAAACGGTATTGAAGTTGATGCTTTGCAGCGCCATTTAGCGGCAAGTTACAGCAAAATGGATAGTGAAAAATATTCTCCGTGTTCTAATATTCGCGTGTACCAAATTTCATCGAAATTGGTTGGACGATATTCGCATAGCAAACGGCTAAACGGAATAGAATTCGACGTTCTGCTGCGCCACCTAGTGAAAAGTTAGAGGAAAACGGATAGCATAAAAACCTTCTCCATGATAAAATACTTAGGTGAACCAAATTTCATGGTGATCGGTGAAACGGTGCTGGAGTTTTTCAACCTCCTACACACATACCAACATTCATTTTTATCTATAACCAGTCTTATTATACGTATATACCAGTCTCAAGTAAAATCCAGTTTCAAATCTAAGCCTCGCCAAAGTGCCAGCATACGCCATTTTGCAAGAGTTTTTTCAGGGAATCATTCGAAGCATTGCCTTAGCAGCAATCAAAATGGGAAATGGTTCGACCGCCAGGCATTTATTTGAAAAGTGGAATCCCTTAATACAGCCGCATTTTTTAAATTATCAACTATAACATGTTTTATTCATCGTTACCTCGATGTACTAAATGCGAAGATTTCAATTTTCTGAAATTTGGCGGATTTCCCCCAAGTTAAATCAATGTACTCAATTGGCGAGGATTCTGAAGCTACATCGCTTGAAATGCCCTAATAACTGCATTATTTCTGCACGGATAGTTAAAATTTAATGCTGTATTCTAAGAAAACCTATACACTTGTTTTCAAAAGTGCTATTCCCTTAAGCTCTCAGTAAATTGCGCCAAAAAGCCTAAAACTGTGCAAACCGCTAGAACTCACTCTCTAAAAATCGGCCTAGCAGCCATTTTTTTTTTCGCCAAACTAAAAAAAATTACATATTAGTCTCGGATATCTTCGATCCTGATTGTTTTGCGTATAAAACATTTCATTCCTGCTCTCATTTCTTATGCGCACATGATATTATAATTAAAAAAATAACCTAAAAAAATAAACTAAAAAAATCATTATTATTCTTTTATTTTTACTTTAAGAATTTAAAACATTTTATTCGGCAAAATCGCCACACATGGCAACCAAGATGCTTATTTCACACACTTTTTTCACTACAGGGGTTAATATTACGTAAAGCTTTCTGCGTGGAGAACATAAAAAATCTCTTAAATTCCGGGAACGGAAATAAAGTGGAGTTTCAAAGTTTTAAAGTGGACTATCATTTATTCTATATTATTTTACATATCTGTGTAAAATTTCAGGCTGACAGGTCCATTTTTGTGGAATTGTATACTACCCAAATCAACAAATTGACAAACAGAATTTCATTTTTATTTATAAGATAACCTACGCTTGTTTTTAAAAATACCCTCTCATTAAATTGCGCCAAGCGCTAGAATCATAAAAATCTGACACACTTTCAGATTTTTAAATGCGCACTAAAGTGCTATATATAAAAAGAGTTATAATCCATGGGTCTTCCCTATTTTCGTTCCTTCTTTCATTAAGTTGGAAAGTGTATCATTATTCATGAGTGTGATTAAACAAAATTAAAATTGATATTTCTAACATCTTTTTTCTGGATGTGATACATTAGATGCAGAAAAGCTGCTCAGAAAAATGCACAATTCCAACTGAATGAAAATTTCAAAAACTTATACGCAGGTGTATTCATAACCCAAATAGCAGACGATTAAATTACGATAAATAGCGCCAAGCGTTAGAATCCTCCTCAAAATCGCGAGAATGCTGAAGATAGATCGCTTGAAATCCCTTAATAACTGCATTATTTTCGCACGGATCATAAAAATTTAACGCTGTATTCTAATAAAACCTTTGCACTTGTTTTCAAAAATCCGTTTCCTTAAGCTCTCAGTAAATTGCGCCTAGCCGGAAACTGTGCAAACCGCTAGAACTCACTTTCTCGGCATTTGAGCCATTTTATTTTTTCGCCAAACTAAAAAATTTTAACATATTAGCCTCGGAAATCTTCAATTCTTATTGTTTTGAGTATAAAACATTTCATTCCTGCTCCGATTTCCCATGCACACGATATTATAATTAAAAAAAATATAACCTTACGAATATAAACTAACAAAAAAAAATCATTATTATTCTTTTATTTTTACTTTGAGAATTTAAAACATCTTATTCGGCAAAATCGCCACACATGGCAACCACGATCCTTATTTCACACTTTTTTCACTACAGGGGTTACAATTACGGAAAGATTTTTGCGTGCAGAACATAAAAAATCTCTTAAATTCCGGGAACGGGTGGACTTTCAAAGTTTTAAAGTGGATTATGATTTATTCTATATTATTTTACATATCTGTGCAAAATTTCAGGCTGATAGGTCCATTTTTGTGGATTTGTATACAACTCAAATCCACAAACAAACAAACAAATAAACAAACAAACAAACAAACAAACAAACAAACAGAATTTCATTTTTATTTATAAGATGAGTGCAGACTATTTAGATTAATTTGTAGACCAGAGAGATTAATTTGTACACCAGATAAAATTTTGCATTACTTAAATAATTTACGGAATCAATGAAAAAACTTAATGAGAACCATATTGAAAATTCATGCAAGATCAAAATAGTAGTCCTTATTTTTGTATCACATGCATTATTCCACGATGAGCATGCGTTATACAAGGTCCTCGAGAATTGTTGGACACTTCACAATATTAAATAAATAAATAAAAAAAAGTAGTACAAACCGGGAATGTGAATGATGGCTTACTTACAAAAGTGCTAGATTTTTGTTTCCCATAATTTTGCACAAAAATATCATTGATAGATTTAGATGTCAAGGACTACGGCACGAGATTCAGAAGAGCGTACTGGACACGGAGACTGTTGCAAAGATTTGGCAATATGATTTTTCAACAAGACGGCTCACCTCTACATTGGTCAACGTATGTGCGCTACTGCCTCAATCAACATTTCAAAAACAGATGGATAGGTCACGGTGGTCTAATTCCTCCTTTATCGCCGAATTTAACTAGCTTGGCTTTTTGTTTCATGTGGGGATACGCCGAAGATATTGTTTACAGGACTACATGTCCTAATGTACAGGAACTCAAGCAGAGATGCACAGCTTCTATTCATTCCATAACTCCTAAGATGTTTTCAGATACTTGGAATGAAATCGAGTATCGTTCAGATGTCGTACGAGCCACCAAAGGATCTCGTACTAAAAGCGATTAATTTTGCTATGTATTCAGTTAGTTAGCAATTACATTTTAATGCTGCTGTGTTTAGAATTTTCCATCATTTCACTTTACAAATTGTCTAACAATTCTCGGGTACCCTGTATTTTATCAACAGTATCTTTCATTAAATAAAGCAACTTCTAAAAACAAATGAAAGCTACTTCTAAAGTTCCAGGCTCTTTTGTACCGTTTCATTTTCGTCTCCTAAACTCTTTGAAGCGAGGTGTCCTCGCCGTGAGGACACAAAACTTTGACGTTTTGACTGTTGTCAGTCACGAAGAATAAATTTGATTTCTATAAAAATACTCGAGAGTGACATAGTTACACGAGAATCCTTTACTCTTTAGCACTCAATATCCCATAAAAAATGTCGATTATTTATATAGTTGTCAGGATTATTTTTAACAGCAATGGCATCTGCTGAAAGCTGGAAGAATTCGATGGAAATACATTGATATAGAACAACTGGATAAACAGCTGGCTGCGCGTGCACACAGCTATCTATGCAGTTGTTCTATACCAATGGAGATATAGAACAACTTCATCGCGTGCTACAGATCTAAAAATGGTCTCTAGATCTATGGCAAGCAATGAACGATTCGATCGACCGCCATCTTGCTGGTAGTTAAATCGAGTGATGGCAACGGCTGCCCTTCTTTAAGCGTTGGAAAATGGTTGCGCTTGAAAGGGTTAAGGAAATTAACCAACTATGCATTAATGAGCCTTTAGGCCCTGTGCTTACACAGCTCCATCATGAATAATAAAAACACAGAAGGTTAAAGCTACTTCGAGGGAAGTCAATAAAGTGTAAATAATAGTCAGCGAAAAGGTTAAAAAAAAACAGCGCATTCAGAATTGCTGTTAAAAAATCATCAAGCGAATTCTTAAAGAAAAAAAAAAAAAAAAACCCTCTATTCCGTTGTCGTTTTCCTTGTTCTTTTTTCTTCTTCTAATGACAAGGGGATAATCCCACTAATTGGTTGGAAAAGAATGACCCGGTTAATTTAGTTTTATCCACGAAGAGGCTTGTCATTCAATTTACTCTTGGGGAGTCCTTTTATTTTTTTGTTTCTTCCGTCATCGTTTTACTTATTTGTGCATTTCCAACGAACATAAGCCCATCGTCGGAGGTTTCTTGCGGTTAGTTTAACACGTGGAAGCAAATTACAAAGTGTACACACTATTGGTTAATAGGTCCTAGAGGCAAAACCTCAGGCAGTCAGAGAATGAGATCTTGTATTTGAAAATTTGTTGGAAATTAGTTAATAATTTTTAAAAATATTTTTTGGTGAAAATGATTACGAAGAAGCATACGAAATGTACGTTGAAAAATATTTAAATGTCACCCCTCGAAAACGCGCAGTATCTGAAAAAAGACATAAACATGAGTTATGTAGTATCAGTAATGTAGCCTGGTTTCATGTGTAGGAGCGATATATTAAGATGTGAAGGCGCCAAACAACGAATTAAAGTCTTAAAGGGAGCGATTGCTCCACCCTGCTCTCCCCTAGTTACGCCCCTGTGTAGTATTAAAGCACCATTAAACTTAACAAATCTCCAGTTTATTAGCTTCAAATTTCCTGTTTTTCAATATTGCTAACTTCTACTATTTTTGTGTAAAATAAATGTAGTTTACATTATACAGGGTGTCCAAGAACACTGACCTAGTCTTTTATTCTTTAAGTATTGATTAGACTTAAACACTAAATTACAAAGTTACATAAAAAGGTGCACCATTTTATAGTAGCAATTAAAGGTTTCAGGAGATTCAACCTAAATAAATACAAAATTTAAATTTTTATACGGCACTTGTACAAAAAAGTCTCAGTTAATAAAATGTGTCCCATGCATTAGTGAAGTGATATACAAAATTTGACCCTTTTTATTCAAAAAAGTGTTGGAGAAATGAAAATAAATACATGCTGCTTTAAAAATCGAGCATTAGTTGAGAGAATATGTCCCTACAAATTGAAAAAATATGGGTTGCCTATTTTCTCCTCTGCTCAACTATGGGGTTGCCAGGTACAAAGAGGCCAGTAAACGTTGTTAAAATACCCTCATCTGTTATTTAATCGAACTATGCATCAAACGAAAGGTTATTTTATTACCAATCCGACCGTAGTAGGTTGCCTTATCAAAAAGTTGGCTGAATCCATGATTGCCTAGATTTTAAAGTAAAATTTGCCAGGTTCTGAGACATTTCGCAATATTTGCTTCTCTTGAAAAAATTTATATGCTTCTAAATTTGGGGGTGTTTTAGACTCTTATGAATTTTAAGTATTCTTAATATGACGTCATGCTGAAACGTCAACTTTGCGATTTTTTGATATTTTTTATCAACCTCTAGCGATTTATGTGAAGACGTTTCTGGCAACACTCCCTTTGAGCTTATTTGTCTCAGCATGAATCACATCCTGAGATGCTGGATGAACTTTTACAGATTTTGAAGGATCAAATTGCAAGTTTCGTTGCTTACCAAACTGACTTACTTGAAATGCTCGGGAAAATCGTAGATGGGTACAAGGAATAGCACTTGGTGAGCACAGAAAGACGGCTCAATACTATCTCCAGTACTGTGCATTCATTAATTTGTTTCTTCGTTTTTCAAGAAGCATCCAGTACAGTGATTTTGAGCACTTTATTAGAACACTCTATTACACTCTATTTACAGCACATCCAATTTGTTCTTTTCATTGAACCAGCCAAATTATGCCAGATGTTCCATTATGTACGTCAGAAATCTTATGAAGGCGCAGAACAGCAATTCGCGGATGATATCTGAATTTAGACGAGGATCATTTGGTATCCGACGTACCAAATCTGGTTTCCCTGTATTACCTAATGACTTAACGTTAGAACAGACCATTAATGCTGATGCTTCACATCAGTTAACACATAATTTTGCCGCAGAGTCCATATCAGCCCAACAAAGATGGCACTTAGTCACAGTATAAGGACCAAAATTGTATTTACCGTTAAAGAACAATTCGGTCTATCTCAAAAAGATGATACCAGTCGTGCCTTCAGGGCCTTATTTCCGGGAGGGCATTCAGGGCAAGAGCCAAGGCCCCCTACCAAAACGGGGCCCCAAATTGTTCTTTTAAGTTTAAAAATTTGTGCATTTTAGAAAAGTTTTCGAAAAAAGGGGCCTTCAATGAAGCTTTTGCCCAGAGCCTCGAACTCTGCAAATCGGACCCTGCTTGCCTTGCAGAAAAGTCGAATCGAAAAGGATAACGGAAGTCTTCAGAGTATCATTGAGACTATAAGAAATACACTGAATCCCTCCGTTGAGAGTATCGATAAAAATATTCTCTTTATTCTTAATATTTCAACTGGCAAGGCAGCATCTTCTGAAGTTAGTGATTTTCTAATCAACATTAAGTCGGTTGGAAATCAACAAAAATTGATGTTTATTTCAGAATGTAATTCCATTTCCGAAAGGTTCGAAAAACCAATAAAGCGTAACAAAATCCCGAATTTCGCTTCACAGTCCGCCGTCGAAGCTCAAACCAACAAATATAAAAGTAAAAAGGCCGTTCTTAAAATGGAAAGAGACATCTTTGGCTGATTACTTGCTATTAGTCTTGAGAAAGACATCAACATGGAATACTACTGCTCAACGTTTCCGTTTGCGCTTGTGCCGCCTACTCTTTTCTCGCGTACTGGTGAGTTGCTAAAAACTGACAAATCCAAAAGTAGCCCAAGTATATTGAAGTCCAATGTCGAAACTGTTGAGCATACCGGTATCGATATCGATGAAATAGACGGTTTTTATTACATGAATGTTATCGGATCATCTATGCCGCAGGCATTTGACAAGGTGGCTGAATCGATCTTAATAAAATAGTGCTCAACTAACGCCTCTGAAATACACATAATTTCTGATAGGCACTTAACACCCTCTATGAAAGACTGAACATCAAAATCGGTAGGAGTTCAATAGACCGTATGTCATCCAAGGACCTCTTCAACCAAGACCTAGCGATTTTCTTGGAAATCTCAAAAAGTACCATTTCAAAGAAGCCTGGTACAATTCTTGGCTGATAGATGGGAAAATGATAATCTAGTGTCAATAATTCAAAACAAATTTTTTTTTATAACGGTTGGAGAACACTGTTTTTCTTACCATACAATCGGGAATCACTTCGTGAAACGTAAAGAAGATTATATATGTCAGCATGAAGCGGTAGATATGCTGATAAAGTTTCATATATCAAAAGCGCCACCTAATTCAAAAATATTGGTCAAAGCGAATGATACCGATGTCTTGATAATTTTACTGGCCACTATACACAAAGTTCCACAGACGCAAATTTGGTTGGCGGGTTCATCACCAAAGAAAATCAATAAGAAAGATCTTGATTGCATAAACTGCATTGAGCTTGCTATGAAATCGGGTCCTACTTTATGGTTGGGTCTGCTAGCTTTCTACGCATTTACGGGCTGGGATTATACAGCTGCACTTTATAACAAAGGGAAACTCAAGCCTTTTAAAATATTTTTAGACGAACGGATTTTCAGGAAATATTCGCATCATTGACGGACCCAGCAGATGTACTATGGGAAGAAAAAACTCAGCGTGTTCAGGAGTTTACTACCCTTCTTTAAAGGATCATGCAATGTTATAACATCAATGATGCTAGGTATGAGCTGTTCCAAAAAACATATGCAATAAACAAAGACAAACAGCATTTCATGAACAAGATTAACCCATTTATGCCTAGTGTCCCTTTTTTGGGACGGCATTTTCGCTATTAGTCGAAAACGTTATTTATTTTTCCTAGCCTTTATTCATAAGTATTGAGCCTCAAATCTACAAAATATTTTAACATGACCAAGTAGGATGTTGATATTTCGATTTTTATGCATAATGATTTTAAAAGAAATCATCCCTTGTTCAAGAAGTTGACATAAGAAATTTATCTATTATTTCTGTTATCAGTAAAAATCGAAGAAAGTCGCAAAAATATCCTGGCACAAATGGGTTAAAGGATCGACTCCAACCTGATTCCACCATGCTGAATCTCACTCAAACAGAAAATTTTGCGCACAATCTATGTAAATTAAATATGACTGTACGCAATTGATGCATGCTGTGTCAAACTAAATCCTGAAGATTGTGGGTGGTTTTTGGATGGCTATTTGAAGCTTGCATGGTTCGTAGGTGACCCAACACCCTTACAAGTTGAGGATATATTAAGAGAATCAAAACAAAAAGAAAACGATGAAGAATTAGAATTCGATTTTGACATATAGGCACTTCTCACGAATCAGAATCGGAATACGTTTTTACACAAAAAATTTTTACTGAGACATTTTGCTATTGTTAAATTTACGTATGAATAAAAAAAATGTTGGTATCATTTTGTGATATTTTATAAGACTTTCATCAGTATTTAATTCGTGTTTACACGATCGGAAAATATCCTTGTGAAAGATGTACGTTTTGAACAAAAAAAAGTAAAAATACATATTTTATATTTATGTATAGTTGCTAATAAATAAACGTGTGAGTGAAAAAAATGATATCGCGTTAATATTTAATCTTACTTGAATCCAGTATTTGATCAATGGAACGTGCTTACACTATCGTCAAAATCTTCTTTAAAAAGAACTCGCTGCATTTGTCTGTCGCATGGAGTCTGTCATTTGTCTGTCATTTGTCTGTCGCGCAACGCTTCTCTCATCGCCGCGCTGAAAATTTTTTATAATTATGAAATATGTATTTTTACTACATCTAAAATCTAGGCAACCATGGATTCAGCCAACTTTTTGATAAGGCAACCTACTACGGTTGGATTGGTAATAAAATAACCTTTCGTTTGATGCATAGTTCGATTAAATAACAGATGAGGGTATTTTAACAACGTTTACTGGCCTCTTTGTACCTGGCAACCCCATAGTTGGGCAGAGGAGAAAATAGGCAACCCATATTTTTTCAATTCGTTGGGGCATATTCTCTCAACTAATGCTCGATTTTCATAAATAACAGATGGGAGTAGTTGATCGAAAAAATTTAATTAAAAATTTAATTACTTAATATCATCAGTACGCGATTTAGCTAGGTAACCTATTTGCGATGTATCAATGGATACATTATCTAGCAAATGTTCTTTATCATTATTAAATAAGAGATGAGGGTATATATTTCTAATACCGGATCTCGCACTAGAAAAGGAATATACTTATTTTTAAGCAATAATGTCTGGAATCACAAAATAAAACAGTCCCTGTGCTATAAACCCAGTTTCTATTTTCACAACAATGCAATACAACAGACAAAAAATTTAGTTTACTCATATCTTTATTTCACTTATTAATCAGATTTCTTCATTTCCTGGTTCCACGAACCCGGGAGCCGTACGGATCCTTGTCATACTGGTGGAAGTAAGGTTGTTCTCTAGATAAAATTGAGGACAGGTATTTTTCAATATTCCTCCCATTATCAGCGTTCAGGGGAACAGTATTTAATCTGTTCTCCTGACTGATATCACACTTCTGCAAGTGAAATCCACGCTTGATCTTCTGTGCATTGTTAGTCCATTCATTTGGTCTAGATTTCTTTTTAGACACAGGCCTATCATCACCAGATGCATCACTCATATTGCCAATTTACAGAAATAGGGGCCCAGGACAAAAGTTTCGTTGGGGCCCCCCACTCCTCACGAAAGCTTCTTTATATCTTACGAAACAACTTTCAAATCCCACCAAACTTACTGATAAGGGGAATTTTTATAACAGAATGAAAATGAATATTTAATCAAGATGCAAAGTGAAATGGAATAATTCGCAATAATAATACCACGTAGGATAATAATAATGTTTTAATTACATTATTTATTTTTCGAGTCTAAATTTTATTCCGTATTTTTCAATTTACATGTACCATTTTCAATTTACAAGTAAATGCTTTTATCAGAGCATTATTTTTGTTATTATTATTATTATTATTATTATTATTATGTAGCAGACTAGAGTTTTGAAAAAAAATGCAGAACTTATCTTTTTGTTCAAAATAACATGAAAAGACGAAATTTTCTGAACTTATAGCAACTAAAAATAATGTAGAATATAATATAGAAAAGAAAATGTGGCTAGATATAATCACTTTTTACCAAAAAAAGTTATAAATACCATTCTTTTAATGCAACATAATCTTAGAGCAGAATAATCGTGCATAATATTAAGTAATTCTCAGTCTCTTGTGTTACTTTAAAATCAAAATGTTCATTAAAAAAAAAAAAAAAGAATACCTTGGGTTTTGTTTCTCCCTTTTGTTGGGGTCCCGGGTGCTTGCCCCGGATGCCCTGTTGGAAATCAGTCTTTGCATAATAATAAAAGACCAGGAATTGCCAAAGTTTCATGTAACAATAAACCAGTGCGCGAAACTACACCAACAGATTGCCTGTGGAAAGCTTGATGCGCATGCCTCACTGAAGCGACAGGAACGTTGTGCTGTTATTAATTCATTGACGAAATGTCGTATCGGCTGTTTGCTTTCCAGAACAGCACAGGCCCATGGACTTGTGTACTAATCAAACTCAACACGTTAGTAACTTGCGAATTCTCATTAGGAATGAGAATTCGCTTCTCAATATCTATTTTCAATGTCAAACGATAGAACTCAGACGGTTACAAGGATGTTATGTAATTCAAATAGTGACAAAAAGTGAACTTGTGTTGTTATGATACACGCGGCTACAATTGTCATTTTATAAATTGATCTACGGTCCCTTAACTGATCAAAATAAATTTCATTCAACATAAAATTAACTACTGAACATAAAAGTATGAAATTTTGCACCCTTATAAAAAATTATTTCCTGCCTCTATTTCCATCGAAATTTGGGGATGTTGCTCTTCATTATCTTTAATATCATAATTCCTAATTGATATTAATATTGTATTTAAAAGTTATAACAAAAGTAAATTTTGTTTGGGCTGTTTCGTTCTAATAATAAGGATACAAACCATCTTCTCAATATCAATATTAAATGATATTGGAATTAAAGTAAGAAAAAAATATTTTTACATAGGCGGAGTGAAATTTTGGAAAGCTATAATTTTTCAATTTTTTGTTCAAATGTATTGAAAATTGGTATCAGGGGTTAAAAGGAGCTAAATGTTTGAGACATGAAGCGAAAATTAGGTGTTGCTATTGGAAAAAATAAAGTGGATGGGGATTTAAATATGAGGATAGCCCCTTGTGCAAATTTTATGTATAGTAAATTAATTTGTACGATATTTGTAAACGATCGGTATATGTAACTTCGCTATACGTTCGACGACGACAAAATAAAGGGCAAGTGGACTTTTTAGTGGGTTAAAAAAAGAATAAAATCCAAATAATAGATATATATAATAGTTAATGAATATGCTAAAAAGCAAAAGCTCGAGCGATTCAAATTGTTAATTTTTGTACTTCTCGGAAACTACTTAGTAAATTGATTAGCAACAGAATGTTTTTAATATTTACAGATTAAACTGTAACGTATGCTTTACTGCCTACTCATTCTATTCGTTGTTGTAGAATGTACGCGAATTTTTACTATCAAAATGAATCTGTATATTTTTTTTCTCACTCCATAAATCTACATTTCAACGTAACTCGTCTTGCATGAGACCCAGCCAGTGTCAGGGTTGTGCTCGCTTTCCGTGCCTGCCTCATCTCTAGCAACGTTACAATCCCATAAAAGAAAAGAATAAAAGAAAATCTTTACACTTTCGTTCCACCCACATAACTCTACTTTATCCAACATTTATCTGTTTCCAAGCCCTAAATACGAAGTTCACTTTTTTTTTCTCTCTTTTCCGTAAAAAAAAAAGAAAAAAAAATTACAGACTTCTCCGAAAATTGTTGGACAAAAAGAAAAAGATTCGTTTCAAAAAATACCACCAAAACAATAACCTCTCTTCCACGATTTCTTCCCCCAACCCGGATTCATTCCGGTCATAGAAGGAAAAAGGCAGACGATTCTTTTAGCTTCACTCTTTTTTTGTTTCATTTGCAGGCTATTTCAATGGCAAAAGCAACAAGTTTTGACCCCGTTTCTCTGTTTTATAGGTTACCTCAATTACATCACTTTGCCGGGGATTCCGTCCATCCCCCTTCTTGCTCCCTTTCAGGGTGGTGACCGTAAAGCGATAAAAGGGTGACTGAACCTCTTGCAGAGCGAACCCGAAATGATAGCGATGGCTTTTATATCGCCCGAGAACACTAGGTGTTGCCATAAACTACATGAAAGTAAATTAACTGCGATTAAACTTATGGACATGAATGATTTTTTTAAACGAAGTATTTATGGGAACTGATTATCTAAATTGCCTAACTTTTGAATATTTTATTTCCTATAATCTCCTGAATAGCATTACGGCGGGTTTGTAATTGAACTGGATTATTTTTTACTGCTTCGAATCATCAGTTGTTGCCATTTATAACACAAAAATTATTTAACCCTGCCAGCAATGCGATGTGGATGGCGTGGAAGGGAAACTTATTTTCATTCTACATCAAGTTCATGCACCTGCTTACGTAAGAAGAGGTGAGGAGAAAGTGTCATGTGTTTGTTTACAAACCCACATTGAGCACAGCTTAGTTAAACATCTTTCCAATCTTTGCAAAGCCACAAGACTGAAAGTTCTCTTCTGTGCCCAGGGTCGCTTTAAATTGCTGGTCTTTGAATGTTCCAGCCTTTTGCAAGTGCAGTGCTCACAAATGCTATGTAATGTGTTTCAAAATACAGAGACAAATTTTAAGAGCGGTAGGGCACATAAAAAGAATTCAGAATCACATTACAGTGTGGGGACAAAAGTTGTTAAAGCACTTATCTTACCCAGACCTATAACAAATGGCTTATTCTCGAACAAATTCAGCATACAAAGTAAAATACATTTATAATTATAAATTTTAGTTCAGTATTTTTCTCGAACAATTATAGCATACAAAATGAAATAGCTTTATGATTATCAATTTCAGTTCAGTATTATTCTTGAATAATTACAGCAAGCAAAATGAAATATCGTTTATGATTATCAATTTAGTTTAGTACTTTTTACGAAAAAATGATCAAATTTTGGTATAAAGCGTGGTAGGAAATTTATCTGCTCTTCAACATATTTTGGGGAGTGGTTACTACCCGGCGTATGAAAATGAAGTTTTTGATCCCACGCTTTTAAGTAGCTTATTACCCATCAAACTATCGAAATTTTGAATCGTTGAATGCTAAAATAAAAATTCTGGTGGGATTTCTGTTGGTAACATCTAGATCGTTGCGCACTCAATTTTTCGTTTTTTTGCCCATTTTTTTCCACTTGTAATACCTAAATACCTTGTTATAATGAATTTTTTTCCAAAACACTAATAATGAACTCTCTCTTTACTTCAAAATTATATAGTATTTATGATATCAAAGAGCGGGCTAGGTGGAAGCAACTCGGAACTAACTAATTTTACAACTTGAACCATCTAACTTTACGCTAATACTCCGGTAAATAGGAGCAGTCCTCATAATTCGTCCGTTTGGCAACAGATTGCGAAACCAGTCACAGAATAACTGTCTTCTAACTTTCTCTAAATGATTACGTAGTTTTGAAGCGCTATCTCCGTGAAGTGGATATTTACAAGGATTTTCCAGTTATTTTATTTATTTATTTATTTATTTATTTTTGCATTCGCAAGAAATATTTTGCTGCTTCATTCTTTCCTAATTTCTAATATTCATCTTAATAACTGCGATTTAACTTCTGTAGTTTTTCATCGTATATGAGATTTCTCCAGTTGCTTCATCAAGACTTGGGTCGATTGCTTATGTTAAAACAGATATGTCTCTCAGAAGAAATGTATCCTGAGGCTAGTAGGCGCATCGACTACGGTCCATGATGGTTCGTTGTGGCAACTAACCCCGTTAAATTGTTTCAGGAATTTTTCTACTATTTCATCCCGTTTTATGAATGAACCGGCAAATTGTATAGATGTTTGAAAGCAAAAATGAAAGGTAAAGGCCATTCCATCTTTCAAAAGTTTTCAGTCTACCACTGTCTGTTGTTCTATTCGTAATTTATTAGCAGGCCTGGACTGGCCAGGTCGGCTGGTCGGCGATGCCGAGGGCCCCGGCCCAAGGGAGGCCCCAGAAATCTATACACTTCTTAAGAGTATTTAATATATTTATCACATATATATCAGAGTAATTTGATTATTTATTTCAAAGTAATCTTAAGCCTTTACGCAGTGGCGCAGTGGAGGATCCCAGAAAACCCGCGTCTCAAGGGGCTCTATAAGATATGGCCCAAAATCTTTAAAATAGTTAAATGTGGCTTTTAGGCACGTAAGCTTAATTTTCAAGTATCACATATTCTAATATTCCCTAGTAAGGGGCCCTTTTTAAGCCTCTAGCCGAGGGCCCTCAAACGAGTTCGGGTCTGTTTATTAGGAGCGTTATAAAGTATAGCAAAGGAATCGTTCTGCGCACGAAAGGTAATCAGAACATTGTGATGCGTACGCGTAGTAACTGTTTAGAGATGTAAATTTCAATACTATTTGTCTAATACTGAAAATAAAAAAAATGTTGTCCATCGAAAACGGTAGCTGTATCATTTAGAGCTCTTAATAGAGGTTCACTTAGAGCTCTTAATAGAGGTTTCCTTAGAGCTCTAAATAGAGGTCCCCTAAGAAAACAACTTAGTTATGCTTTATTCACATTTAGATCATGCTTTAACTGAAAGAAATTTATTGACTTATTTGCTTTAACTCTGCCATCACTATTGCAATCAATGGCAAGGATTCCCATTCTGTGCCGCATCGAGGTACTTCAGCGGTCCTATTCGTGCAATTTTTCTGAAAGGGACCGGACTGAGAAGGTAGTAATGCCTTTACAAACGTTTCTTTTCTTTTTTTTGTAACACTTTCCAACAAGATTGAAAAGTTGTTATGATTTCGGTTTGTCTGTCTGTCCGTCTGTCCTGTGCTCCGGTAAATATGCATCGATTGCTACGAAATTTATTTATGTTATTTCTATATACACTACCATGTACCCTATTGAAAATCGTGTATGCAGCATTTGTAGTTCTTCTACAGGAGAGCTCAAAAATTTCCAATACATAACACTGTACGGGCAGTCATTCTTTAAAGTGTATTCTAGAGATATTTGGCTATTTGAAATGTTGTCGATACTCTTATTAAGCATCACAAGATAAAGCTCTTCATCGAAAATGTTGCCTGTATCATTAATAATTCGTCTACAGGAGCACTCAAAATAATTCCAACACATTACCTTCAATGGCAGATTAGAGACAGGCATCCATTTAAAGCATAATACTATCTTACTATATAATATTATGTAATACCGACCTCAAAAGTTGTGCCAATATTTTCGACTTTTGTGATAAATCACCACATATCTTTCGAAGATACACACCGCATACCTTTTCGAGCAGAGCCCGTTTATCGGCAGGGCAACCGGGGCATCTGCCCTGGGCCCACGCATTTCAAGGGCCCAAAAATTTTGTACCTTTCAACAAATTTTTATTTATTAAAAAATTAAATTTTTAAAAAAACTTTGTACGAATATTTAATTTGCCATTTTCTCGAAAATACTCAAGAGCTGGCAGCTAATTCTCTGGCATTTTACTCCACTAAGGCCCTCTAAAACCCATCAGCATTAGGCCAAAGTTCGTGAGCCAACGTCTGAGTCTCTTTTTGTAAGTTTTTTATTTAAAAAAATCGTATCAGTTTTAGGATAAGTACTGTAATTTTTGCAATTCTTTTCATTTATATCATAAAGAAGTTTAGTATAGAAGTGTATGTAGTATGTGTCTAGATATTCATTATTTGTGAAAATAATTGTTATTCATATTTACTAAAGTCCTTTAATATTCTTTACTGCATTGTATTAATATATTTTGTATTTAAACTCGATATATATATCTGCAGCTACATGTGCCCGAAACAACTTAAAAAATGCGTAATATGCAATTTCTCGTAAGTGCAAAGGCCGAAAAATTTGTATTTGCCCAGGGCCCAATTTCGTGATGATCGGGCCCTGTTTTCGAGAAAACAATCTTTTGAAGCCAGCTTGGCAATATTTTCATTGCTTGGAGGGGAAAAAAACTTAATGGGGTAATATTAAGGTATGATGATTTCAATGGGAATCTTGAAAACTCATTACTCGCGCTCTAATTAACCGGTTTAGTGTGTTGTGTTGTGTTAAGGCAAAGCTACGAAAGGGCATAGGGGATGTGTGTGCGCGCTAGTGTGTTGGAAAGTGGTTTATAATCAATGCGTTTGGCATGACTTGCCTTTCTTGTTTTAAATATGTATTCGCGACCACCCGGACTAAAACTTAACTGAGATAGAGTGTCTCTGCCCTGAGCCAAATTTTATTTGTTGCCAAAAGATTCTTCAATATAGCCGCAACTTTGCATTTAACAGGTCTTTAAAATGAAACCTAAAAAAAAAAAAAAGAAAAACTTTCTATATGGAAAAGTGTCTTTCCTATCTTTTTTGTCCGAAGCGTTTCAAGGGGAATGCACGCATCCAGGGAACTATGAACGAGAACATACTAACAGTGTTGTACAGGAATGGAAAATCGATCTTTTTAAATCATCGATGATTTTTTAAATATCGATTTTTTATCGATGGATGAATTAAAACAGATGTTTATTTGACTTCGATGGTTTTTTACACAGTAGATTGTATACTTTATGCTTTCTCAACACGTAGGAATATACTTATCCATTTTTAGTTCACAATCATGGTGACATCAATTACAGTGAAGTTTACAATCATGGATATCGCATCCCTAGTTTACAAAAAAGTGGTTAAGTATATTCCATACATGCTGATAAAGTATACAATCGGCTACGTGAAAAAACATCAATGTCAAACAGGCAAAGGTTTTAATACATCGATGAATAAAATCAGTACATCGATATCATCTAATACATCGATATTAAAAAAACCCATCGATGTTGCATCCCTAACATTAGTGGAGCAGTGTAACAAGTAAAATTGTATCGAAAAGTATTTTGCACCTGATGCTTTTGTTATGCTTTATCTTTCTTGTTAATTTTTATTTCAGAAATTCTACTACATCGTCTTAGAAAAATGAAAGCTGCTATTATTTCACCCCCTCAAAGCGCGAATTTCGAAGCGGGACACCCGCACAGAAAGTCGTGTATGTATGCGCTGGCGTTTCAAATAAAGAAATTGCGACGAAAGCCATATTTTTGGCATTATTTAGGGACGCAATATGCATGCCAACCCCCCCCCCTCCTCCCGTCCTCTCCGACCCCATCCTGAAATTGAATTATTCACATACGCGGAAGTTTCTTCACTACTCCCTCTTTTTATAAAATACGGCGGCGAGCTAAAAAAGTAAATGAAACACATATCGGGAGAGGTACAGCAAAAAAAAAAAAAAAAAAAAAAAAAAAAAAAAAAAAAAAAAACAGCTAAAAATGTAAATTTCATGAAGGAATTTCTTTCATAAATCTCTTGCAGGACTGCTCACTACATGAGAGATTGAGAACACCGGGGTAACATTCATAAGAAAACAGTAACTCAAACACACACAAAAAGAAATTTATGAGTTGGAAACAGAGGAAAGAGAAAATAAGGTTAATGCGTCAAAAAATATTGGCTTGTTATATTTTTTGGGATGGAGGACCATTCCCACGTGAATTACCTCTATGATTCATAGCCCCATCTTGTTAATCTTAGACCTATTTGTATCAATCAGGTAGCCATCAATTCACTGAAAAAAATGTTTTGGTGATCAGTGGCGGATCCAGAATTTTTTTTTGGGAGGGGGTAAATTAAAAAAAAAGCTTATTTCGCCCAATTAAAATGTACTATAAATCAAATTTTTAGTCTAAACCAATTTGCCTGCTTTTGGGAGGGGCTAAGTTATAATATATTATCATTTTAGCTATTTAAAGTGTATAATAAAGCAGAATGTTACCCTTTAGTAATCTCTTTTGGGGGGGGGGCTGAAGCCCCCTAGCCCCTCTCCTGGATCCGCTACTGTTAGTGATTCAACAAAATTTTGGTTGGCTTTCTCTCAAAGAAATGTTTTTGTTGAATGAACAAAATTTTTGTTGATTTAAGGAAATACATTGGCTTGAAATGTTAGGAACAACATGTTTTTCGAAGCTCACCATAAAAAATGACACTAACAATAAAATTTATACTTTATATAAATGATAAAAATGAGCTTTAAGCAAATTTATACAAAAACGATAGCTACCACATTTTTTTTTAATAGAAAAGAACAGCTATATATGAGTGAGAGAAAAATATGCAAACATCAGGTTCTCGTAATTACGTGTGTAACTGTTATTGATTTACAACTTTTGTTACCAGATTCGTTGACAATAGGCAGTAGGGTCCCGAAATGTCTGAGAGAAGCCGTTTGCTCGATTCGTTAAGGTGGCGGGCGGTCCGTTGATACAAATGGGGTTGTCACAGGCTGATTCTGTGAGGCATCTTAATGTGTCTCTCAGAGTGGTCCACCGTCTCTGGAATCATTATCAAAGCGAAGCATCTGCGTCCGAAAGACATGTTCCAGGCCGACCACGATCTACAAAACCTGCAGAAGACCGTTTTAAAGCTCTTTCGGCCCAACAGAGAAGAATTATTCCTGTGCCGCAACTTGCTGCAGTCCACTCTGTAGCATCAGGGAGAAGAATATCCGCTAGTACGGTGCGAAGGCGTCTTCACAATGTACATGCAAGGCGACCAGTTGCGTATGTCCCCCGCAACGGACGACAGAGAAGGGCACACTTACCTTGGGCAAGAGAACACGTTTCCTGGACCAGGCAATGATGGCATTCTGTTCTCTTTACAGACTAGTCTTGATTCACACTGGAGAGCGATTCAGGACGTCTGCTGATCTGGAGGGAACAAAGCCCCAGATACAATCAATCCAACACTGTTGAAAGACACAGTTACCGAGGTGGTGGAATAATGGTTTGGGCAGGGATCTCACTCGGTGGTCACACTGACTTGCATGTGTTCCAGGGAGGACCTCTGACTGGTGTGAGATATCGGGATGAGATCCTTGATACATATGTCCGATCATATGCCGGTGTTCCTTCTGATCAGGGCCTGATTATGACCAACAGGGGCCCCGGGGATTGATGTATTTTGGGGCTTCATCTATGGAATTTGTTTTATTTTTCATAAAATTTTGATATAAAAAGGAATAATTCAGAACAACATTTGAAGTTGGGGGCCTTTTTGAGCCGGGGGGCCTGGGCATGTTCCGATTTGCGTATTCGATAATAAGGCTCTGTTTCTGAGGGATGATAATGCACGACCTCAACCAGCTGTAGTTGTTGAGGAATATCTTGAGGGTCTTTGTTTCCAGCGAATGGAATGGCCAGCTTAGTATCCAGACTTGAATCCAATGGGACTATCTTGGTAGACAGGTTGCTGCTTTAAGTCCACCTCCAAGGTCTTGAATGAGAGCTGGGACAAAGCTTACTCCGTCTCTGATCTTCGCTTCCCATTTTGGTAACCGACAATCGACAGCATTGAAAGTCGTTGCCGCCAATGCATTCAAGCTAGGGGTGAGCATATCCCTTATTAAAACTCATTTTTGTAATGTTTCTATGACATTTTACCACACAAAACTGTGATATATTATTTTTTTCCGAAGAACGGACTTTCCTAGCGAGATTACAGGCTAATATTTTTTGGAGAAGACACATTCTATGAAAAGGCAAGTATAATTCAGTACTTTTTAAGTTTACACATTTTCAAATAAATTTAAATGAGGAAAAATAAATGTGTATATAATTCCGCAGTATTTCATGATTGATAGAGAAGGGAAAAAAAAGTAAAAAGTAACAATAATAAATAAATCTTCGGACAATAGCTTATGCTTATTTAGTTTAGACCTTCTCGAGGTTTTATAGGCACTTGGAATAAAATAAAAGCCGAAGAATTTGGGGTAAAATTCACTAGAAGAGCAGTATCAGAATAATTGGTCAGTCTCAGAAGCATATGTATTACGTTTGTTTATATGTGTTGCCTCGGTAAGTCACAGGGGGCCATGTACCTACAATTGTGTCTCAAAATATTTTGATTTACTATATTTGTTTCAAATTTTCAAGAAACTTGCCTGTTCTAGTCTTAAATTTGACATGTACCCCTCAAGAATTTTTGGTCACGCTTTTCTTATGAAAATATTTAAGATGCTTGCAATTTGAATGACAATTTCCACAGACCAACGTAAACTTTGCTTTTTTGATACTTGTATTTTAGGACTTTTACTTTTTTCATCCCAAAGACCCATTTATAAATCCCCGTCAAATTGAGGGGACAACACCAATGAAGTCTTAGCTTGCACATCCCAAATGAATACGACAATGGGTTAGAATGTTTGAACCTACACCCGCGTACGTTTGAAAACGGTTTGCGAAGTAGCTGCATTTAACCACTTAACCTCCGGGTAAGGCTATTATAGGGAAAAAGTATGCAGCAGTTTAGAAGCTATAAGGAAAAATATCGATATACAGTACCGGACGCTTAATAAAATTACTTCATCTATTCATTTTATACGCAGTATGTGTTTATAAATTAATATTATTCATTATGAATGAATAAAAATTTAAAATCATCAATTATAAATTAATTAATTTATTTAGTAATTCTATTGATGCTTTGTTTTATAATTTCTCTCTGAGTTTTGGAGGTGGTAACAGGTGACACGCACTCTTTGGGTTCGAATACTGTTCACCGCATTTAAAAATCGGCAGGTTATTAACTGTTTGACTGCTATCCATCAAAATCATCATACACCCTCCAATAAAAGTATTCGAGCAAGGGAGAAGTTTCCTATTTTAGATTTGCGAAAAATAATTGAGTTTTTGAAAAACACACAACTTAATAGAAATATGGAATGTCATATTTATGCATAGCCTAACTCATATTCTATGATAAATAATTTTTAATATACGAAATCAACGTAGGAAATTTCGCTCTTGCTCGAATGCTTCTTTTGGAGGGTGTACATTCCAAAAGCGCAATAGCGCTGCATAGCAGTCAATTGGTTAAAAACAGTTTAGCTCAGAACTAATACGATTTTATTAAGCGGTGGGTATCGTATATCTCACTTAAAAAACCACCAGACTATCTTTAGCAGCTATTCTATTCACTCTTATAAGTAGTTAGCCAGCTATGAAACACTCAGATAATAAATTTGCATCATTTTGCTAAATGTGTCATGTTTCAGCAAATTTGTCGGTACTATTTTAGTCTGGATATTTAAAGTCGAACAGGATTTTGGTTTTTGAGAGCTCATAATGCAGCTTCTGGACACGCACGCTGATTTATTTTGGAGTCTCTGACGCAATTTATTTGTTTATTTAACTAATCATTAGTCATGTGACATACTTTGTTTTTTCCTTAAATAACAGTGTTATCGAATGTTTTGTGAGTTAGAAAGTTGATCTCAAAACAACTTTCTCCCTAACCCAAGATCCTTAAAGGTGAAAGTCAATACATTGTATTTCTTTTAAATGCATTTTTTTTTTTTTTTCGTCTGCTTGTGTCGACGTCCTGGGTCAATTGTTTACGCGGCTGAGGGATTGAATGAGATCGTGACAGACAGCCCGCTGGTATATCCAGACTCAATTAGGATGAACGACCTTAATTAGTATGCTGTTAGCAGCTGACGCTATGTAAATAAGCGGCAGTTTTGTCAGTGAGACGGTCATCGACGTTTTGCGAAAGGTGAAGATTTAAAAATTTTCTATTTCAATCACGGATATGGGCCCCGTAGACAAAATGATTCCTTTCTCATTTTTTATTTTTAAACATTCTATCTCAGTCGCAAGTAATACGTGGAGGAAAAAAAAACTATAAAAAAAAGAAGACAAGAAAACATGTATCTTTTATCGTTCGGTTTTATTGCGTTGTTCCCATTACCTATTGCTTTTTGGAACTCTCTTTTTCTATGAAGTGACGAAGCTCTTAAGGTCATTTTAAATACCCTAGTGCAGGCAGACTTTGACTATTTAGTCTTAGGTTTCGCGATGAAATGAGCATAAGGCTGTTATGTAATCTATACTTTTTTTAAATCACACACAGGCTTTGTTCTGTTCAATCCGTTTTAGTTCCCTTATAATATATAGAGCTTTTGCTGTTGTGTGAAAAAGAGATCCAAAATTTTAAAGGATCTGCGTGTTTCCATTTGCTCAGAATAATAATAAAAAAGTAAAACTGAGTACGTCGGTACATGATTTAGTACGCTACTGTATGTGTTTATCGATTTTTTGGCACTTAAATAGCCTAAATACTTTAAAATTTTCTTTTAACTAAGGTGATTAGATATTAGATAATAACATTGGCGGATAAAGACATGTTTGTGAAGCTCCTTAAGGTTAGCTTTTATATTTTTTAGGATAAATGTCGCTATTATAATAAATTAACTAAATATATGAAATAATAAATAATTATGATAAACACACTTTAAGAAATGAGAAAAAAAGATATAAGAACGTATATCAACGAGCAGTTTAAAAAAGTGACATATAGTATAATTAAAACCTAACCTTGATTTGAATTATTAGTTTTAACATTTATCACTTACAGTGGCGTAGCTACGGGGGGCGGGCTAGGGAATTATAACACCCCCCCCCTTGAGGAATTTTCTTGTCATACAAAATGTATTTTATTTACACACACAATATATTTATACATTTATAAGTGTTGCAGTAGTTGCAACCCCGCTCTCCTCCCCCCTGAAAATTAAATGGCTTGTTGAACGGCCATCAACTAATAGCTTCTTGGTTTAAATCAAGCTTATTTCCTTTAGCGGAAAAAGATCTAAACTGTAGTTTTTAATCTGTTATCTCTCATTGTCGCAAATCCAGTTAAACTCAGCTTAAAACGTTTTCCTCAACGTTAAAATTTGTCAAAAATTAAAATCGGTTTTCTTCTTTTTGTGTGAGTGTGTCCGCGAGCACTAAAACTGTTAATATCTTACTCAGAACTAAAACGCCGAAATCTATTCAAACATTAAACTTGGTTCACCGTTCCTCCACGAGTATAAAAGTTTCGCACACCTTATTTGAATGAATTTCTGGTACAAGAGGGAGTGCTAAAAACACGGTCTGTTATAAAAAAGTCATCGTTCTCCCGCTTTCATCGGCATCAAGAGGAAAAAAAAAAAACAAACAACCACTGCACTAACCCTGATAAACATCTAATTTTATTTTTTATAATTTTAATAGGAGTTTTTTATAATTTTACAGGAATCGATGAGAAAGCCATCACGAGTAATTCTACAACGTTAAAAAAAAAAAAAAAAAAAAAAAAAAGATCAGGTAACCTTCGTTTAAATTCCAGATGGAGAAAGTGAAGTTAAGGATCATAAACTTGATGGCTTTTTGGCGGAAAAGAAAAAAAAAATAAATAAAAGTTGTGAAAGTGATAATGCTGGCAGTTTGCAGGTCGATGCAGTAAACAAACCATTATGGACTAAGATGGAACAGCTCTCATGAGAGATTTTGTGTCTTGTGTGTGTGGCTTTTTATTTTGGTCTTGTTATTAATCAAGAAGAAATGATTGTATATGTTTATTCATATTAGAGAGAAGGAAAGTTTGTGGTAACGATGAAAATGCGATAAATAAAACAGAAAGACATGTAAAATGAAATTTAAAAGTAGTTATTATAAAAAATAAAGAGTTAAAGGAAAAATATTTTCAGCCAGCCTATATTTTTGCGATTTTTAATTTTTTCTTTTGTAATATAAAAATCCCGACAGCAAGCTATACTTTAACATACTTAAAAAAAAAATAATAATTTGATGATAATTATTCGGCTTGGTTATACAGGCAAATCAAAATAGTAAGAAAACTGTCCCACCACTCCCTTACGTGAGGTAGGGATAGGACACGATTTTAAAAGCTGAAATTTATGCAAATTTTCATAAATATTCAGAAAAAATGACAGAGAATGTGCATAATTTATGTTCCCAAGGATTATTGCTTATTACAACATACATTTATCTAACATATTGTCCAAATCAAATGAAAAATATGCCTGCGCATGACTAGTTCCGTCAACCGTCTTTGGTGGATGAGTTTTGCGATAATTTCTTTATCAATGATAGAACAGTCGGTTTCTTGTGGGAAGATAAAATTTTATTTTTGCCCATCCCCCCAAGGTAAAAATGTCCACTCCCTCTCTTTACAGAAATTACCTGTAAAATAAATTTTTCCTAAATATATGCTGCTGATAGGCCTCACTAAACTGCTAATTTATGAAAGTTATGTTCTTAGTCTCATAAAGCATTAAGAAGAATTTTGTTAGTTACAATATTTGAGACAGAACACTTGCATCGAAAATATAAGAAGTAGTTTGCTTATGGAGTTGGAAACAGCTTTTTTTTTTTTTGGCTCGTAAACTCACAGAAATTTGTAACTGAAATAATTTATAGGAATATCTATAATGATATGGCTACTAAACCTTGGGGAAGAATCAGAAATTAAAACTGATGGTGCCCCATCCCTCAAACTGTGCCGCCCCTCTCGACTCCCCCCTATATGTAACATTATATTATAAATATATGCATATGGCGATAATATGACCTTGTTATATAATATTAGAAACCCTTAGTGTTAATTCCATCAGCATTTGATGTTGTTTATTATAATTTTATGAAATCAAGTAATTTAAAACTCCTCTTTCATTCAAAAATGTGACAAAGGATGGCGCAGCATTATTTCAACTTTTTTTTTTTTTTTTTTTTTTTTTAGAGTTGATTTGCTCAGTAAGAGAATTGGGAATGATAATAAGAAAAATCTATCATACAATATAGTAGTACAAACAGTTTTTTTTTTATCACTATTATTTCCAATGAATTTTTATCATTCGTAGTCAAATTTATCAGAGTCCTTTTGTAAAAATTATTAGAGAATTTTTCTATGTAATATTTTGGTAAGAATCCTAAGTCTTTTTATATCATAACAATTATCCCTCGTAACTCCCGTTTCACCGACTCTTATTTCGTGGTGCGCAAACCATTCAACTACGTAGATGTCCACTCGGGAAGATAGTCAACTAGCTGTCTACTAGGATGTCCTGTCGAACTTCTGTGGATATACCAAGCGCTAGATGGCAATTTACTCGCATTTCCTAATTCATCCAAGGATATATCTATTGCTTTAGGCATGCTGTCAAAGTGTTTTGCTCCAGGATCTAGGAGTTTGTCAAAACCGCGGGTAATTGATATGCTACCAAGTATTCGATTTATGACGTTGGTAAGGCTAATTTAACCGATGCTCGAAAGCGGGAATACATCACATACTCAAGTGTATACTTGGCCAGCATGAGATCCAACGTTTCAACGAGTTTTCTATCAACTATTGGAGACTGACATCAACAATTGTAAAACCTTCTTACAGGGTCGACTATTAGTCCTCCATGAACCTGAACCTGCCTGCGGTATATTTAGAACCATGAATGAAATCGGAATTTTCCATCTCATCGATGAGCTTCTGTAGATAGTGCACGTGATTCTGAATCTTGACGGTGAAAAATTTTTATTTAGGAAGTTTCTGAAGAGGAATCTTCACTGCTGTGTCTTTTCAAAGATAGGAGCATTAAAGAATAAGCGTGTTTTGTCAAAGGCCGGGTTCACGATTAGTAATACTGGATAAAAACGGAAGGTGACCCTAATAACCTTGGAGACATCCTGCGTATGCAACGGAATTTGAAATCCTAAAAATAACAAATTTAGTAAATTAGAAAAGAATTATTGAAAATCTGTACACAGAATAAAACTTAAATGGTACTTTCAAAATTTAAAATAGAAAAAAATATATCATGTATGTTTAGGAAGAAAAGAAAAGTTTATATTTCATTTAGAAACCTGTATTCAGATCTTGCAGTAAATACTGGCTAGGCAAGAAAAAAATTCGGTTGGCACACATCTATTGTTGTCTATTAGGAATCACTCCTAAACTACTGCTCCGATCCGTCTGAAAACTTATGCGCATTTGTAAAAAAATGTATGAAAAAGCACAGGCTACTTTAAAAATAGAAAAATTCACGAACTACCCGATTTTCAGTTTCCCATTCGAACTTACAAACCAAAATTACCTTTTTTCCAACTTAAAGACGAACTATAAAACACCAGAAAAAATAACAGATTTAAAAAATATGATGATATAAAATACTTTCCCCAGTCTAACACTTTTGTAGTCCACTGTTTTTTCGAGGAAATGGCTGCATGCAGCGGCTATTGTATCGATGAAAAACCAGTGTAGGGAAACAACGTTGCATGCAGAAGGGGAGTGTTTGTGTAACGGCTTCTTATGTAGCATAATATTTACCGGAAATTTCATTGAAGGTGTTTTTGTTAAAGTGAATATAGTGGTTTTTGCAATGACATCATAGCTTGAGACGTGTTTGGTAATATCAACGCTTCCTACACAGTACAGCCTAAGGACTGTGACGTCATCATTCGGCCTACATCTTAAAGTTTTATTTTCAAGTGATGAAACTGTTTAAAATTTCTGATAAATGCTATAAATATGAGAAAATATCTTAGATTAAAGATGATTAAACTATCTTTCCGATAAAAAATAATTCATAATGATCATCGTATTCATATTATATGTAAGATCAGCATCCCCATTTGTCGTAAAATAAATTTTTTATCTCGAAATATTTAAATATTGACGAGTTAAATCACCAGATATTTGTTTTATTTCTGTAAAATAAAACTTTTATTTTGTAGGCCAAACAATGATGTCAGAGCTTGATGACATCACAGTCTTCAGGCTTTCTATATAGGTGGCGTTGGTTAAATATGAGATTACAATCAAATATTTAAGGAAAAAATAGAAAAGCCCCTTCAATCCTTGAAAAAGAAATCTGCGTTCGGTTCGTTGAGTTTACGAAATTGCAACACCGTAAAAAATACTAATTGTTGATTGCAGCTTTATTATTAGGAAGGATGAGTTTTAAGTAATCCTTCCAAGTTTAAGGTGGAAAAATATTTTGAGATATAAGGGAATCATAGAGAAAAAGATAGAATTGAAGTCTCGTTATTATGTATAAGAACGGAACGAATGAATGAATGTGGGATTACGGTAGATTATCTAAGCGAGGGATATAGGGTGAGGGGGAGTTGTCCTCCGTGGGGTGGCAGCTTAAGAGTTCCCAACCCGTATTTAAGCGAAGTTTCGGAGACAATCATGGAAAACTCCGAGCGGCTAGGCCGACGAATGCGACTTGGGTTTAAAGCAGGCACCCAATTAAGAGCGAATGCGCTTGCCCACTGGTGGACAGACGTATAAGAATAGAATCCCGGGTTAAGGTGTACAGGATTTACATAGACATTGTACAGATACGTACGTCTGAGAGACTACTAATTCAGTAAAATTTTATTACAACTGAATTTGTATCATATGTACGTATACGTCTTTATACGTACATAGTAAAATTTCAATACGTAGCAAGATTCAACGGTTCGAAAACTAAATTTGTAATAGACTTCATAAATTTTGTAAAGTGAAATTTTATTACAACTGAATTTGTATCATATGATTTTCTATTAATACGAATATATTATTTGTGTTAGCTCAACACACTAACGTAAACGTATTAAAGACAAAACAAAACATTTATTTCTAACATAACGTACAGCGTTAACTTGAACTAATTCATACATATACCGAACTTGAATTTTATACAACACACTACGTACTTTTCTTATTCTAATAATTTCTTATTCTTAAATACCATCGCTTATACGTTGCCACCAGTGAATTTGTATTACACTCTCAATATAATTAATCGTGCTCGTGTCAAAAATGTGTGATAATAAAAGAAATATTAGCATTAAGAAATGTTTAGTGTCTACATTCGGCCATCCTGGCATTTCAACTGTCCTCAGTTGAACTCTCATTGCCGTAACGCAACGGTTTTCGGACAGTTCGTTTAGGTCTCTGACTTTCGGATTCCTCATCTGAATCTGCACTCGAGCTACTGCAATCGTCATTCCAGTTCCTCCAGGCTTTTAGCTGGCTAATATGAGCTGTTGTTGCATATAGGTGACCGTCGCTTCCTTCTAACTGCGATATTCTATATGTGTCACCAGGTAGTACTTCTGTTACAACCACTGGTCCTCGGTACTTTTGTTGAGTTTTTGTTGGCTCACCGGTTGCTTTTGGATTTCTTCTTACCACAACTATTTCTCCTTTATCAAATAATAATGTGCCAGACTTCTTTTTATCAAAATGTGCTTTCATTTTCTGTTGTTCCATCTTAATTTTTTCTTTAGCTTTGGATTGTAGTTTTTCTGGGTCGTTCCAAACTTGAGCATTTTCATCAGCTAATATTCTCAATATTCCATCTTTAAATCGTGGTACATATCCGTGAAGTATTTCAAAAGGGGTTTTTCCAAGAGTGTTATTCACCGTATTGTTCAAGTTTCTTTCTACATCCTTAATTTTGCTGTCCCAATCCTTTTGATTGATCTTTTCGATAGAAGGTATGATCGTAGATAAAATCGTTCTATTCACTCTCTCACACATTCCATTCCCTTGTGGATGTGATGTAGAATTTAAGGTGTGCATAATACCATTTTCATCGCAGAACTTTCTAAATTCGTGTGAGGTGAAACATGATCCTCGATCTGAAATTAAACGATCCGGTAATCCAAAATCTTGAATGAAGTCCTTTAATGATTTTAGAACATTCTTGGTCGAAGTGTCTCTGACAGGATAAAGGCGTACGAATCTCGTCATGTTATCAATAATTACAAGTAATTCCTTGTTTCTCTTACTACTTGTTACAAATGGATCAAGGTGGTCTAAGTGTATAGTAGCGAAAGGTCTGCGGCCAGTTGGAATAGGATGGAGAAGACCTTGTCTCTTACCACTTGGTACCTTATTGACTAAGCATTCGAAGCACATTGATATATGTCGACGAACGTATCTTTTCATTGATGGAAACCAATATAGTTCCTTGATCTTCGATACCGTTTTGTCTACTGCAAAATGTCCCATGAGGTCATGAAATTTTACAACCGTACTCTTCCTCATACTTTTCGGTAAAACGTACAAGAGTTTTTCCTTACCATCTGCCTTGATTACCCGAAAAAGTCTATTTCCTTTGAGAATATAATGATCGACTTTATTATTTTCTTCTGGACTTCTTTCATCCTTATCTTTTTTGAGAATTTCTATTAATTCTTTTAAGGTTTCATCTGCTTGCTGCATCATAAGAACTTGGTCTTCTATACTCAACGTTAGGCATACTTCAAGCTTGTTTTCTATCAGGGAGTCTAGTGTATCCGTAGGGTTCAAAACTGGAGCTCTGCTGATAGCATCGATGTGAGACATTTTGACACCTGGCCTGTGACGAATTTCAAAATTGAATTCTTGAATGAGGAGACTCCAACGAGGAATTTGAGGGTTACTTGATTTTTTTGCATTCATATAAACTAAGGCCTGACAGTCAGTTACTACTGTAAAACTGATACCCAACAAAAACTGTCTTAGTCGTTCAAGTGTCCATACAATTGCCATTAATTCAAGCTTACTCGAATGGTATTTATTCTCAGTTTCTGTGGTCTTTTTACTCACGCAGTACACCAGATGCAAATTGTTATCGTTTCCACGTTGAAACAACATGCCAGCTATTCCGTCCGTACATGCATCACAGTGAACTTCCGTTTCTGCCTCAGGATTATAGAGGGCTAAGATTGGTTTGTTTGTCAATTCACGTCTTAAAGTGTCGAATGATTCTTCTTGCCCCTTTTCCCATTTAAAAGGTGCATTCTTCTTGGTAAGTTGAGTCAGAAACTTCGCCTTCGTAGCATAATTCGGAATAAATCGTCTAAAGAAAGATGTCAAGCCAAGAAATCTTCGTACATCATGTATGTTTTTAGGTTGAGGAAACTTCGATATAGCTTCCACTTTCCTGAACCCAGGCTTGATCCCGCGTTCATTGATAACAAATCCTAAGTATTCTACCTCTTTCCTTCCAAATTCACATTTAGGTAATTTCAAAGTTAAATTTGCGGAACGCAGTGCTTCAAATACGTCGGTTAATTTATCGATCATAGCGTTCCAAGTTTTTGCTGGAATAAGTATATCATCCAGATAGCATAATACACCCCTGTTGTATAATGGCCCTAATGCGTGATACATCAAACGCTGAAATTCCGCCGGAGCATTTGTTAACCCAAAAATCATTCTTTCAAACTGTCCTGTTTCATCTGGTGTTATAAAAGCTGTTTTCAGTTTTGCTTTTTCGGTTAAAGGTATTTGTAAGTATCCATGTGCCAAGTCCAGTGTAGTAAAATAGCTACATTCATGTAACTGCTCCAACAAATCGTATATCTTAGGTAAAGGGAATTTATCTTTTACAGTCTGATTATTAAGGCGTCTATAATCAACAACCAATCTGTTTTTGCCAGTCTTCTTCTTTACCAATATGGCAGGACTTGCATACGGAGATCTTGTTTCCGACACAATTCCATTTTCCTTCCACTCTTTCACAATTTCTTTTATAGCAGCTCTTTGAGAGGCGTTCGTTTTATATGGCTTCATACATATGGGTTTTGATCCGTGAATTTCCTTAATATCCATCTCTGTTATTGTTGTGCATCCTAGCTCAGAAATATTCAGTGCGAAACAGTCTCTATAGTCATTCAACAAATTAAGTAGTTCTTGCTTCTTCTCACTTTCAATAGTTTGGTCAATCTTGATTTCATTCAAAGTTATGGGGGTCTTTTCTTTTATATCTCGTAAATTAGGTGGATCGTTTGAAACTTCTTCGCTACCTTCAGCATTTAAATCCTCGACCATGCTTGCTCTACCAACACACTGGTCCTTAAGAAGCATAACATTTTCATCTCCCGTATTCATCACAGGTATATACGTTTTTCCATCTTTAACTTCCAGTAGATAACCGACTTCAGAGTTTTCCAATAAAATTAGTCCATTGTCAATAAAATCGGTCTGAGAACTGACAAGATTGATTGTATTTTTCTCTAATGTAGTTGTTTCAAGAGTTCTGAGAGAAATGCGATTTACTTTTTCATCAATTAATAAATTTCTAAAAGGCTCATCTTCATGATACGCGATATGAAATGTATTTCCAATTCTAGCATAGGCGATGTATGGAAGATCAAGCCATGACCGTCCAATTAAAAGATCAACTGGTTGTGCGTCATCAGGAACAATGTATATATTTATATTTTGACCTTTTACGTTATCAACTTCAATATCGGCTTCAATCTTTCCCATGGAAGTTACTACAGGAGTGATTTGGTTTCCAAAACCATATAGTTCATTAACAGTAGGTTTGGGTCTCAATCCGAGTTTTTGAGCGACTGAAATCCTTAACAGACAACAAGAACTCCCTGTATCTACAAGAGCCTCAACTTTTCCACAGTCATTTATTTTTGCTTCCTTTAAATATTTTGCACACTGATCTGGACGTCCTCCAACCTGAGTAACGGACAAGCTTTTTTCGTTTGAATTATTATTTTCAGTCTTAGCCGTACAGCTCTTTGCTTTATGTCCAGTTTTTCCACACCTACGACAGATTATGACGACTTTCGGTTGTGGGCAGTCCTTAGAAATATGTCCGTAAAAATTGCAGTTAAAGCATTTTGGCTCTCCTTTCTCATTATGAGTTGCACTGTATAACCTTTTCTTTTCGTTGGTCGAAACAACATAATCATCTTTGAAACGACTCTTTTTCTCGAAATGCCCTTCTTTACGTGGTTGCTTGTTCTTGAAAGTTGATCTCACAGTTTCATAATCGTCCAGTTTTTCGACTAAATGATCGGGCGATATTAATTTCGGCCAGTCATCAATAAAATGATCTCTAATTTCTTGTGTTACTTTGCGTTTTATCCGATCTGCAATAATTAAATCACTTAATTTCTCAAAGGTATCAACTTTAACACCGCTTATCCATTCATTAAAGTAACTTTTTAACTCATATGCAAAGTTTTTCCACGTGCATCCACTATTCTTGCTATGTGTGAAAAATTTTTGGCGAAACTTTTCTGGCGTTAACTTGTATCGTTGCAGCAATATCTTTTTAACTTCTTTATAATCACTTGCTATTTCATCTGATTCTCTGGCGATTAATTGGGCAACATCATATGGTAGCAATCCTAGTAGATGACTCACCCACGTATTTTCAAGCGCATCTGCTTGTTTGGCTAAGCGTTCAAACATTGTTAAATACAAGCCTATATCACTTTCATCTGGATTAAATTTTTGCATCAAGTGGTGGAGTTCCAATTTTGGTTTCACTTGTACACTAGTACCATTTTGATTGGCGACAGGAATTGCAGCTCTACCTTCCATTTCGATACGTAATTTTTGGAGTTCAAATTCCATCTCATCCTTACGTTTACGTTCTTCCATTTCCTCTCGCCGTAATTTTTCTGTCATTTCTTCTTGGCGCTTTCTTTCAGCCAGTTCTTCTCTATCTTTTCGCTCATTAATTATCGTAGCTAACCATTCCTTGGCGCAGTTTTCGTCATACTCTTTACTTGCCAAAATCATTTTTTTCAGATCACTCATTTTGAGATTGTCGTTAACTTGTTCACCTAACTCTTCGGCTAATACTTTTAAGTCACACTTCTTTGCTTTTCCAAACAGAGACATGTTCAATTTCTTAATTAATTCAAAAACGAATTCGTATTTAAACGTACACTTGAAAAAAATAGAACTTATACTATTTTCTTATCGTAACTTATCTTCTCGTACTTATCTTATCGTAAAATCTGAATTAGTTTATCCCGCTTCTGAATTGTTAGCTCAACACACTAACGTAAACGTATTAAAGACAAAACAAAACATTTATTTCAAACATAACGTACAGCGTTAACTTGAACTAATTCATACATATACCGTAACTTGAATTTTATACAACACACTACGTACTTTTCTTATTCTAATAATTTCTTATTCTTAAATACCATCGCTTATACGTTGCCACCAGTGAATTTGTATTACACTCTCAATATAATTAATCGTGCTCGTGTCAAAAATGTGTGATAATAAAAGAAATATTAGCATTAAGAAATGTTTAGTGTCTACATTTGTTAATGTGAAATATTCCCAAAAAGTGAAATTTTTTTTGCTGAGAGACTACTAATTCAGTAAAATGGATAATTTTACAGTCTGAAGGCTTCTAGGTTAAATAAAGCATTGCCAAGAGGACTTTAATTTTGTTTTAGTTTTTATTTTCAAATTGTTATAGCGCATTCATTTTCATGAGTTAAGTTTTTTTTCTCCTACTATATAAATTGTTATCGCGCATTCATTTTCATGTGTAAGTTTTTTTCCTACTATATAAATGTCTGAGGAAAAAGAACCTTTCATCTGTTTTACGATGCATGTATGTGCAAACAAACATCATGGGTACTTAACTGCCCGATAGTTCCCTGAAATGTTTCAGTTAGTAAAAGTGTGGACGCGAAAAGTTGAGCGGGATTTTACACTTCAGCCGCTCAGAGGTTTAAAATCCTAAGATTCACATAGAAGCCACTTATAGCAGTGGCGGATCCAAAAATATTTTTTGGGAGGGGTTAGATTTTGCAAAGAGCTTATTATCATCCAAACAAACTGTACAATAAATCCAAAATTTTGTCTAAACTAATGGGTGTGTTTTTGGGAGGGGCTAAGTTGTAAAAAATGATCATTTAAAAAAATGATCACCTATTTAAAGTGTATAATAAAACAGAATGCTAACCTTTACCAATCGCTTTTTTTGGGGGGGGGGGCTGAAGCCGCCTAGCCCCTCCCCTGGATCCGCTCCTGGTTATAGCAAATAGCCTTCTCAATCCGCCAAAGAAATATCATTTTGGCACAACTGCCAGAAAGCCACAATTTGAGATGTGCATTATTAATAGCAATAGAAAAGTAGTCCAAAAGAACCCTACTTAGAATGTGGATTCCTCAAGTAGCCTCTTCTACACTTATAGCAAGCATTTATGAATCGTGGAGATTGCTATTTGCCGAAAAAAGCCAATCTACAAGAGCTCTTTTTCAAAAAAAACTAGTAACACACTAGAGAAGTAATAATTTCAGCGCCATGGGCTAAAGAAGATGCAGTTACAGATCATAAATTCTATGGATGTCTATTTAAAAATTTAATAAAGGGAAAAAAAAGTCTGTAGTTTTCTAGCTTGGCTGCTCTTCGGAAGGCGCGGTAAACAAATCGTTAAGTCAAACAAAATAGAAAAAGGAAAACAAAAACAAAAACTGAATAGCTCCCCAGAGATTGTGTTCATCTTCTAATTTCTTCCTCCCTCTTTTTTTAGGTCCTGCGGGCATGTACCGAAGCGAATGGAAAGGCCATAGAAGTTTTCAGGACAATAAAGTCACTGTACGGTATAAAATTATTACGTTTGTACTTGAGAAATTTTGTTGCGGTTGCATACATTGGAGCATGGTGGAGGATGGGAGAACTGGATGTTTGGATTAGCTACTAAATGTAAATATAAATGTAACAGAAACCATGTGTTATCATTTATATATGAAATATGATCCATACCGAGTATTTTTTTTTTTTTTTTTTTTTTTTTTTTGCATGCAGTTAAATTTCCTGAAAGCCGAATAAAATATTTGTTTATTTACTTTATTAAACAGGTCGTATATTAATTACACCGTTTTTATCGATACAGAAATTAATAATTCTTGATTGAATACGAATGTACACGCCTGAATATTCTTGATGTAATACTTTTAAAACTTATTTAGTATGTTAAAAAAAATTTCTTAGCTTTTTTAGCTTTTTAGCTTTTTTCTTAGCTTCAAAGCGCATTAGAGCTCACAGAACAAATTCCTAGGAAGGACAAGGTGTACAAGACGATTCAAAACTAGATCGAAATGCATGTTCGCCAACATTGACCTAGCACATTCGTTTAAAATAATAAACTGCAAAATAAGTATGTCAGAGTTAGTCAAGCAAGTTCTTTCTATTTTGGTGTGAATATGAATAAGCAAAAGTCGTTTCCGTGTTAGATTTCCGAGAAATAATAATTTAAATCAATGCTTTTAACAATTATTAACTCGAACTTGCAGTCAATGCTTGAAATTCCTAACGGCCGTGAGATTTTGATACATCTTTCTTAGATTTTTGATCCATAAATTCTGTTGAACCCAGTCTATCTGTGTTATAGTAGTCCCTTGGTTAGGGTGTCGGACTGGAAGATTGACTTAGATCCCTGCCTGTCACATCATGTGCGATGCATGTGCATGCTAAGTCCGTGGTTTCAAAAGCCCTTTGGACAGTTGTTAGCAATTTCTGAAGGGTGATGATAGTTGAATGTTTCGACACACCCTTCTGAAGATCTAAAATGAGAAGGAAATGTTTGGAAAGGCTGCTGTGGATGAGATCCGAGTGACGTCATTTTTTACCTACACTTTGATCCAACTGTAAAAATAGTGTGTTGATGCTTAATAACTTCAGTCTGATTGGCTGAAGTGTTTGATTGAAATAATCTCGTGTCTCGTATCGATATCTTCTAAATGATATCTTCAGCTGCCTGAATTTCCCCTGCCAGCGAAGCAAAACAAAGGAAACCCTGCTTGTCTCTATAACATATATTTACTACAATTTACAATCTGAGTACAAATTTTAAGGCCAGTAAAGATTTTTGAGAAAATGGAAAAATGAAATAAAAGGGATTCAAATATTGTTCCATTGTTAATTTTAAAAGTTCATTGTTAAGAAATAACGCAACAAACAGAATTTATAAATTACTAGCTGCGTAGCCGTTCTCCGCACGGTAGGGAACGAAACTTTTTCTTACATGTATAGTTCGAATTGATTCCAGTGATTTGGGATCAAAAAATAAGCAAAATGATTTGACTCGTGGCGTAAAGTTACTCATTGGTTATTTGTAAAGTTAGTATAAGTACAGACCTGAGACCATTGTTAATATTATGACGCAAAAAAATATGTCGGTGTCATTCGCAATTAGAAAAGAAAAGCGTGACGGTTCGCAGTGAAAATTCCTAATATTCAAAATGTCTCATTTCTGCATCATACTCTTTTTTAGATTTAAGTTATGCCATTAATACCTTAGATACTACATGATGTGGAGAACCGTTTTATTTTATAATTGAATAGTTGTGTACCCGCTCTTCGCAAGGCAAGAAGAGAACATTTTCCTAAAAAATGTGATCATAACTCTTTTGAGAAAACAGAATCTCCAAGAAAAAAGAAAGTTCTGTTACAGTCTTTTCTGTTGAAACTACCGCGGGATATATTAACGCGACGTAGACTTACTTACTATTTTGTTAGCTGTGATGTAAGACGGTTGATGAAGAATGAATAGAAGGCTTAGTTTCACGAAATATTTGACGAAATATTTCACGAAATAATTAATGCGGTATATTGTGCTTTGATCAATATTGCCTTAGCATATCTACTTACTATTAATTATACTATCTTTTACTGATACCAATACAATATACTGTCGTTTTGCAACCGTTAATGCTTAATTTAAAGAAACTGTTTAGATATTCGCCACGATTTTAGGCTTTTACTCTTTGGTGATTCTTTGCAATTTACGCATCAGCATAAACGATAAACATTTCAGTTTATGGTTGGCACTAAATCAGCTCTCCATAAATTTTTACAAATAATTCTTGTCAGATTGGTGTATTTAGCACCAGTGCCCTATTATATCATGGGCAAATCGGGACTTTGCCATGGGGCCTCCGGCACAAAATGGCCCCCAATTTCAAATGTTGTCCTTTTTTTACAAAAAAAAATTATGAAAAATAAAACAAATTTCATACATGGGGGCCCCCAAAATTCATCAATACCCGGGGCCCCCTGTTGGTCATAATCAGGCCCTGTTTAATACCGCAATATATTTCCTGCTATTCGAAAACGTGACCCGTTTAAAATCTCAATCGAAAATAATGCTGGATAATTCACTGGTGAAAAAACAGCATTCAATTATTTATCTGGCAACGTAAAGTAAAATATAGAATTATTTCATGCGTGGCGTATGTTTTGCTTGTGAGTCCGTTATTCTGATTGAGTTTCGAAAGAGGTTTTAAACGTATGACATCAAAATCACGCACTTTTCACATGTGAAAACTCAGTTATTTTAAAGAATTTTATTTATTTTTTTCAACTGGCAATTTTAATAATTGTTACTGTCTCCAAGACAACCAAAACGCAAGATATCATACCGAAAATTTTAAGCTGCTGGTATTGAAATGAAAATAATTCTTTACTTAAAAATTCGTAAAAAATCTCCTAATTTATATTTTCCACTGGTTTTTCTTTTAAAAGAGGGTGAAATGTATGCTCCGTCATTTGACAAAATATAAAAAAGTTATAACGGATAGAATTCAAGATGCAGCAATTTTAAAAATATTTTACGAAAGTCAGCGTCAAATTTAATTTTATTTGAAAAATTCCCAAAAATCTGAAAATTATGTTACACAGTCCGAACAAACAATTTTTAAAAGAAAATTTTCTCCTCTATCCGATCCCGTTCTACCACATAAGTTAGGTAATGGTCCGACCACGGTCACGTGACTCCCTCAAGAACTATGCCAAAAGTCGCAAAGCTTGGCGACTTTTGGTGTACGTGTGTCGAATTTAACTCTCAAATCTCAAAAACTATTATGAAATTTCATATATAAGATTGTTGTAACATCTAGTTGAGCATCTCGATTTTTGTTCCAATCTGCTGGAGAGTTTATTTACAGAACCACCGAAAAGAATTTCAGTTCTTTAATGTCTATGGACATCTTCAATATAATACAACTGAAGACGGTCATTGTTTGGTACATGCCCAAAATCTCGCCGTCTGTCCTCGGCCTTGGCGAGTTTTGGCGAAATATCGCCAAATTTGGCGATATTCAGTTATTTGGTCCATGCCCAAAGTATCGCCATTTGTCATCGTTCTTGGCGAGTTTTGGCGAAATATCGCCATATTTGGCGATAATCTGTCATTGTTTGGTTCATGCTTAAAATCTCGCCAAATGTCGTCGACATTGACGAGTTTCGCCGAAATATTGCCAAATTTGGCGCCAAAAATTATTTCGTATTTTGTATAACTCTTAAAACTTTTACATTTAGAACTATTGTAATATCTAACTGTTTTCAATATCTTTTTCGACAACAATCGACTGGGAATTTATTTACAGGGTGAGCCAAATGACTTTAAATACACTGAGGTGTATGGATGCATTCAATTCACTGAAAGTCTGTGGTCAATGACTACTTTGGCTATCCCCAAAAATCTCGCAAACTATCTCAAGTTTGTCGGCTTTTGGTGAAATATCGCCAAATAAAGTGTCAGAAGGAAATCTTTCAAATTGAACTCAGCTTGGCGATATCGAAATATATGGCTAGAAATCGCTAAATCTTACTATTATTGATATTTTATCTCTTTCAAACAAATAAGTTTAGAGGAAGTGCGTCGAAAATATTTTTGATCTAATAGACGTGCAAGGAAGTCATGTGTTGGACACATCAGATTTTTTAGATTTAAGCTATGCCATTAATACCTTAGATACTACGTTTTATTTTATAATTAAATAGTTGTGTACCCGCTCTTTGCATGGCAAGAGGAGAACATTTTCCTAAAATGTGATCATAACTACTTGTGACAAAACAGAATCTCTAAGAAAAAAGAAAGTTCTGTTACAGTCTTTTCTGTTGAAACTACCGCGTGATATATTAACGCGACGTAGAATTACTTAATTTTTGTTACCTGTGATGTAATACGGCTGTTAAAAAATGAATAGAAGACTTAGTTTCACAAAATATTTATTAATGCGGTTTATTGTGGTTTGATCAATATTGCCTTATCATATCTACTTACTATTGATTATACTATCTTTTACTGATATCAATACAATATACTGTCGTTTTGCAACCGTTAATGCTTAATTTAAAGAAACGGTTTAGATATTTGCCACGAATGTAGGCTTTTACTCTTTGGTAATTCTTTGCAATTTACGCATTAGCATAAACGATAATCATTTCAGTTTACGGTTGCCACTAAATAGCTCTCGATGAATTTTTACGCATAGTTCTTGTCAGATTGGTGTATTTAGCACCAGGGCCCTGTTATCGCATGGGTAAATCGGGAATTTGCCCAGGGGCCTCCGGCTTGAAATGGCCCCCAATTTCAAATGTTGTTCTTTTTTTACAAAAAAAAATTATGAAAAATAAAACAAATTTCATACATGCAGGGACCCCCAAATTCAATGCCGGGCCCCCCTGTTGGTCATAATCAGGCCCTCTTTAACACCGCAATGTATTTCCTGCTATTCGAAAACGTGACCCGTTTAAAATCTCAATCGGAAATAATGCTGGATAATTAATTCACTGGTGAAAAAACAGCATCCAATTATTTATCTGGCAACTTAAAGTAAAATATAGAATTATTTCATGCGTGGCGTATGTTTTGCTTGTGAGTCCGTTATTCTGATTGAGTTTCGAAAGAGGTTTTAAACGTATGACATCAAAATCACGCACTTTTCACATGTGAAAACTCAGTTATTTTAAAGAATTTAATTTATTTTTTTTCAACTGGCAATTTTAATCATTGTTACTGTCTCCAAGAGAACCAAAACGCAAGATATCATACCGAAAATTTTAAGCTGCTGCGATTGAAATGAAAATCCTTCTTTACTTAAAAATTCGTAAAAAATCTCCTAATTTATATTTTCCTCTGGTTTTTCTTTTAAAAGAGGGCGAAATGTATGCTCCGTCATTTGACAAAATATAAAAGAGTTATAACGGATAGAATTCAAGATGCAGCAATTTTAAAAATATTTTACGAAAGTCAGTGTCAAATTTAATTTTATTTGAAAAATTCCCCAAAATCTGAAAATTATGTTACACAGTCCGAACAAATAATTTTTAAAAGAAAACTTTCTCCTCTATCCGATGATGTAAATTTCGTTTTCTTGCGAGTGTAATTATCGGCATTATTACGTATTAAGGGAGAAAAATCGCTAAAAATCGGACAAAAAATAAAATAAAACATTTTCTAATTCGAATTTCGAAAAAATCGCTCCGAGGCGTGTTAGGATCTGTCCTAGTAAAGCCGTATGCAAAATTCGGTAGGTCTGCGACCAACCGTCTTGGCGCAATGCGATCCAGAGGCGTGCGCAAAAAGATCGGTGGTCACAAACTTACCTAACTACATAGCTACATACAATGTTTACTCTCGGATTTTATTATATAATAAGACTAGCTGAAGTACCCGTTCTTCGCACGGGAATGAATGGACTTTTTGATATTACGATTTGTGGGGATTACTATTTATTGTAATAAAGAGATATAGCAAAATGGATATCGCTTTATTTTGTGTTCAATAACCATGCATACCGAATTTCAAGGCAATCGCTTGTACGGTGCAGAAGGCCATGCGGCGTAGCGCAATCTAGTGGAGAGTTTTAGCAAAACGGATACGGCGGAAATATTCTTCGCATTCAGATATCAATGAATACAAAATTTCAGGACGATCGGCTGGACAGCCCTGACGACTCGACATCTAGTGGCAAATTATATAGGAAAATGGATAGCGCCAAACTCTTCCCCGTGTTCAAATATCTATGTATACCTATTTTCATAGCGATCAGTTGCACAGTCAAGAAGTGATACACTGGAGCGCTATCTAGCGGTTAATTAAAGTAATGATACAATTAAAGTAAATGCTACAGTGCCGTCAAGTGGCGAGTTATAGCAAAATGGATAACGCCAAAATATTCCCATTGTTCAAATATCTATGTATACTGATTTTCATAGCGACCGTTTGAATGGTCAAGAATTTGGCCTGCTGCAGCGTCATCTAGTGGCGAGTTAAAATAATAATGCATTGCAGTGCCATCTAGTGGTGAGTAACATCAAAAGGAACACAGTTAGAATATATTCTTCGTGCTGAAATGTGTAAGTATAAGAAATTTTATGTCGATCAGTCGAACGGTATAGAAGTTGATGCGTTGCAGCGCCATTTAGCGGCAACTTACAGCAAAATGGATACTGAAAAATATTCTCCGTGTTCTAATATCCGCGTGTGCCAAATTTCATCGTAATTGGTTGGACGATATTCGAATAGTAAACGGCTAAACGGAATAGAATTCGACGTTCTGCTGCGCCACCTAGTGGCAAGTTAGAGGAAAACGGATAGCATAAAAAGCTTCTCAATGACAAAAGACAGGTGAACCAAATTTCATGGTGCAACGGTGCTGGAGTTTTTCAACCTCATACACACATACCAACATTCATTTTTATCTATAACCAGTGTCATTATATATCCCAGTCTCAATTAAAATCTAGTTTCAAATCTAAGCCTCGCCAAAGTGCCAACATACGCCATTTTGCAAGAGTTTTTTCAGGAAATCATTCGACGCATTGACTTAGCAGCAATCAATATGGGAAATTGTTCGGCCGCCAAAAAGTAAAGCACACATTTATTTGAAAAGGGGAATCCCTTAATACAGCCGAATTTTTTTAAATTATCAACTATAACGTGTTTTATTCATCGTTACTCCGATGTAATAAATGATAAGATTTCAATTTTCAGAAATTTGGCGGAATTCCCCAACTTAAATCAATGTACTCAATTGGCGAGAATTCTGAAGATAGATCTCTTGAAATCACTTAATAACTGCATTATTTCTTCACGGATCATTAAAATTTAACGTTGTATTCTAATAAAACCTTTGCACTTGTTTTCAAAAATCTATTTCCTTAAGCTCTCAATAAATTGCGCCAAGCCGAAAACTGTTCAAACCGCTAGAACTCACTTTCTCAAAATCAGCATTTGAGCCATTTTATTTTTTCGCCAAACTAAAAAAATTTACACATTAGCCTCGGAAATCTTCAATTCTTATTGTTTTGCGTGTAAAGCATTACATTCCTGCTCTGATTTCCCATGCACACGATATTATAATTTAAAAAAAAAATAACCTTACGAATATAAACTAACAAAAAAAAAATCATTATTATTCTTTTATTTTTACTTTGAGAATTTAAAACATTTTATTCGGCAAAATCGCCACATGGCAACCACGATCCTTTTTTCACTACAGGGGTTACAATTACGGAAAGATTTTTGCGTGAAGAACATAAAAAATCTCTTAAATTCCGGGAACAGGTGGACTTTCAAAGTTTTAAAGTGGAATACAATTTATTCTATATTATTTTACATATCTGTGCTAAATTTCAGGCCGATAGGTCTATTTTTGTGGATTTGTATACGAACGACATTTTATTCGGCAAAATCGCCACACATGGCAACCACGATCCTTATTTCACACTTTTTTCACTACAGGGGTTACAATTACGGAAAGATTTTTGCGTGAAGAGCATAAAAAATCTCTTAAATTCCGGGAACGGGTGGACTTTCAAAGTTTTAAAGTGGACAGTGGTTTATTCTATATTATTTTACACATCTGTGCTAAATTTCAGGCCGATAGGTCCATTTTTGTGGATTTGTATACGAATCAAATCCACAAACAAACAAACAAACAAACAAACAAACAGAATTTCATTTTTATTTATAAGACTAGCTGAAGTACCCGTCCTTCGCACGGGAATGAATGGACTTTTTGATATTACGATTTGTGGTGATTACTATTCATTGTAATAAACAGATATAGCAAAGTGGATATCGCGTTATATTTTGTCCAATAATCATGCATACCGAATTGCAAGGCAATCGTTTGTACGGTGCAAAAGGCCATGCGGCGTAGCGCAATCTAGTGGCGAGTTTTAGCAAAACGGATACGGCGAAAATATTTTTCGCATTCAGATATCGATATATACGAATTTTCATGACTATCGGCTGGACAGTCCTGAAGTTCATGTGTTGACGCGACATCTAGTGGCAAGTTATAGGAAAATGGATAGCGCTAAACTCTTCCCCGTGTTCAAATATCTATGTATACCTATTTTCATAGCGATTAGTTGCACAGTCAAGAAGTGATACACTGCAGGGCCATCTAGTGGTTCAATAAAGTAATGATTTGCTACAGCGCCGTCAGGTGGCGAGTTACAGCAAAATGGATAACGCCAAAATATTCTCATTGTTCAAATAGCTAGTATACTGATTTTCATAGCGACCGTGTTCAACTATCTATGTATACCAATTTTCATAACGATCCTTTGCACAGTCAAGAAGTGATACACTGCAGGGCCATCTAGTAGTTAATTAAAGTAATGATTTGCTACAGCGCCGTCAAGTGGCGAGTTATAGCAAAATGGATAACGCCAAAATATTCTTATTGTTCAAATAGCTATGTATACTGATTTTCATAGCGACCGTTTGAATGGTCAAGAATTTGGCCTGCTGCAGCGTCATCTAGTGGCGAGTTAAAATAATAATGCATTGCAGTGTCATCTAGTGGTGAGTAACATCAAAAGGAACGCAGTTAGAATATATTCTTCGTGCTCAAATGTGTAAGTATAAAAAATTTTATGCCGATTGGTCGAACGGTATAGAAGTTGATGCTTTGCAGAGCCATTTAGCGGCAAGTTACCGCAAAATGGATAGTGAAAAATATTCTCCGTGTTCTAATATTCGCGTGTACCAAATTTCATCGAAATCGGTTGGACGATATTCGCATAGCAAACGGTTAAACGGAATAGAATTCAACGTTGTGCTGCGGCACCAAGTGGCAAGTTAAGGAAAACGGATAGCATAAAAACCTTCTCCATCATAAAAGACTTAGGTGAACCAAATTTCATCGTGCAACGGTGCTCAACGGTGGAGTTTTTCAACCTCATAAACACATACCAATATTCATTTTTATCTATAACCAGTGTTATTATATATACCAGTCTCAAATAAAATCCAGTTTCAAATCTAAGCCTCGCCAAAGTGCCAACATACGCCATTTTGCAAGAGTTTTTTCAGGGAATCATTCGAAACATTGACTTAGCAGCAATCAATATGGGAAATGGTTCGACCGCCAAAGAGTAGCACGCATTTATTTGAAAATTGGAATCCCTTAATACAGCCGATTTTTTTTTAATTATCAACTATAATGTGTTTTATTCATCGTTACTCCGATGTACTAAATGAGAAGATTTCAATTTTCTGAAATTTGGCGGAATTCCCCCAACTTAAATCAATGTACTCAATTGGCGAGAATTCTGAAGTTAGATCTCTTGAAATCCCTTAATAACTGCATTATTTCTTCACGAATCATTAAAATTTAACGCTGTATACTAATAAAACCTTTGCACTTGTTTTCAAAAATCTATTTCCTTAAGCTCTCAATAAATTGCGCCAAGCCGAAAACTGTGCAAACCGCTAGAACGCACTTACTCAAAATCCATATTTCAGCCATTTTATTTTTTCGCCAAACTAAAAAAATTTACACATTAGCCTCGGAAATCTTCAATTCTTATTGTTTTGCGTGTAAAGCGTTACATTCCTGCTCTGATTTCCCATGCACACGATATTATAATTTAAAAAAAAATAACCTTACGAATATAAACTAACAAAAAAAAAAATCATTATTATTCTTTTATTTTTACTTTGAGAATTTAAAACATTTTATTCGGCAAAATCGCCACACATGGCAACCACGATCTTTATTTCACGCTTTTTTCACTACAGGGGTTACCATTACGGAAAGCTTTTTGCGTGAAGAGCATAAAAAATCTCTTAAATTCCGGGAACGGGTGGACTTTCAAAGTTTTAAAGTGGACTACGATTTATTCTATATTATTTTACATATCTGTGCTAAATTTCAGGCCGATAGGTTCATTTTTGTGTATTTGTATACGAACGACATTTTATTCGGCAAAATCGCCACACATGGCAACCACGATCCTTATTTCACACTTTTTTCACTACAGGGGTTACAATTACGGAAAGATTTTTGCGTGAAGAGCATAAAAAATCTCTTAAATTCCGGGAACGGGTGGACTTTCAAAGTTTTAAAGTGGACTACGATTTATTCTATATTATTTTACATATCTGTGCTAAATTTCAGGCTGATAGGTCCATTTTTGTGGATTTGTATACGAACGACATTTTATTCGGCAAAATCGCCACACATGGCAACCACGATCCTTATTTCACACTTTTTTCACTACAGGGGTTACAATTACGGAAAGATTTTTGCGTGAAGAGCATAAAAAATCTCTTAAATTCCGGGAACGGGTGGACTTTCAAAGTTTTAAAGTGGACTGTGATTTATTCTATATTATTTTACATATCTGTGCTAAATTTCAGGCCGATAGGTCCATTTTTGTGGATTTGTATACGAATCAAATCCACAAACAAACAAACAAACAAACAAACAAACAGAATTTCATTTTTATTTATAAGAAGATATAATTACCAGTGAAAGTCACATATACAAAACCGGTATATTCAACTTGAGTAAAAACTTTAACGCCACCAGTAATTTTTGAAAGATAAATATACATATGCTGGCTTAAATATTAACTGAAATTGCTTAAAATGTGACAACTCTTAAATTTGCAAATTTTGCTTGTATTTCATCGAAGATTTGGAGCTCTTTGTGACGATGGCGAATGTACGAAGTTAACTGATCACGAAAAAGAGCAGATTGGAGCTCTTTCTTCAACAAGAATGAATAGCTGTACGATTGCGATAAAGGTAGGAAGATCAAAGACTGTAGTCAACATTTTTTTTTTAAATTTTGAAAGACAATTATGGCAAAAGAATACAGGGGGAAGACCTAAAGCTTTGTCTTCACTTGATGAAAGAAGAGTTTGCAGACTTGTATCTACTGGAAAGGACTCAACCAGAAAACTTATTCTGGCGACAAATTTAAATGTTTGTCAAAAAACGGTGTATAAAGGCCTTATTATGCGAAGGAATTTTCGTGCGATTTGGTTGCTGCAACCAGTTGCAGAAAGCTCTTTCCTGGAAATTTCCCTCGGTTCCCTAGGGCAGCGGTGCGCAAACCGGGGGTCGCCAAATTCAAAGAGATTCAAATTTATGAAAAACCTGCAATTATTCTTTTCAAAGAACTGAAATAATACAAGAGAAGAAACTGACAATTATTATTTTACGAGCGCGATATTCGCGATCGCTATCACGGGGCTTCAAAACCACGTTATCATGTATAGTGATCTGCAAATTGATAATGCATAGTGATCTTCAAAATTATTTTCCTTTAAAACAAAACATCGATCTCGATTGGATCCACAGGATGACTTACGACTTGCGATTTCCAATACAGATCCGAACATAGAAACAATCATGAGCTCTTTGCAAGCACATATTTCACATTGACATTTTATTATGTAAAGTTTTTTAAAAGTATTTTTCATTAAAAAATATTTATATCCATATGCATAAATAAAGCATTGTTTACTAAAACTATGTGTTGATTCATTAACTGATTTTTATGATGTTACAACTGTTATAACATTTTTATGGTGATTTATAAGTTTGGTGCGCTATTTTAAAAACGCGTTATTTTAATCGATGACGTCACGACACTCTTTTAAAAACACCCTGTAAGAGCAACTCCCAGAAAGAATTTCAATGTAACTTCGTCTTCAATTAAAGAAAATGCCTACTGTCTATCCAGGTGTCGCGACAAAATTATACTCAAAATAGGGGGTCGCGACAAAATTTTACACAAATTAGGGGGTCGCAGATGAAAATAGTTTGCGCACCACTGCCCTAGGGAACAGTCAACTGCAACTTTTTCGTTCAGAAGCTAAAATATTGCAGGTTGCTGGAATTCCAGACAATCGTAGTGCTTCGTATTTCGACGTCACAACACAAGATGGAGGAAGAGCCAGCGTCAGCTATACCGCTCGTAGTGAAAGGGATCAGCGTGTGCGAAAACAAATGTCCGTGAAATGGAATATCGACATGGAAATTGATTTGATTGACGAAAATAAAAATAAATAACAATCCGATCAGAAGATAGACACGAGGTATAAACAACCAACGATATGCTATTTAGAATTACATGCTCTAGCTACCGCCAATTCGGCGAATATCAGACGTTTGTGAACACAGCAGAGTTTGTTTACTATAGAAACCCTGCGTTCTAGTCTGGGCTGACTGACTTGCGGGAATGAATTGCAGAAACTGGTTGCTGCAACCAAAATTGCTCTAAATTTTGTCCGTGTAATAAGGCCTTTACACAATTAGAAGGTCTGGAACTTATATTTATACAAAAAAAAAAAAAAAAAAAAAAAAAATTGGCTAAGCCTCAGTTTCTGCAGAAGCACAATATGGATCGTTTGAATTTCAGCCAGCAAGTAATGACCTTGGATAACCATAAGATACAGATAATTTTTTCTCATTAATAAAAGGAATTTGGTTGTACCAGACGGATGGAATTACTTTTAGCATGATTTAACAAAAGAAAAGGGAGTATTTTCCAAGCGCCAATTAGGTGGAGGCTGTGTGATGACCTGGACGTGCTTTGCTTACAATGGTGTGGGTTCAATTGTGTTCGTTTCGGGTAAAATGAACTCACAAGCATATCGAAGTGTCCTAGAAAGTCATCTTTTACCAAATTCTGAATCTCTTGCAGGAGAAAATTGAAAATATCAACAAGATAATGCACCTATCCATTCGAGAAACAGTACAAAAAATGGGTTCCAAGTCAACAATGTTAAAACTGAAATGGCCGGCTAACTCTCCAGATCTTAGCCCAATAGAGAACTTAATGGGATGACTTAGTAAGAAGATTTTATGCAAATCGAAGACATTTTACATCATCAGTAGAACTCAAATCCACTATCGCAGACAAATGGTATAAAACGACCCTGAATTTTGACAAAAACTAGTTTCATCCGTGAAAAAAAGAATATTTGAAGTAATTCCACGGAATAGTTCCTACACAAGCTTCTAAAAGTTTGTTTTTTTCTGTCTGATATGCTGTTTTCTATGCTGGCCTTAAAGTTTTTACCCAGACTTAAATGTTGATCTGTGTGTTATATAATATTTTCTGATGATAAAATATTTACAAATGAATTTTTCTGTATTTTTTACTAGTATATAAGGTTAATAATTATCAATCAAATGATAATTTAATCCTGAGTTTAAGATTTTTCCATTATTTCGAAATTTTTACTGGCATTAAAGTTTTTACTTAGGCTGTATTCTACATAGCTGCTAACTGCTCTGGAATATAATTAACCACTTTTTCTAAACAGTATATTTTTAAAAGATGTTTTTCAAAGTTGCAACCAATACATCTTTAACACAAAAAATTTGCTATACTCTAACCCGAAAATTCCTGTTTTAAATAGGTGGCTAATTATATTCCGGAGCAGGTGACAGCTAATGTATGCAGACTTTAATATGTATACACAGAGACAATCAACAAGCGTTAAAGACCAAATAATATGGTCTTTAAATATTTATTTACTCAAACATAAAACTTCTTAAGTAGGATAATCACCAATGAAACATCAAAAAGCTTAGTAGTTAAACAACGATAACGCTACAGAAAACATTTTAAAAAAGAAAAAAATCCCTCTATGATAGTACACTTATTCGGATAAAAGCGAAAACATAGCTGAGTACTAAAGCATGCATTTGAGTTGAGTGTGTTGAATATTTAACAAACTTTCTTCCAAAAAGGTTTAAGAGGAGAATCTGTTCTTTTTCTTTTTTTTAATCCAAGAGGGATCAAATTAAATGCTCTTAGATATTTCAGGAATGGAGAGGATTAAATGAAAGTTAAATTATTGTCTTAAAATGGAGCAATTAAGAGTACTTTAATTTTTAATGCTGACGAATTTTAGTACATAAGAATAATAAAATTTTGACAGACAGTAGTTTTGAGCATTTAATTACCTTTCTTTTTTTTCAAGAGTGTATTGCAATAGATTTTAATGTTATAATAAAAAATTTCTCTCACTTAATAATTGCTGAATATTAGACGTCCTTCTTAATCTAGTAGATACTCTATTGCAGCAAAAGGGCATCAGATTTATAATTCTTTTACAAGCACAAATGCTCGTGTAAGTATGTAATTTTTTTGGTAAAGATATCTTTAAGGGTACTTTGAATTTAAATAGATAAAATTAATATTTTATGGTTTAATTTTTAAAATTTTTTCCCTGTTTGTTGTTGTTTCTTATGCCGTCTGGCACCCGTGAAGAGATGCCAGATCCTCCATATAGGACGGCGATGGGCGAAAGTGGACGGCTTCCATTTTAATGAGCCTCAGTGGTTTGAAGACACATTTTGTTCAGGGTCTCTTAATTTTGAACCAGTTGCATATGAGAGACCTAGCACCTGAAATCGGCACTCCCAGAGGTATCGATTGAACATGGAGGCCATTGGAGCACGTACAGATTTTATGTACACCAGCTCCCATCAGCATAGGTGGTTCCAAAGAAGCCCAGCCAAAAGAGATTTGCATCCTTTCAAGCACAGACCAAGCCGGTGCTGCTTCACTCTCTGTGTTCTTATGGAAACGGAGCTTGTCAAATTAGGCCACTGCGGGACTTTTCCGGTTTAGATACACTAAATGTTTTGGGGTACTTCCAGAGGAAAAGAAACGCAGTAACTGCACATGGTGCAGAGGAAGAGCGATTTTATGTTAAAAATTCGAAAAGCTAACAAACACAACGCAAAACTTCATAAAATTAAATCTATTCTGAATAGCAATTAAGATGCAATCAGTTTCTGCAAATTTTGTATTATGATTATAAGTATGATGTAGGAGACATATCAAAATACAAAACGACATACATGCATGTCTGATGATTATTTGTACAAACTAGGAGCAAGTCGACCAAAATCGAATTGGCAGATAAGTGGAAAACTGGCAGTATTGACTAAATTATTGCTGTAATGTGTCAGAAAGCACATGGAACTAATTGCAGACAGCATCTATCCTACTTAGAATCGAATAAAAATAGTGTAGGTTATTGCTTTGTTGACTTCGATGTTTTGAAAAAATCAATGGGAAAACTTGATTTTTGCCCCATTTATTTTACTCTTCAGTTTTTGAATTGCTCAAAGATTTACTTCAGGCAAGTGCACCATCTGATAACACCTTCTTTAGCTGTTATTTTATATGTTTAAATCAAATTTTGCATTCCATCTTCTGTTTTGTTAATTGATGCTGTCTCACCAGTACCTTGAAAATTGGATAAAAACAGACAGCTTGGTGTCTTTTCTAACGAAATGAGACATCAAAACCCAAAAACTACTTGTTAAAGTGCCTGTCCTGTGCAACGGCACAAGACTGAAACAATGCCAAAAAGTATGGACAAAATTTTATTGATGATTTGTCATCTTAAAGCTGATGAACTAATAATTTGCCAACTGAGTTCCGAATACTAAATTCAAAATTGCTTATGTTCCGCGATTTTGTAATTCTCTTAAGTTATTTAGTGTAGGAGGGTTAATGCAGTAGTACTTCAGTAATAATAATAAAAAAAGTTTTTTTTTCATTGTTTTGTAAACTTTCGGTATTATTCGCTCTGGTCAGATCGGTTGCATACTTCCTAAAAAGTTAATTGGTTTACTCCCCATCTCCAAAATACAGTTCTTGCTCACTAAAATATAGTTACTTTTAAAATCAAAGAATAGGTGAAGCAATGTCCTGTGAATATCCATTCAAAAAACATTCATCTGTCCATAACTACCTTGTTATTTCTCTCGGTCTCTTTTGACCATTAACTAAGCTACATACTGTAGAAGAATATGCAGGCCCTGACTATCGCACGAGAACTTTCGGGTACATGCCCTGGCCACACATAGAGAAATAGGCCAAAAATTGAGTTTGAGTGATATATAAGAGCATAAAAATTTGACCATCTATATATATAGGGGCATAAAATTCGAAAAATGCCCTAGGCACATAAGTGTTTATAGTCAGGCCCTGAGCGTTATGTAAGATGAACTTAATTATCTCCATGAACAACTTTCACAAATGTAGGTGTTATGCATTTATAAATATATATGTGTACGTATCTATGTATACATTTGGACATATCCATATATGAATCCGTGGATATATGCACAGAGAGTTTCTTTAATTATACGCGAGTCTAAAATAAAGTATGAATTCTTAACCATACTAACATTGTACACAATTGTACAACTCTAGAAAGCTCTGGTACAGCTAAATTCTTTAATTTATAAGCAAGAATGAATGTATCATAGTAAATAGAAGCCCAGAACAAAACAAAAGAAAGTAAGAGTGAGTACAAAGGATTTGACTTTCAGTTTTGGTTGATCTCTACATCCTGGAGACACAGAAAATAGGAACAAACCAATGATTTCATGCCAAATAAAGAGCGGGAAACACAGATTCCGTCTCCTAACATAAGGTTTTCCCCCTGCCAAGGAGTTGCCACCTTTCTGATAACGAATGTTCAACCCGGCAAGTATAAAAACGCGGTCACAGTTTCCTCCTCATCTCATTCTTGTTTAGTCGTTGGCTTAGAACGTTTTATAGTTGACCTACACCGGACCGAAAAAGTACGTTCACCTTCATGCTTTTTTGTACTTTCTTTGTTTTGATGTTTTCTTCTTTATAAACAGATCTGTAGGAGGTATGCCCTTAAGTTATTTGACTGCTAAAATTGTTTGGTACATCTAGTGACGTATATTTTACTATTAAAGTAAAAAAAAAGTATTATTAGAGCATATTTTTTAAAATTTTGCCGATATAGTTTGTTGTAGACTAAAAAAAATCTTATAAAAATACCTAAATTTATTTTAAAAAAAATGTTTATATTTATGAATATCTAAATATAAAATTGTAAAAATTTTGTTATAATTTTTTAACAGTCTTAGTAACAGTCTTAGTTATAGTTTTTAACATTCTTAGTACATTAAAGTACATTTTTAAAGATTATAAAGTACACAAAGTGTTGTGGTGTTCGAAAATTTTGTTAGCGAGATATTCACGGAATATGTTTGTAACTGAGTTTACTTTATTAAATAACTTCAGAGTATATGGCGATTTTTAAGATGGAATATATCCTATTACTGCATAATTTTTTAAAGTATGATCGTAAAACAAACAAACAAAAACAACAGCAACAAAAACATAATGCATGAATTGATCTATTCTGAATCTTGGAATGCATCTTTTTTGGTTCACAATTTACCTGCAACTGAAAATGTTCTTTCTCCTAAATATTTGACTCGAAAGCATCTATCTTTTAACAACTTATTTTCTTGTCTGCCGATATGGGATAAATCTTATTTTCGTATTTCTTTCGTATTATTATATTTTGCATATTTTAAAAATATATCTAATCGTAATTTCTGTAAATTTGTAATAGAGGCAATTGTTTTATGATATTATCATCAATATCATGTTCAACGAATTCCTCTGGATATATTTGCTTTTGCTTGCTTTTCACGATTTTTTCTAAAAAATATGACTAAATCAAATTTAATTTTTTCAAGTTTTTCTTTTTTTTCTTCCATTAAAAAAATCGTTATAATGGTTATAACACTATGTAACAAATTTTCAAAAAAGTTGTGTTCCTGGTTTGGCAATATTGACCTTTGTTTAATTGACTTGTGTGGTTAAACCAACGCTGCACTTTGCGATCTGCCTAGGATAACGGGTGCCTTGGTCGAAGGCCTTTCTAAGGCGTTCTAACGCGTATTCCCGTTACATATGGTGAAAGCCGACCAAAACTCCAGAACGTTAGATTGACAGCCGCGCGATGGGACCCGAACCCGGGACCTTCTCACATTAGCTTTCTAGCATTTTGAGTGACTTATCCACTTGTCCGTGGTGGTTTATAGCTAATGCCGAAATTACCGGTATTCTACCACAAGAAATAATGGTTTCACAAACTTGCGAAATCACACGAAATACCGGCGTACTGTTAAGGCAGTTCACCTTTTTAATATTTTGAGCTGGAAATGATGCTGAAGAACAGTATTAAGTTTACACTATACCTTTCAACATAGTACACTTTGTTACAATATTTACACTACGAGCAATAAAATTTAGTATGTACTAATCACTGTTACAATTTGTATCAGTTAGGGAAAAAAAAAAAAGGTTTTAAGAATCTAGGAAGGAACCAAACAGAGGTAACAAAATAAACTTATACATTTCATACCGTTGGAATTATTTTGAGAAGAGAAATTAAATAATTTAAAAATTACGAACTTTTTGCCTAGAAAGGAATGTGATGGTATGCAGAAGAATACCAACTCATAATTTTAACTCATAATACTAAATTTTAATCTAGCGTTTGGAATGAAAATAATGAATGCAAATATTAGAGCATTATTATTTTTTTAAAAGAAAAACATGCAATAAGGCATTGAGAAGAAATCTCTCTTGCGAATAAATTTTGAGCCACATGCCTAAGGGGAATTTGAGTTATATATTTCGATTGGTTATTTTCAATTTTGTCAATGCCTGTTATTTAATTTAAAAGGTGTGTGTGTTTCAATAGATAAATTGTCCACTATTCGTCTGATTGAGATGCTGATTTTTTAAGTGATATTTTTTTGCGAGAAGACAAACAACCCTACTAGCAATTTTGCTCGGGCCGTCATCGGTTGGCTGCGTGGACGGTGGTAGCCCGAGCAAAATTGCTATTAGGGAATACAGCAATCAATGTATGAGCCAGTATTTTTACAATTTCCAGTAGAGGATTTACTGAATCTGTATGGGTAATCCGGGAACGGATATGATTCGTAAAAGTGGAAACAAATTTCTGCTCTCTAAGTGCCATAGGCATAAGTGTCACCAAAAAGGGAATTTGTTTGAATCTATGGGCAATGATTAAAACAAAAATTAAAGCTGTTGGACGGACGTCATCTTGAATTATAGCAAGTTCCATGTTAACCCACTGGGAAATTTTTCTCCCACTGCTATAGTACTCTTTCAATTATTTTAATAAAATAATTACTGTGGGCCGTTTAGCAGACTATTGCCTTTGTAGAAATCTTTCATTTTGTGCATTACGTTTTAAGAACAGGATTAAATTTGAGTTGAAACTTAGAGAATTTAGGCAATCGCAGATATAAATAATCAAAAATACTTTCAAAATTCAATATATTTAAAAAACGAAAACATTTCTACATATACAAATATCTGTTGAGCGACCTGAATTAGTTTTTTTATTAAAATAATTAAAGGTACACTTTCCTCGTAGGTTAACATGGGAATTTCTCATAGGAAATTTCTCATAGGTTAACATGGAGCTAGTGAATTCAAGATGGCGGATATCCAACAGCACTAAGCCTGTTCGGTTTTCTTCTTCACAAAAACAAGATGGGAGCAATCTCTTTTGTGTGTGCATCATGACTTTCCAACTGGGTCTTTGAATAACAAAATTTAATGGCTATGGACACTGACAGATGCGCAGAGAGCCAAGTTGGGGCCCTGGGGATAAAATCTTTGGGGTCCCTTTGCTACCCAGAAATCCTTTTGATGTCGTAGTAAATCAATCATTTATTCCTTATTAAAATTATTAATCATTTAAAGAAACGTTAAATTAATAGTAATTTGGAAATAATTAATAGAATTAAAATTATTAATTTAAAAGAGCATTATACTTTAATAAACATCCATGCTCTAAAAAATACCAACATTTTGTTTCGAAAGTTTCGTCACCTCCATGGAGAAACTGTATTTGAAATGTTAACATTTTTGCATAGCATGTTTCCTCAGTATTGAAAAAATTAATATTTTTATTCATACTTCCATGCAAGCAGGCAGCCAAAAAAATTTCAGTAGGCCAAAAAAGTGGAAATTTCAAAATTTCTCATAGAAAGTCTTTAACATTTTGTTGAGGAAAATTCAAAATTTCGGAGGTTGGTTGGGCCCATACTCTCTCCTCTGGCTATACCCTTTCTTCCACTATTTAACAAAGTGTCTCGGAAAAGTAATGATTTCTTGTTAAATAAATCTTTTCTACTTTTAGTCATGGCAAACCGTTGAATAACACCTTCAATGTCTACTTTTCTTGCAAAAGAAGACTCAATCAGAAACACTCCTAGTTTTTGTCAAACTGGCTTTTTGTAATTTCATTCAAAAATTAATTTGAAACATCCGGGGACATAATCTGAATTTGAACTTTTTTTTTACAAAATTGACAACACACAATTAAGTATCATATAAACAGCAAAAGCGAGACCTCTTCACAAGCTTTGGCCCTGGGGAATTTTCCCCTGCTCCCCCCTCCCTCTCTGCGCCACTGGATACTGAAGGGGAACCATTGCCTTCGCATCTTTGCCACGTTGGAAGCGAATAGATTTCGCTTTAGTAGAACACGTGAAAATAAGAGAGTGCTGAGAAATGTTTCATAATCAATAGTTTCGACATGATTTACCTTTCTTGTTAAACTTTGATCTGATACGACCTATCTCGGTGCTTACGTACTATCCTGTTGATCGCGCCTGAGTTTGGCAGTTGACAATTCTTTCATACTAGCAAAGTTAAAAACGACAACGTATGAAAAAAGTAACGGCTAATATGGAGAAATAAGGCTAACACAACTATAAAGCAAGTTTCGTGAAATTGTTTTATGTGTTATTAGCGATAAATCTCGCTTTTAATAAGAAATTTTTCCTGGCGAAAATGGTCGATGGGTTAATACGCAAGTACCCTAATCTCTATGTATCTTTTAAGACAAACTATAGGGGTGTGTGCCAGTAATTGTTTCTAGAGACGTATCCAAGGGGAGGAGTGAGGTGATAGGATTTCTCTTGAGCGCACTTAAACCTATGTTTAACCTGTTTATTTTCATTATCAGAAAGACGCAATGGGAGTCTTCGCAGTCAGACAGCGAAGACTCCCATTCTTTGAGCGATATTGCTCCCCAGCATGGTTCCACTGGAAACACACTGGAATGCTCCACTGGAACCAGCATTCAAAGAACCATCTGGCAAGCAACATCGGTCAAAGAACATGAGCCTTTTCTGTTGCGCCCTTCTAATGAAGAGAACTAGGTTATAAAACATGGGTTCAAAATTCAAAATGAACAGGATAAAAAAAGACTGACCCGTCTCTGATAGTATGCTTCGTCCTACTTATAGCCCTTCCCTAAAAACGTCTGGATCCGACACTGCCAAACCCCTTAACCCTTTGAGGCACAACCCTTTCCCAATGCTGAAAAAAAGGCAGCCGTTGCCATCGGAACAGACAGCTGCGTCAAAAAAGGGTCTCTAGATCTGTGGCACGCGATGAAAGTTTCGATCGTCCGCCATCTTGCTGGTAGTTAAGTCGAGCGATGGCAACGAATGCCCTTTTTTCAGCATTGGGCAATCTATCCAGCCGTTCTCGCATTCTTCCATTTTTCAGCAGATGTCAGTGCTGTTCAAAATAATCGTGACCAATTTTTTGACGGGAAATGACGTGCTAAAAAGTAAAGGATTCTCGTGGAGCTCTGTCACCCGCCACTATTTTTATAGAAATCCAATCTATTCTTCGTGACTGGCAACAGTCAAAACGTCGGATTTTGGTGTTGCCAGAGCGGGATCACTGCGCGTTAAAGGGTTAAGTGCAGTGCCACCCAACAACCATTCCTTTTATTAATCAGTTTTTACCATTTTGTTTTTTCAGACATTCCACCATGGGTACTTCCATGTTGCTCCCAATCGTGCTGGCGGCTTTAGTGTGCGGGTCGATGGCGGCCGAGAAAGTCCTGTTCGGCGAGCCGGCGCCCATTGCGGCGGAGGGCCGCAAAGGGGCCGATTCCGACGCGGCGGCGGCCAAGGACGTCGCTGCCAAGAGCGGACGGCAGGGCAAGGTGTTCGTCTTCCCGGGATCGCAGCAAGATTCGAGGACGCACCAGCCGTCCTACGTATTGTCCTCTCCCTACGACACGAACGAGAGGTACAGCCATTCAGCAGCTGCGGCAGTGGCTGCCGCTGAGGCTGAGGACGAGAATCGCCTGCTGTCGCTTCTGCCGACGTTCGGAGACAATGGAATGCAGGTGAGACACACTAGAGACAGGGCACTTGCTAAAAGTGGGGTGGGTTGAGGGAGGTGTCCCACCTACCGTACATTCATTGTCACATTTTATTACACGTAGGTGTAACTTATTAAGGGCAAGAAAGGACAATGTTCCCTCCCCCCCGAAAATTCAGATATCACCTATTTGAAATTGTATCTCCTATCTCCCCCCCCCCCCCCGCACGTTACATACCAATTTACGCCAATGCTCTTACACTTCCCAAAATTAGGTACCTACTTGGCAGACTTGGTAATTTTAATTAACTTTTTATTTCTGATATGACAAAATTTTACCTTAGTAGGGAATATCACTAAACTTTCTTTTTTTAACAAACGAGATATTAAATTTTCTAATAGGGCTAGACGAGAAAGAATTTTACAACTAGTTAGGAAACTTGTAAATCTTTCTTTTCCTTCATTCGGAAACTAGTAAGTTTGGAAAAATTGTAAATTTAGTTGCAAAATTTTAATATTCTTTTCTTTCTTATGACCGGATCGGCAACCTACTTGAGGTTTGCCCACAACGTGGGGTGCAGAGCAGATGCTGATCATTTCATTATGGGGCGCCTATTAGGCAGACTAACATTGCCCCTAAGAGTGGTCTCCTGATTTTGAACCAATTCTAGATGAGAGATCTAGCACCTGAAATTTGCAGCCCCAGAGGTATCCTTTGAACATGGAGGACATTGGAGTCACGAACAGATTTTACGTGCACCAGCTCCCTTTAGCGTACACAGCCCCACAGTAGCCCAGCCGAGAGAGGATTTCACCTTCCCAAGCAATGGCCAAGCCAGTGCTGTTTCACTTACCGTGTTCTTCCGGGAACGGAGCTTAATGACCAGAACACTGCAGGATAAAATTGTAATAAAAATTATGATTTTGTTTCTATTTCTGATAGACTTGGCAAAACTACACAAACTCAGCTTGAATTATACTCTACAATATTTGTTTTTCATTCTGCATCAATCTGCACTGTACCGTTGTATTTGCGCTTGTGTACTATCACGTGTGATTTGCAAGCGCAGTTAGCGTAAAAAATTTTGTTTTGAAGCGGTACAACCCGGAATTGTTACATGTAGTCTTTTATTTACAAGATAATTTCTTTTCCCATTCCCATGTTAGACTATACAAATCTAAATCTACATACAAATCTAAATTTTCAGTGCGCAAAAAATAAGTCAGATATAAAAATCAATACGAGGCCCAGAAGTCTGACAAGCATACGATACTTTTTTTTTCTTTTGGAGCTTCCTTTCAACAAAATTGCCATCGCAAAAATCTCACCTCAGAAATGAAACCGCACATTTCCGCCAGAGTTCTAAAAGAGTCCGTTTGGTGCAGACGATGCTAGATATATTTTTTAGTTTTCAAAACTAGAATTCAATTTTGAGCAGAGAGAAGAAGAAGAAGAAAAAAAAAAAGATTAGGGAGAAAGGAAAGCGGTATTAAAAAATAGAGGACGAAAGACAAAAGCAATTCTTTTCTTTTTACACTTGAATAATACTTGATAGTGCTGAGTGTCTTAGAAATAGTTTTTCAGGTTACTTTATTCCATAGTGTTATCACTGTGGCATGAACGTAAGCTTTTTTGCTTATAACAGAAGTAAATGTAAAGCAACTATCTCTAATAAAAACTTCGTGCTTACATGATTTTCGAGCTTTTCTGTATTATTTAAATCTGTTTTTCTCGTGAACATCTAGTGGTGGTTCATATAAAATGAAATGTCGCTTGATGGATCAATTAAGGATTCAGTTTATTATTAATTAAATTCTAAAATTAAGGGCATTTTTCTATTCTAAGTATTTTATGGATTTAATGTTGGAACAACTTCAATGTATCAATAATAACAAGTATACTTTAACATCTTTAAAAATAATGGGAGTTTCACTGTTTAAAGTGAGTGTTAGAGACGTTGCTTTACAAGACGAAGCAATTCTCTGTTCAGTTTACCCTCTTTTTATTTCATTTATTTTACTCTGCGCAACGCAACAGCTACATTCTACGTTTTTTTCTCCGCTTTTCACAAAATTTTTAGGAGCATTTTCTAAATCTGCTTTCAATTTGGTCAACTGAAACTTCGTAGCTGATCAGGAGCGCTTCGTATTTCTGGACAGCTGGCTGTGCCGGCACAGCCCGCTGCGTCAAAAAAGGGTCTCTAAATCTGTGGCACGCGATGAACGTTCCGATCGTACGCCATCTTGCTGGTAGTTAAGTCGAGCGATGGCAACGGCTGTCCTTTTTTCAGCATTGGGCAATGTATCCTGCTGTTCTCGCATTCTTCCATTTTTCAGCAGATGTCGGTGCTGCTAAATATAATCTTGACAATTTTTTTTACGGGAAATGACGTGCTCAAAAGTAAAGGATTCTTGTGGAGCTATGTCACCCGCAACTATTTTTATAGAAATCAAATCTATTCTTCGTGACTGGCAACAGTCAAAACGTCAGAGTTTGGTGTTTGCACAGCGGGAACACTGCGCGTTAAAGGGTTAAAAAATGCATGCTTTGTTGTTTCCAAAGCAATTCGAAACAAATCTGCTTTCTTTCCAACTCAGGTGGGTCTAGATTTCAAGCTCCCGTTCTTCAGCATTCCGTACGCCAAGATGTTCAATGCCTTGTCCTCGCCTTCCATCAGCGGATCTCTGTTCGGGGGCGGATCCCCGTTTGGGGGCACCTCCGCGGCCAGCGCACTGTCTTCGAACCTCCTGGGATCTGGTTCTGGACTGTCCAGTGGAATGGCCACCGCTGCCGCAATGGCAGTCACTGCCGCCCTGCTGTACCCCAAGGTAACTGGTCTGTTCGGACTGGGCCAGAAAGGACTCAGTTTCAGAGACGGAGGTAAGATCGATATTTGCCGTGTTATTTTTAGTGATATCTTAATTACTGGGCGTCTCACACAGCTGATTTGGGAGTTTCTTCCGGTAGAAACGCTGCCGGATTTTGAGGTATGGAAACCTACATCAGGGGCAACAAAGGATTAGAAGCCTTAGTTATTTTGAAACAAGTTAAAAAATTTCTTTCGATGTTTCGTGTGGCGAAGTGAGTACAGCGTTAACTCATAGCCTAGAGGGTTCGATTCCCAGATCAGGTACATTTTACTTCCAAAAAATATGTCTATTTCTTCACTCTTAATGCAACGTCAATATGGTTCTCATCCTGTCACGTTGAGTGCCAGCAGTATTAAAAAAATAATGTGCAACGAAGCAGTTGCGTTGTATCTGACCCCTTTGGGGATAAAGCTCACAAAGTTGTCTTTTTAATTATTTGGTTTTAGGAAATTCTACGTAAAAATGTTTACTGTAGCGACCACCTCTCTCTTGTGGAAGCAGCGTGCTGTAGTCCCGGTTGGACTTCCCTAAATCCGTCCCTCGGTAGCAGATTGGGGATGATTTACGGCAAAGCATTTTCGGCCAAAGAGACTCTTAAAAATAGGAAAGGGTGAACGCTTGCAGCTGATTTAACAGCTTACATATCTTTTTAGAATCCTGTCTCATATAGTATTCTACTCTCAGTGGAGTGATCTGCGCGATACTACGACCTGCTGTAGGTTCTCCAACACAGTTTGGATCCTCATCAGAATTTGAAGGATTTCTAAATTTCGGTATCTCTTGAAAACTGCCTGTGACTGCCGAGGAGATTGTAGGAATTATGGATTTAGTGTGCACGTGCACCGTAGTGGTTGGTCGTGACTCGAACTTGCATCTTTCCTATTACTAATACAATGCCTTATCTACTTGACTACCATGGCCTTAAATTTAGCAGCGTTCATTCATGATTAACTAATTTTTTGTCTGTCAGCTGTATATTAATGAAATTATTTGTGTGTGAATATACATATTTTTAACAATTAATATGAATTGTAACCAGGGCCGGATACAGCTAATCGGTAGATCACTTACATTTTATTATGAACAAATATACGCATTATATTTTACGGCATGCATGTGAAAGTCGGCCTATTGGAGAATTTCCCGGCTTCACGGTGGGCGTATCCGGGTCTGATTGTAACTGATGCTTTTTATACCACTCAATTAATAAAAAATAAGTAAGTAAATATATGCATTAAGAAGTCAATTAGAATGCATTAAGAAGTATTCATATAGTAATTCAACAAGAAGTTTTTGTGCAAAGGCCCTTTAAAGCTTTTGTGTCTGGCCCACAGTCGCGTAAATTGATCCTTGATCGGAAATCAGTATATGTCCTACTTTCCCTATTTTCATTTAGATTTGAGATTAAAGAAAATCATGAAAGATAAATCATGTAGAACGCACCAATTATGGAACACTTTCGAACGCAATCTTATTCGAAATAAAATACAAAGAGAGCAAGGAATTTGAATAAATATATTGTATTTATCTTAATAATAATAACACGAACGAGAGAGAGAAAGAATTTTCAGCGTCATATCTTTGAAACCATATAATAAACAGAGCAATCGGTTCAGAATTAAAACAAAAACTTAATATAGATGAAAGTACCCACGGTTAGGTAGAACTATCTCTAAGTATTATTTCTATGCTTCAAAGTTTAAAATTTTTGTAGGATGCACACATATTCTTCGCTTAATGATATAAATTATACTGAAACGAAAACTAGAATTTAATAAACAGAACGGTAACAATATGCCTCAAAAGCTTAAAATAGTATACATGTTCAGTTTTGTATCCTAACAATCTTGAGAATCACAATTCGAGTACAATTTCAATCTTTGCAGGATCTGCTGACGATTTCTTCCACAACATGAACAGCGTGTTGGCCCAGTTCAACATCGACGGAGAGGCGTGCATGAAAATGGCTCTTTGCTCGCTCGGCAACCAGAAACGTCACCAGAGGACGAGGGGTCGAGACCCCTCTGGTGCTTCAACGACAACACCAGCAGATGTCGTCGAGGACATTATGAAGTAAGTCACCCGCCCGTTTGGTATCGTAGAAATAGTTACAAGTCATGGTAAATGATATCTGGGGTGTATAATTGCGCACACAAATTGAAAGGAGTTCCAGGAGGTCTTTTTAATCTCTCTAAAACAGTGGTCGGCAAACCGTGGCTCTTGAGCCACATGCGGCTGTTTGGCCCCTTGAATGTGGCTCTGCTACAAATGACCCTACAAATATCCCCTTCCCCACACACATAAACAAATATATTTAATGTCTGTCATTCATGCTAGCAGTCTTTTTCGAACATGAACCTCACTAAAAGAATTAAGGAGTCCTCTTAGAGACTAAAATCTGGAATCGTGTCTAAAATTAAAAATAAAATCATATAAATCTATGAAAACTTTCGATTGAGATGCAAGGACATTGTTCCCATTAAGTGTTCGTCATTCCTTGTCATAATTTAATTTTATGGATACCTTACAACTTAATTTCTGTCAATAAATAAGATTCACTAATTATATCACCAAATTTTATTCAGAGTATTTGTTGTTTAAGACTCAAAACTTTAACTAAAATTTATTAAGTTAGTAAGCCGAGCACCTACCTATAGTTCAAATTTGAGAAATTAAGCTCACCATGGAAATCTCAATCGTTGTGCTTTTGATATTTAGCTCTCTTGACTAATGAGTTACCGATCAATGTTCTAAAACAGTATTGACAACCCTACGACGCACGAGAGATCAGTTGGATAACACGCATCATGCATTTTCAGTCATCGACAAAGACAAAAAGTTACATAATAAAATATTAGTCCCACAAAATCCTTCAATCCTACAATTGAAAAATTATGAAACAAACTTCAACAACAAAAAAGTCACATAGGTAATTAATTTCATGTATTTTGTCTTTCTTTTACAAGCAAATTAATATTTCTATGCATATAATTTTCTACAGAATACACGTAACACGGCATCAAAGTTAAGCTAGAGTTTACCCGAATTCGATACGCAAAGCTCAGCAGGCTCAGCGAGTTTAGTGCTCTAAAATATTTAGTCCTTTATAGCTTTCCTTTGTTTAATCAAGGAAATAAATGACTTCTTGAGAAATACTTCGCTGAATACGTTAGAGAATGAGAGGTCAAAAATGAAAATATGAAACTTAACCCATTCGCATGGAATGTTGACTAACCGATAATCAGGGCCTGATAATATGACGATATGTACTCCCAGCAATGCCTTCTCTATTGAAATTGGGTGCCACCTACATGACTATGTAGCTAGCCTTTTCAATAAAATACAATTGAAAACATTTTATATAAAACAAATAGATTTATTTAGAACATATTGCTTAAATATGTAATGTTTAAAAATGCGTGTGATTTTCATGTGGATTAATTTACTTTATTCGGAATGGACATGTATTATGACTGAAACTTAATTATGAGGGCGGAAAAAAGCCCCATTTAGTGAATGGGTTAAGAAAGCACAAAATATTCTCTCTCTTTTATGTTGCACAGTTAGGATATGACTGAATTATAAAATTACTTTTTTGCCCAAAATATCCCGCTTGAAGCGGTTTGTCACAATGACTACTGTTACTGTAAGCTAATAATAATTTTCTTCTTTATTGTGAACAAATCTCATTCCGCGAAACTGTCAACTTTTACGTTTTTTTCGTTTAAGATTTTCCATCACTATTTTCTTTTAAGAATTTCATATTAGTACAAATCCAAAACAACTTAAATAAAATCGTTCAAAAGTTGCGTTGGCCTTCGTTCGATTTTTTTCCCCAATGGACAGGTATCTTTCATCCGTGATCTTTAAATGAATGTTTTTCGGCACATATGAGAAATGAAAGCTAACGCTGTATTTTTTTCCCTCCAATGAAGCTTACCATACATCAAATCTCTGATAAACAAAGGAGGTCTTGTGCAAGCCAGAGATTTTGGTGGATCTGGGGGAGACTGCGACTACTTCAATGCCCAGAAGAAGTGTCCGATTGCTGCGGAGACATTCAACAAATACATGTCTAGTCTGGGATAAACTACTGCATTATGGTGCGGTAGAAATGCGTACTCAGTGCCACTCACTTGTAAATATATGGAGAAAACAGCACTACATGATCAAATGTATTTGCCAAAACTCTTTCACAGTGTTAAATACTCTCGTCCTTGTGCAGAATGTTATCAGTAACATTCAAAAAGTCTGTTAACCATCTGATTAAGATCTTTTGAAGCCATTAGTACATAAAAGTAAACTCTGTTTTAAACTTTTTTTTCGCTACAATACTTTTTAACGAATAAAATTTTGAAATTTTATTTCAAATTATCCTTTTTTTGCAAAGTATGATGCTGCTAAAAAAATATTTTTACCGTCTAATGGTTAGTCTGTGGTTAGGAGTAAAACAACAAACGCAGCTGGAAATTTTTTAAATTTGAGAATTTTGGCGGTTTTTCATTATTTCGACAATAAGAATAAACTGTCTTAGCTCGAAAATAATTCTACATGTCTTCACAGTTTTTTGTTATACAGTAAATAAATGTGAAAAACTGTTGAAGAATGTATATTCTCTCTCTCTCTATGTATGTTTTAATTCAGTTTGGGAATTTTGCAATCGGTGAGTGTAAAAAACTATCAAAATTTAGAAATTACAAATTTTATCAAAAATGATATCATTATTTCAGATAATTTTAAATTATTTGATTTGCATTCATCGCTCTTTAATGTACCTAATTTTAAATATATTCATAGATCAGTATGAAATTTTCAGCAGAATACAATTAGCTTATTTTCATGATCTTGAATAAAAAGAATCAAATTCCATTAATAACTTCATTACTTTTAAATATTCTCCCAACAATTCAAATATAAATATTTTTAACATAGAACAATTTCACACAAGAAGAACAATTAACAACTTCAATTAATGTATGTTTGATCATATAGTGCAAATTTTAATTATGTGTTGTTTGTATTTCTGGCGTAGTTTTGAGAAATATATTTTGCTATCAAATATTATACCTGCAATTCCGACAATAAAAATAAAGGAAAAGGAAAAGCTACCTCTTATTTGCTTCTGTTCTTGATAAATAAAAATTTAGTTAGCTTCAGTAAAATTTTATTGAGGTTCAGTTTTTCATTCTGCATCTTTTGACTAGTTTTCCCTCTGCGAGTACTTATTTTTCCTTCCTTCTTTTTCCAATTCTAGAAATGGAAACATTCCTTATTCGTTCAAGTTCTGTGTTTACTTTGCTTTTTATGCGTACTTTTCTCGCATAGAATTAAATTTCGTTAAATTATTAAAGAGCAAATTTCATTTTCCCTAATTATTTAATAATGTTTAATTGTATTTAACGTTCAAAAACATAATTTAAATATTGTAATAGAAAAACTAAATATGTTCTTTTTTAATAAATATATTTCGGACATTCTATTACTTTGCATCTTAATAAAACTGCAAAATATATTTTGAGGAAAGCATATGCCAGAAATATATTTAATTTTACATACAAAGTTGTATTTTTTGACTTAAGTGAAATAGATTTAGATACTTTTCTTGTTTGTACATATGTGTTTTTGTGATAAGTAAATATGTCGTAGTTTTAAAACATTTAGTATACCAGCTGGACTGTGAAACTTTTATATTTCTACATTTTTTACAGTTATTAATAAAAATATATAAAAAAGATTAGACTTATTTATTGGCTACATAACATTCGTGTAACTTTAACATTTATCAATATAACGTAACGTGAAGTTTTATATTATAAAATAGAATAAAATGCAACCAACACTTCTTGATTGTTCAAGAGAAAACATCAGAAGCGAAACTGGTCTATCTTTCCCTTAGTGTGGCTTTAACCATATTCTCACATAACACGTATGACACTGACACAAGCAGTATCGCTCTAAAAGATTATGTTTTAATCAAGGAAGGTGAGCTTAAATGTAAAGAAATGTACTCTTGGGGATATGATAAACTTAAATCAAACGGAAGCGAAGTTCTGTACGTCAAACGACTAAGTCCAAGCTTCAAATTTGTGCTTTCTTCGGAAACATGCATTTTTGAAAAAACTCAAATTGTATAAAAGCTACCACCTCCTGTTCCTTCAGGTGATACAGAAAGGAAAGCGGGAATGTTAAATTTGATTTAAGTAAATTTAATATAAAATTAAAAACTATAGGCTAACCTCTAATAAAATTATTATGTTTTCATCTTAATTAAGCTATAAAAATTTAATTAAATTTGTTTTTCGGTTTAAATTTCATATTTATGTTTATCATAAATGTACATAAAACATATACGCCGAAATTTGAATTTTGACTCATATTATCTGACTGTTTGTAAAGCGTTATTGAATGTTCCATTGTACCCCGGTATACGCGGGTGTACAATGGAACACTGTCAGACATTAACCTTTTGTAATTTTTTAAATATGATACAGCTACTTACAAACTCATAAAAATTCATTTAGATGGGGAAAAAGTAGGTTAAATGTGTCCATTAATTTTATCTTTGTAAATGCAATTTTGTGAACAGGAAAAAAAAAATTAGTAAATTTTGTTTCATTCTACTCCAACTTCAACTACATAATGTGCCCTAATCTACGCCGAGAGAAAAATCGTTTTTTTTTCTTTCTTTTCTTTTTTTTTTTCTTTTAGCAGACTGTCTCCGAGGGTATTAGCCGCTAATTTTGTACGAGAAGGTAATAAAGTAAAGAACTCTATGCGTAAAATTAACTGAATTGTATGTAACCTGACCCGAAAATTATCAATGTCCAGTGATCAAGTGCTCTTGAATTTCTAATTGACAACTGACTTAATAAAAATACACAGCGAATTTATAACATAGATAAAATAACTCTTCTGCTAATTTTGCTACTTGCCTTCCTTAATGTCCCACTGCACTCTAATGCATGTTCCATGGTGGCATGCAAAGGGTCACAATGTGACATCTTCAGTACGTTTTGAAAATGAACTTTTTTTTAAGAACAAAATAACGATAAATTCGGAAAGAAAATTAAAACGGTAGCTAAAAGCTGCTAAAATAGTGTTATGCTTTTAACTTTTAGTTTTAATTAAAATGAAGGAAATTGTTATGAAACAAATAAAAGGTGCCCACTGTGTCCCCTCTCCCCTACTGGCGAAAGATTGCCACTACTGTAGAACAAAAGTGCATTCATAGAAATTTTGCCTTAAAAATTGAGGGAAAAGAAAAAGAACTGAAACAACTCCACTCGACTTACCGAACACTTGATTGTAATATATAACTCTTTTTTGTATTACTGTAAAAGAGCTGTGAGTCCTACTTACACCTAAATCTATACAGGTTGTGTGAGGAAGATCTATAATATACATACGCAATGAGCGTATTCGAACCAACCATTTAGACCAGTGGTTCCCAACCTGTTTTTAATCGCGACCCCTTTCAGATTTTTCAAAAACGTTCGCGACCCCCCCACCCCCCTCCCTCTTCCATCCAGCATGTTTGACCAATAAGACAAAAAAAATGAATAATGATAAAAAATATATCGTGAGATTTAAAAATGATTAATCTTTGTATTCCGTACTGATTATTATTAGGATGACTGAGGCTGTATTTGGCTGACAAGTTATGCTACCCTTGGATGAATATGTTCAAAGCCAACCGCATCTTGGACATCTAATTTATTACTGGCTTTTGTCTTAATCTAGAAAAGAGTTTTGAATTCAACTTCACGCATGCAAGTGGATGCAAATGGCACTAACATTTGAAGCGAAAGCTTAGAAATTTTCGGATATGAGTGGAAGCATAGCACACCAAATTGAATTAAAGATTTTTCTTGGTATAAATCACGTGCTGAGGAGTCATTCTGCAAATTCAAAAATTCGTCCTGCGCTTCATCAGGAAGATCGGCCACATCTAAAGATGTGTGAAGTGGATTTCGTACAAGTGCCGCCTCTTGTTCATTGTGAGCTCTGGGACATATTTTGAATTTCAGATTTAAGAGCTTCAAGGTGGTTAATAATTTCTCTCCTTAAATTAACTGCAATTTCTATTTCCGATACTTCTGCCTTAGTGCACACGTTTTCAAAATTGGTTAACACTCCTAGATACACTTTACGACGTCAGTTTTTGTAGATTGGATACAAGCGCCCTGATGAGAAATAGGATTTTTACTTTACAAAGAGAAAAGGGAGAAAGCGTGTCTGATGGCAGAGGAAAGTGGAAATATTTTGCCATTCATTTCCTACAAAATCGGTCTGCGGCGACTCCCCTGAAAAGGCATGGCGTCCCACTTGGGGGTCGCGACCCCCCGGTTGGGAACCACTGATTTAGACACTAGTGCACTTTAGATGTCTTCAGTCAATAGGTCTTAATGTATAAGAATTCTTTTTTGCAACACTGTGAACAAACTATCACCTCTACACACACTAAAATTTATGCAAGTTATGTGACTGTGACCTTTAATATACATATAAAACTGAATCATATGTAATGTCTAGACGATAGACACTTTGAAGAATTTGCGTCCGTAGGTCGTAATGTATAAGAATTGTTATTTGTTGCCCAGTAAAATTTTGTCTTATACACACATTAACAATAGCGGTAGTACGAGGGTGGTCCACAGTATATATATCAAATTTGAGTTAAACCGAATACACCATTTAGATGATATTCTGTTCGCTCAACGTTCACATACGCAACACACACATACATACACATGCACGTCGAAAATTATACATATCACAGTAAAAGAAGCATAAGGGAATTAATAACTCAAAATGTGAAAATACATCAAAATATCGCAGTCTAAATTTTCCATGATTACAATACTTAGTGGTACATGTTAGGAAAATGAAAATTATATATCTACTGGTGGTCATATCAATAAGGCCAGGGACTGTATGATCCGGAATGGTCTGTTTTTCAGAAATAACTAAGACTAATTGTATTATTAAATTTGCTATATTGAATAAGAAAAAATGAGATTTTCAAATGCTATACTTAGGGAAATGAATTATTTAAAATGAACTTTACTCATAATTTCATGTTTTAAGACGAGAGGGGCGTAGCTAGGGGGGGGGGGAAGCATTCAATTGTAAAACAGAAGGGAAACATTTGAGTAAAATAAGAACCATTCAAGGAACCATTCTGTGAAAACAAAACACAATATTTTCGTTAAAAGAAAAAAAAAATGAAGGTTGACCGAAGCAAAAGACTTTTATGCACATTTTTTTTTTCAGGACAATTATTTTTAAACCCTTTTACGTTCAAGGAAACTGCCTTAAAAGCGGCTGTTTTGGTATTCAATAAAATTATAACATAAAAAAACACGAAGTCTGAAATAAACAATCTGCGTTTAGAACATAGAGAGTTCACCATTTCTGTAACGATTTAGACTTTTGTTAGGACCTAATTAAGAGAAAAGGATTACATACACACGTATGCCCACAAGTTCAAAGCATAATTTTATTACTTTTGCACAAAAAAATGATATAATGGAATGAAAAAAATTAAGAAATGTTAAAAGAATATATTTGATCCCAAAGGAGGTATCAAAATAGCATGCCCAATAAAAGTACTCAAACCTTTTATTATGCAAAATATTTCAGACTCTTGTAAAATCGGTTAACAGGTGACAGAAATCAACATGAAAAACCTGGTCAATCTCCAATCGTTTTCACGCTACCACGGATAGAACGGACAAGGTAAAAAAAAAAAAAAAAAAAACTTCGTAAATTCATCCTTTCTGAATCTTCTAAACACGTTAGGAAAAACAAATTTGGCGATATTTCGGCGAAACTCGTCAATGTCGACGACATTTGGCGAGATTTTAAGCATGAACCAAACAATGACAGATTATCGCCAAATTTGGCGATATTCCGCCAAAACTCGCCAAAAACGATATCAAATGGCGATACTTTGGGCATGGACCAAATGACTGACTATCGCCAAATTTGGCGATATTTCGCCAAAACTCGCCAAGGTCGAGGACAGACGGCGAGATTTTGGGCATGTACCAAACAATGACTGTCTACAGTTGTATTATATTGAAGATGTCCATAGACATTAAGGTACTGAAATTCTTTTCGGTGGTCCTGTAAATAAACTCTCCAGTAGATTGGAACCAAAAATCGAGATGCACAACTAGATGTTACAACATTCTTATATATGAAATTTCATAATAGTTTTTGAGATTTGAGAGTTAAATATGCACACACGTACACCAAAAGTCGCCAAGCTTGGCGACTTTTGGCATAGTTCTTGAGGGAGGCACGTGACCGTGGTCGGACCATTACCTAACTTATGTGGTAGGACGGTATTGTGCTTGAAATGGATGAATGCCCCTAAAATTGCTATTGACCGTAATGTATTGGAAATCTTTTGAGTGTTCCTGTAGCAGAACTATAAATGAAAAAGACACTTTTTTTAATGGAGAAATTCATTTTCTAACTCTTTACAGCATATATCACTTATGAGTCGTTTGAAATAGCCCAATACCTCTAAAAAACGCTTTGATGAATTTCGGCCCATAGAGCGTAATGTATTTCGAATCTTTTGGGCGGTCCTGTAGATAAACTATTCAGTCGAATGGAACCGAAAGGGAAGGTGCACAACTAGATGTTACAACAATCCTAAATATAAAGTTTCAACATTCAACGCCTAACAGTTTTTGAGATATGCGAGTTTAATGAATTTCGGCCCATTGAGTGTAATGTATTTCGAATGTTTTGGGCAGTCCTGTAGATAAACTATCCAGTCGAATGGAACCAAAAGGGGAGGTGCACAACTAGATGTTACAACTATCCAAAATATGAAGTTTCGACATTCTACGCCTAATAGCTTTTGAGTTAGGCGAGTTTAATGAATTTCGGCCCATAGAGCGTAATGTATTTCGAATCTTTTGGGCGGTCCTGTACATAAACTATCCATTCGATTGCCACCAAAAGGGGAGGTGCACAACTAGATCATAGAACAATCCTAAATATCAAATCTCAACATTCTACGACCATTAGTTTTTGAGATATGCGAGTTACATACATACGTACGTACAGACGGCATGGAAAAACTGGCCACAGTAGACTCGCCACTGGTCAAAATGAGTTGCAGACGCGTTAATATGATCGTGCATGCTAGCCTACGATGAGATGCATCGAAAAAATTTTTTTAATTAAATTTAGAGGTAGTCAAAATCGGTTTTTATGTCGAAATTTGGCCCCCAAAATTTTTCGGGATCACATTACTTCCTTATACTACGTACAAGGAAGTAAAAAAGAAACAAATATTTTGAAAGAACAGACAAATAAATAAATAAATAAATAAATAAATAAATAAAAATGAAAAATGCAAAATGAAATATTTGCTAGCATTTTGAAGCATAAATTCCGCAAATTCCGTTCAAGATACAATCCGTTAAATTGACTAAAAATTGGTCCATTTTAACAGCTTTCGAAAAAGCTTTCAGTGAAGCATATCCATTGTCTTATTCAGAAGAATTTTAAATTTTGGTTTGCTACAGGTCATTGACTTTCACGTTTCTGGGAAAAGGGCTCCGCCCATCCTATCATCTGCACGACTCAGATCTGTTTTTTTAAGTTCTAGAGCAAAACGCACATTCAATTATTATCAATCAATCAATAAATAATGTATTAGACGTATTCTCGGTGTCATAGATAAGATTAACTTGGTTGGTGTGCGCATTTTCAAGCTCCCTAAACTGAATTTCGAAACAGCTGAATATATTGATTCAATGGATTGGTCAAACTGCGTTGTTACAGAACCATTTCTTCCAACGCATAAATAGGACAAAGACTTAAAATTAATGTGCGAAGAACAATTTCCAGAGGTAACTTTCTGGCTATTCCCATATCACGCGCGATTTGTTGAACGTTTTGTTAAACCAGGGGTAGCCAAGTCGTGGCGCATGTCCCAGACTTGGCTCATTGGATAATTTCAAGTGGAGCATTGCATCCTTGTGCCTACTTATTGTTTTGAGACTGATTGAAGATTTTAAATAATTTTGTGTCTGGAATAATTTACTTCTTATAATTTATATTATTTATGGTGCTCCATGAAAAGGAAGCGTTTGCACACTCCCATAAATACATTGCCACCAAAAACCGAGCCTTCTCTGATCCCCTTCTAAATATCCGAAAAATAATTTTAGAATTTTTTTCCTCAAAACAACAATTTCAATCTATGTTAACACTTATTAATAAGACTCCCTTCCCGCAAGAACACGGAAATTGAAGCAGTATCCGTCTTGGCCAGGGGTTGGGAGGGTGAACTCCTCTTTAGGCTGAATGCTGTAGGACCGTGGACGCTGATGGGAGCTAGTGCACGTAAAATCCTTCGTGTTTCCAATGCCCTCCATGTTCAAGCGATACCTCTGGGGTGCTGATTTCAGGTGGTTCGTCCCTCATCTGGAATTGGTTCAAAATTAGGGATCAACAGGCAGAAGTCCCCTTCGCAACAACAACAACTTATTAATAAGGAGTATGGTTATTACTTTTCCTTCCTTAAGCTAAAGCCTACCCCCTATTCACATTTTCCAACTCTACCCGTGAACTTAAGGAAGTGTAAATGGAGCTTTGGTTAGTTGTATGGCACATCTGAAGTCGTCTGTGAAAAAAATTGGCGCAGGATATGCAAAATATTGGCTACCCCTGTGATACCAGAAGCAGGAGTGAAGCACCAATGAACGTACGTGGTAATACGGAAAGAGATGGATGTAATTGGTGCAAAACTTCAAGCAAGGAAGGATCTTTCGATGTTTGACAAGGCACAATACTATTTCAACCCTCCATGTGCATTGGTATTGTTAAGTATATCTCAAATTTGTAGATTTCTGTTGCAATCTGTATTCTGTCTGTATGCGTATTAAAAATTAATCAGATATATTTTAAACGCATCTACAAGCGTGTTTCACTCCTTAAAACCAAAAAAATATACTTTAAAATTTTAATTATTGCGTATTTTTACGCTTTGTATTTTCAATAAAATGTAACATATATTTAATGTTTTAGAGAACCATGTCTAAATAATTAAAAAAGCATTATATTGCACGGCATACCAGAGGAAAGGCCTAAAATTGTTGAAAAAGACTGAAATGTTGTTTGCTTTTTTGATTAAATGATTCTATTTAGTTGTGGAAAATGCGTAAAAGGCGACGGAAAGAATTTTAATATGTAACAAATGATCGGCCTTTTTTCATTAACATGAAACTACATTTTTTTTAAACCAATTAATGTCTATTTAGCTTTTATCCCCCCCCCCCCTCATTGGTAACTTTCATACCTATTCTTTATTTTTTATTCTTTAAACCTCTAATTTTAGTCCTCTAAAATTAAATTCACTCCTCCAAATAAATCAGGGAGTATTTTAAATCCTTGAAAAAATTCCTTGCAATATCTCTGGATTAATTTAGTAAATAAATAAAATTTTAAATTGTATAATATTTATAGATTTATTGTTATTTAAAGTAATATTATTTAATTAACCACATACTGTCAATAGTAGTTTCGGAAAATAAATTTCATATATTTTTTACAGTTTTTTAGAAAAGGCACTGTTTTTCTTTTCACTTTTATAGAAACGTGGTTAAAATAATGTCATGTACAATTGTTAGGTACATAATAGACACCCCACCCCTCGATATGAACGGAATAATGCTTTTTTCCTCTAAGGCAGGTATGGGCAACCTTTGAAAAGTTTCGGGCCGAACATTAGAATATTAGCAAAGCGCGGGCCAAACTTCAGGATGTTAGCGAAGTTGTGGGCCGTATAACTGGGATTTGTATGGGATTTTGAATAGTTTATATGGGTTTTATAAGGGGTTTTGATATCTTCTGCGGGCCGGATCAAAAGCCCTGGCTGGCGACATCCGGTCCGCGGGCCGGAGGTGGTTGTCCACTTGTGCTCTATAGCATTTTCCAATTGAAAGCCAATTCTCGTTTTTAAATTTTGTGCAGCTTTGATGTCGCCATCTATTGAGCAATGCTGCAGATATCTTCAGCGTGAAACTACTATGTAAATATTTTCATATAAAATCTCGTGTAACGAATGTAGTTTCAATAAATCTTGCTCTTTAATGAATGCCCTTTACTGAACCAGGGTTTATATGAGGATTGCAAAGTCTTAAAATACAAATATTAATTCATGGGTGTAGATTAGGGTGCTTATAAGGTAGATGGGATTTTAAAAAATATTATCTTTCGGGGCACCCTTCCAAAATTTGCCAGTTGGCTAGAAAATGGGACTGGTGAAGTTTCAGCCCATTTGAATTACATTAAACTGTATATCATTGAGATCAAAGTTTGGAAAAACTGCAATAAAAAAGAGCACTTTTTTCACCATGAAATGAATAAAATTGAACCTCGAAACATAATGTTGGTCTCATTTAATGAAATACGCTCTTGCCTTGAAGAAATACACATCAGTTTTTTGTATAAACTTGACAGCAGGTATTAAATATATATGCATTTTACAGGACTAGATTTCAATTATATCTGCTTTTTTCTGTAACGTTTTTCGAATTCTTCTTTAAAAAAAAAAATTTCATTTTGTAAATAATGAAAGATTTAACTGAAAAAATTCTAAAGTAAATAAAAAAGAAAAAAAATGGAAATTTAAACTGAAAAAAATTAACAGAAAGTAAGGGCAAATAAATTATAAAAATAAAAAGAAATAATTTCAGATAGAGAGTATTAATAAAGTTTTGCTATAAAAACGGAGTTGTGCTACAAATTATAAAGAAAAGAAATTATTATCGCTTATGATTTTTGCGTTAAAATGCTACGGACATAGATAATAAGGATTTGAAGAAAAGTTTTTCTACATTAGGTACAACTTGTAGTAAAAATCACTTCTGTTATTCCTCTTTTGTAATACGGGTATTAAAAACTTCTATTAATTTTATTCCCTTTTCAGCTGTGTCGTTAACAGCCCAGAAAACTTTCGCTGCTTGTTTTTAACTACAAATATATTTTTCACACCATAAATCGGAATTAATATTAAAAAATTGCATATCATCATTAAATCTGAAAATATACAGTTGAAATAAAAAAGACGAAGAATTTACAGCGATGAAAAAAAAAAAAATCATCTTTGTAATGATTGCGCTCAAAGGGTTAACTACTGCTGCGTTATATGGTTTTTGCGCTTTTCTGTAATGTTAGGTCGCCTTTATCTGATAAAAGATTATCTTATAAATAAAAATGAAATTCTGTTTGTTTGTTTGTGGATTTGATTTGTATACAAATCCCCATAAATGGACCTATCAGCCTGAAATTTTGCACAGATATGTAAAATAATATAGAATAAATCATAGTCCACTTTAAAACTTTGAAAGTCCACCCGTTCCCGGAATTTAAGAGATTTTTTATGTTCTCCACGCAAAAAGCTTTCCGTAATTGTAACCCCTGTAGTGAAAAAAGTGTGAAATAAGCATCGTGGTTGGTTGCCATGTGTGGCGATTTTGCCGAATAAAATGTTTTAAATTCTCAAAGTAAAAATAAAAGAATAATAATGATTTTTTTTTGTTAGTTTATATTTGTAAGATTATTATTTTTTTATTATAATATCGTGTGCATGGGAAATCAGAGCAGGAATGAAATGTTTTATACGCAAAACAATAAGAATTGAAGATTTCCGAGGCTAATATGTAAAATTTTTTAGTTTGGCGAAAAAATAAAATGGCTCATATGCCGATTTTGAGGAAGTGAGTTCTAGTGGTTTGCACAGTTTCCGGCTTTGGCGCAATTTACTGAGAGCTTAAGGAAATGGATTTTTGAAAACAAGTGCAAAGGTTTTATTAGAATACAGCATTAAATTTTAATGATCCGTGCGGAAATAATGCAGTTATTAAGGGATTTCAAGCGATCTATCTTCAGCATTCTCGCCAATTGAGTACATTGATTTAAGTTGGGGGAATTCCGCCAAATTTCAGATAATTGAAATCTTCGCATATAGTAAATCGGAGTAACGATGAATAAACACGTTATATAGTTGATAATTTAAAAAATGCTTTTCAAATAAATGCGTGCTTTACTTTTTGGCGGTCGAACCATTTCCCATACTGATTGCTGCTAAGTCAATGCTTCGAATGATTCCCTGAAACAACTCTTGCAAAATGGCGTATGTTGGCACTTTGGCGAAGCTTAGATTTGAAACTGGATTTTATTTGAGACTGGTATATATAATAACACTGGTTATAGATTAAAAATTAATGTTGGTATGTGTGTATCAGGTTGAAAAACTCCAGCACCGTTTGACAGATCACCACGAAATTTGGTTCATCTAAGTCTTTTATCATGGAGAAGGTTTTTATGCTATCCGTTTTCCTCTAACTTGCCACTAGGTAGCGTAGCACAACGTCGAATTCTATTCCGTTTAGTCGTTTGCTTTGCGAATATCGTCCAACCGATTTCGGTGAAATTTGGTACACGCGGATATTAGAACACGCAGAATATTTTTCACAATCCATTTTGCTGTAACTTGCTGCTAAATGGCGCTGCAACGCATCAACTTCTATACTGTTCGACCGATCGGCATAAAATGTTTTGTACTTACACATTTGAGCACGAAGAATATATTCTAACTGCGTTTCTTTTGATGTTACTCACCACTAGATGACACTGCAATGCATTATTATTTTAACTCGCCACTAGATGACGCTGCAGCAGGCCAAATTCTTGACCATTCAAACGGTCGCTATGAAAATCAGTATACATAGCTATTTGAACAATGAGAATATTTTGGTGTTATCCATTTTGCTGTAACTCGCCACTTGACGGCGCTGTAGCAAATCATTAATTAACCACTAGATGGCCCTGCAGTGTATCACTTCTTGACTGTGCAACTGATCGCTATGAAAATAGGTATACACAGATATTTGAACACGGGGAAGAGTTTGGCGCTATCCATTTTCCTATAACTTGCCACTAGATGTCGCGTCATTGATGCCACTAGATGTCGCGTCTAGATGAACTTCAAGACTGGATAGTCTTGAAGTTCATGTGTTGGATGTCCATGTTCATGTTTGGATATCCAGCCGATCGTCATGAAAATTCGTATACATCGATATCTGAATGAGAAGAATATTTTCGCCGTATCCGTTTTGCTAAAACTCGCCACTAGATTGCGCTACGCAGCATGGCCTTCTGCACCTTACAACTGTGTGCCTTGAAATTCGGTATGCATGATTTTTGGACACAATATAACGCGATATCCATTTTGCTATATCTGTTTATTACAATGAATAGTAATCACCACAAATCGTAATATCAAAAAGTCCATTCATTCCCGTGCGAAGAACGGGTACTTCAGCTAGTATAACTATAAACGTGTCCGGACTGAGTAAGAGTTTTAAGGAATAAAGAAAAATTTTGCATCTCACGAAATATATTGCCGCGTGACCCAGTCATTTAAAGTCGGTTTTCATAAGAAATTCGAAAGGGAAGCAATGTTGCCCTTGGTAAGCTCTTAGGAGGTTGGTTATAGCCTTTCTCGACTGATCTGCTGTTTGTACGCTAAATGGAGCTGGGGCACGCAAAATCTGCCGTGACTCCATTATCCTTCAAATTAAATCGAAACCTCTGGAGGAGCACATCCAGGTGCTAGGTCTCTTATCTCGGATTGGCTCAAAATTAGGAGACCGCTCATAGAAAGCAACATTGTCCTGCCTACAGGGCACCCTCATAATAAAATGACAAAAATCTCCGGTCTTCGTATGTTGCCTATAGTTGGCAGTTGAGCCATTGTAAAGAAAGAAAATACATCACGAAATGGGTGGTACTTGTTCCCTCATAGACATTTAATAGCTTTGTTTTGGGGATAAACGGCTAAAAAATAATAACATATTGTGATGTAGATCACATCTTTAATGTTCATTGTCATTTCACTTCTGTTCTCATTTTTCCTCATCTAGAGACCCTTTTTTACGCAGCTGGCTGTGCGCGCACAGCCAGCTGTCGTCAAAAAAGGGTCTCTAGATCTGTGGCACGCGATGAACTTTCGATCGTCCGCCATCTTGCTGGTCGTTAAGTCGAGCGATGGCAACGGCTGCCCTTTTTTCAGCATTGGGAAAGGGTTGCGCCTCAGAGGGATAATGAAGAACTTGTGGTAATTCTGTGGCAATTCACAACATCTTTAATCGTAAATTTAAATCTGCAAGTAATGTCTCCATTATACATATTTTATTTTACAAAATATTAAAACATCTCAATATCTTTTTTTTCATTCTAGGCTATCATTTACTTTGCTTTCATGCGCATTAGTGATTTATAACTTAATACATTATAACTGATTTAATATCCAATAACTTTATACATTTTTTTTTTCTAAACGCAACCAATCTCGACACATTACATAACCTATTTTCTACAATCTGACTGCATTAATTGACGATCTCGCTTTGAATTTTTCAAGGGATGCCATTAGCTAATCTTTAATCACTAGTTTTAGTTTTTATTAAAATCCTGTTCTATAACTTTCCCGAGTTTGATATTGAACAGAAGGCTTTTTATTTGATTTTTTAAACATTCTGATAGTTAATAGATATTTATTAACGATTTTCACTTTTACTTGCACTTGGCACTTCTGATTACTTCTATATTACTTGATACTTTTATAGTGAAATAATTTTTTTTCAAAGTAATTTTATATAACCAAAGATAAAGTACCCTAATATGCATTGATTGGAATAATTTTTTAAAAAGAGATTAAAACAAAATTTACTTACTGGGGAAAATATATTATATTAGAGTTCTCTTAAAAAATTAAAATTTCTCTTTCATGACATGACAGGAAAAATCCTATTTTATGGAACTCCTTAATCCTTCAAGTCTATCTATAGTCTACCTTCAAGTCTACTCCTAGGCCCTTTAAGTCTACATTTCCAATTTCATACTTTACAGTTTTTTTTTCCAACATAAAATGAATGGGGTCTTTCAGTGAGCCATGTTTAACTGAAATCAAGAAAAGCAAATTTATATACTGTAGGAAAAAGAAACGAATGAATGGGATGAGAGAAAAAAAAAAAATATATATATATATATATATATAAAACTTATAAATACAAAAGGGGGGGGGACATAAATTTCACAATAACAGTATGTGTAATAATTGATGGAACGCTGTTAGTCACTATCAAAAAGTAAGACCTCCTTGGGTCCTTTACAGTTTGTTTCTTCCCGAAAGATGTAGTCGGGCAGTTCCGCTATGAATTAGGTTTTAACCCTTTAACGCGCAGTGTTCCCGCTCTGGGAACACCGAACTCTGACGTTCTGACTGTTGCCAGTCACGGAGAATAGATTTGATTTCTATAAAAATAGTTGAGGGTGACATAGCTCCACGAGAATCCTTTACCTTTTAGCACGTCATTTCCCATCAAAAAATGGTCACGATTCTTTTTAACAGCACTGACATCTGCTGAAAAATGGAAGAATGCTAGAACAGCTGGATAGATTGCCCAATGCTGAAAAAAGGGCAGCCGTTGCCATCGCTCGTCTTAACTACCAGCAAGATGGCGGACGATCGAAACGTTCATCGCGTGCCACAGATCTAGAGACCCTTTTTTGACGCAGCTGGCTGTGCGCGCACAGCCAGCTGCGTCAAAAAAGGGTCTCTAGATCTGTGGCACGCGATGAACGTTTCGATCGTCCGCCATCTTGCTGGTAGTTACGACGAGCGATGGCAACGGCTGCCCTTTTTTCAGCATTGGGAAAGGGTAGCACCATAAACGGTTAAAAGAAACTTTTACCAATTTGACAGACTGTTAAAAGAAGATACAAGAAGATCCCGCCAGACTACGATGTTTGTGTGAGGTATCTGTGTCCCTGCCGATTTCTGCGGAGAATTGCATTGCGTTTAAGGGATAAGATATCTAAATTTATTTTGACAGTAAAATCCGAGATTTGGCTGCCACAACTCGCAGTAGGAAGCACTACGCATTTACAGTTTCACTTTATTTTGTCGGCTGAGCTGATTTTGAAATAGCAATTTCATGTTCATCCGAAAACGCGCGGAATTTATCGGCAAGTGTGTTTGCGGAAAATTTTCGCATAGAGAAACGGGGAATTTTAAGATTTTTAAAGCATCAGATTTTTTTTTCTTCTACATTTTCAGCATATTTGTGTAAATTTGCTAACCGATAGTTCCAATGGAAAACTTTTATTTATTTATTTTTTTACGTTTTTTGAGTAAAACTCTTTTATAAAGCGCAATACTCGGAAATCTGTTTTAATTATGACGTAGTTGCTACAGCTTTTAGCTTTTCTATCCTAATAAAAGAATTTTGCAAAGTTAGAAAAGGCAAAAAAAAAATTACTGGGTATCGGGGAACTCGTGGACTTCCACATTTTAAAACCAGCTCAGATTTTCAAATAGTCAAGGCCGCTGCATTAACGTAATGGATTTTATTAAGTTTATCGATTCTAACTTTTTAATCGTTTGAGTAACGGTAGTGAGATATTTATTTTGGAGTGTTACAACCGGAACTAGGGACGGACGAGAGACGAAAAATTGGCGTCTCGCAAAACAGCCTAAAATCTTTGTCACGTCTCGCAAAATCCCTATATCGTAATGTTAAAAATGTATGTCTCATCTCGCAAAAAAATTGTAAATCTCTGTCTTGTCTCGCAAAAAAATCGTCTCGTGTTCCTCCCTAACCGGAACTGTGACAGAGTCAGTTATTAGTGTAAATGTACATTACGATAATAACTGTAGTTGAAAACTAGTTACTTAATTGCGATCTTTGAACATAGTGTCTAAACGCGGTAGAAATTTTGCAAACATGTTATGTGTAGATTCACGCACAAATTAATTCACTATATGCGCCTTATAACGAAATCAATCTATAAACTATTATTGCCATTTTAAGACTCATACTAGAGTTTTTTGGTCTAGTCTTAGCTTTTAGACATGCACAGATTAGTCAAGGTATCACTTTTCACGCAAAATAATATATCACGAGAATAGAAAAAATAGCGATTTCCTTATTTAAAAATGAGTATCAAACAATAATTTTCAAAATTTAAAAATATATTAACGCTATAAAGATATTTTATTATTAATCACAAGGCTTATAAGCATACATACAATAGAAAACAACAACTAAAATAGTATAACAAAATGCTAATAAATAGTATATCACAAGTTGTTTAAAAAACCATGTTTTTTATGCCGTTGTAATATAAACTCTGAAACGTTATATCCACAAACATAAAAGAATGAAAGGTTCCATAATCATTTACTACATCCACATCATGCAAATGCTTTTTTGGCGTTTTGTACAAAACTTTATAGCACTTCTGTTCAATTCCTCCTGGAATTGCGAAAAGAGAATTGCCAGTCCATATTTCAGAGTCGACAATTACTTAAAATTTCATCTTCAAAATTGTATTGCATTTTCCAATAACTCCAATTTTTATGAAATTCACATCTGTTAAAAGAACATTCACATTTATTGAAGACTACGAAAGAATGGTATGTTTTAAAAAATAATTCTAAATATTTGCTGACGAAACATTAAGAAAAAAATAGTTTCGAGATATTATTTGTGAAGAATATTTTTTCCATAAGGTGTCGTAGAAGTAGAGAGTGGTTATAAATTAAACTCCTCCTATAAATAGCATTTTACAGCTGAAACGGTGAACAAATTTGGTGTATTTGAGCCATCAAATTTGGTGCATGGACTGTACACGAGAGGCACTGAAGGCAGTTCTTTTAAAATGTTTAGCTCAAAAAATGTCCACAATGTGGTGGTTTGCATGGTTAAATCAGCTGCTGAAATGCAGATGGCAGAAATATCATGTACAAAATGTATAAATGTGCAATACATTGCTTGGCTTTTCATCTGAGTTCAAGCATTCATGTGAAAAGGTTTTTAACGTGATTAAGGCCGCACGACGGGAATTAACGGACTTTAAACTCGAAATGATAGTTGGAGTAGACGCATGGGCATTCCATTTCGGGAATCGTTAGGAAATTCAACATCCCGAGATCTGAGTGCTCCGAGAATACCTAATTTCAGGCATAACCTTCCACCATGGGTAACGCAGTGGCCGACCTGCCGCACTTGATGACCGAGACTAGCGACGAATGCGTAGAATTGTCTGTATTTACAGACTAGCAACATTGCGTGAAATGACCGCAGGAATCAATATGGGACGTACGATATAGTACGATAATTGGGACGTACATATTTGTTAGTGCGTGGAAGTTTGCCTTTAATAGGCTACTGCAGCAGCACACCGACTCGAGTGCCTTTACTCACAGCATGACATCGCCAGCAACACCTATTTGGAGCTCGTGACCACATCAGTGGGACCCTAGGTGACTGGATAACCGTGGATTGGTAATATGAGTCACGATTTCAGCTCGTAAGAGCTCATGGTAGGGTTTGATTGTGTGGCAGACCCCACGATACTATGGGTCCAAGTTGTAAAAAAGGACCTGTACAACCTGGTAGTAGTTCCATAATGGTGTGGATTGTTTTTACCGGGTGTTCCAAAAATGACTAGTTTATTTTGAAAATCAATAAAAAAAGACGGAATACGATAGATATATATCGCTTGCGGCCTTATGCTTAGGAAATCAGGGAATTTTATTCCACCAAATTACAAATTTAGTTAACATTTTCACCCACAGGTGGCGCTGAAAACTACGACAAAATAGAAATCATGGTGAAGTGGAATAGCATGGCCTCCTTATTCGCTTGACTTGAAGCCCTGCGACTTTTTTCTTTGGGGGTACCTGAAAGATTTGGTATACCGCCAAACTCCACAAACAATTGCGGAGCTGAAGCAGCAAATATGTACTGCATGTGAGACAACTCTAAGTGACATGTTTGAACGGATGTCTGGAATTTTTTGCCTTAGACTGCGCCGAGTTGTTGCCGCAAATGAATCGGTGAGTGGAGAAACCACTTCAGTCACAAAAATGCGAAAAATCGTTTTCGATGAAAATAAGCTTAGAAAGGCAAGATGCGTGTTGAGGGCAAGAACGACGTTAGTCTGTTGAGTAGTTTCGTAGATACGGGGCTTCTTTTTACGAACGATGGGCGACAATGATCAATGGTCGACACACGACAATGAATCAATGGTTGAGAATGATCTATTTTAACACTATTATTGGCCACCTGACCTGCCCTAGGGGTGGTTTTCTAAAAAATAGTTATTCCAGCTTCAATGTTAGATTTTCATCTCCATAGTTTTCTGCAAGCAAAGCACTTTTTTTCTCTCCTAAATTCATGTTCTTGACTTCTGTATACCACAAATATGGTTTGACAATAAATGGTGATTTGATTTGCTTTGATTTGATTTGAATGATTACCTTTTTCCAAGTTTTCAGCTGACTAAAAACCAGTTGAGTGCAGAAACAGCATAAGTCCGAATCCAATTTTAAATTTTCCTGAGCCTAATGGATGTCGAAATTAGGTAATATTTGCATGACAGAAACATAAATGTATGTTATGACAGAGGAAAAAAAAAGTTTAAATATTTGGAGGAGTTATGAAGTTTTTTCTCTTTCCTGCAAAATTTCCTTTTTGTGACTGAGGTGGTATCTGCAATCACCGATTCAAATGGGTGTTACATTGAAAATGTCATTGTTTAGTCTTTTGCAACAGTCCTTGCAAAATTTTCATACTGGTTTTTATTTTTTCAGTTTTCAGCGCCACCTATGGGTGAAAATGTTAACTAAATTTGAAATTTGTGGGATAAAATTCCCAGATTTTCTAAGCATAAGGCCGCAAACGATACATATCTATCGCATTCCGCCCTTTTTTTATTGACTTTCAAAATGCATCAATCATTTTTGGGACACCCGGTACATGGCATGAGCTATGTCCTTTGTTTCAACTGCACCCAACATTGACTCGAAATGCCTATGTTCAGTTACTTGGAAACCACTTTTAGCCACTCATCTACTTCAAGAGGGAATTTTTATGGATGAAAGTGCGCCATGTTAACAGCCCATAGCCGTTCACGATTGGTTTGAATACTCGACAAATGCAGTGAATGATTTGGCCACCTAGATTGTCCGACATGAATCCCATCGAACATCTGTGGAGCATAATCGAGATGTCAGTTCGTGCACAAAATTCTACACTGGCAACACTTTCGCATTTATGGACGTCTGCAAAGGCAACATGGCTCATAATTTCTGCATAGGACTTCCAATGACTTGTTTAATTCATGACATGTCGAGTTTCTGCACTTCGCCAAGCAAAAGGAGGTCCGACACGATACTAAGACCCATCCCATGATTTTTGTCACCTCAATATATATTGTTCTTCTTACATAAAGGTCACCTCAATATATATTGTTCTTCTTACATAAAGGTCACCTCAATATATATTGTTCTTCCTACACTTTAAAAAATGATTAAATCTTATCCAAAACAATTTTAAATAATCGAAAATCATATTTGGACACATAAAAAATGTAAAAATTTTTGCAATAAAAAATGAGAGACTTTTATAACGGTTTTCTTCAAATGGTCCTTGAAATCGTTATAATTTTATCAACCACTCGGAAAAACTTTTTTCGCCGCCAAGATATTGGCGATCTTGTACCAGAACAATTAAAAATAAACTGAGTTTAGCAAACACAAGGTATTATATATACAGCAGCAAATTCAAATAACGAAAAAAAGGAGGGGGGGGGGAATTGCATGAAGTACTCAAAAAATTTGAGTAAAAACGATTTGAACATTATTTACAAATCTATGAATTTTTTTATGACTGCAAATAAAAGTGCTGAAATATTTTATGAGGAAAACGTGAAAGAAATAAAGAAACTACATTTAAACCATGCATATGCTTCTACATATAGTCATAAAAAATTAAAATAACAACGTTGCTCCTCCGATTTTACGAATCGCAGAGTTATGAAAGAAAAGAATTGTCAATTCGCATTTCCAAGGTGACAAGCACTAAAAATTTCGACGGCGAAAATTTTGTTGTATCTTCCAATAACTTCAATTTCTTAAAAATTCGCAGCTGTTAGGAAAGCGTTAAACTTTATTGCAGATTTTCAGTTACAGAGTTATGTTTAAGCAGAACTTCAAATATTTGCTGTCTTTAGCTTCCAAAATAATTCATTTCATAGCATTCTTTTCTTGTACGTTATTACAAAGGCGTGAGAAAGGAATGAGTTTCTTACTTTAATGCTTTTAGATACACCCCCCCCCCCATATTGTTGAAGGAGAAATTTGGAAAAAATACAAATTTGATGACCAGAATTAAATTACATTTTTAAACTTTCTGCATTTTCTCATCCCATTTTCTTCTTTTTTCCAGAGAAATATTATTAAACTCTCCATAGAATATAGGTAAAAAAAACACCTTTTATTCTTAATAATACCCAATCATTATACTTGAAGAAGATCCATATAATGCACAATCATTAACAATATTTTAATCAGGGTAAACAAAATCTTGGCCAAAACGTCGATATAGGTGAAATGGTCTTTGTATACAGGATGAATAAGAACTTGGCACAACGTCAATGTAGGTAAAAGGTACCAACAATATTGTATTGTTTTAGAAAACTCCTCTTGTCTCGTATTTGTCGTTTAAAAGTCCAATGTATGTAGAAAGTTCTAGTAAACAGTCCACTTGTCAGGATGGAACACAAGTTTTATTGTTTCTAGTATTTCGCCGAGCAAACTGCTGTACAAAATTCACAGACACTAACAGCCTGTAACTGGCTAATAACAGTCCGCTTAGTACAGAAGCTTTCACAGATGCTGTATTTCACACACAAAATAACACACTTCCACTGCTAAAATTCAGTGTAAATACTCGATAAAATTTGACATTTATTCCTCAGTATAAAGCAATAAAGCACTCACTGACAGCTTAAAAAACAAGCTTCAAAAAACAAGCGCAAGACGGCCTCAAATGAAAGTAAAATAACCAAGCACAGCTTCCCAGCAGAACTCCGGCTTCTCTGCTTGCAGCGGACAAACTATAGACTGACTCTGAATCTGTTCTGGGCCTCCTTATATAAGGTGGCCGAAATCTCTAGCAGTCTCTCGAAGACTTTCTTCCAGAGAAATAACAATCTAACGCGAACCTTGACTGCGTAGTAGAAATACTATTGAATTATACTAGTCTCTGCTCCAAAATTTATGTATATATATTTAAATCCACATTTTATTTCTTCTGTTTGGTTCCTTATCAAAATTTTGTGTTATTTCTGTTATAGTAACTGTAAAAATTGTAAAAAAAAAAGAAAAATATCTGTTAAAAAATGTTAATGGTTCTACCCAGTTCGTTGCCGGAATCGTGGCGTAGCTGGGTAGTAAAATCCATCCTTTGAGAGTAATATTTAATGCCTTAAACTTAATAGGTAGGCTGCTCTCAGAGGTTATATTGATATTGAATTATACTAGGCTATTACGTAACACTAATGAGGAAAAACAAACATTACTGGGCCCATTAGCAAAATCGCGCAAGCAAAATGTTCGAAATGTCCTCCATCTTGGCTACTTTCTGGTAAAATATCGCCTAATTCCCGGTGCCAAAAATAAATCCCCAAAAGTGAAGTCAGCTATTTTAAAATATTCGCTGGGCGTTTTCTAACTATACTCATAAATATTTATAATAAATTGTCGCGTTTTGGCACGGAATTTAGTGATCCATTATCAAAAATTGCAAGCCTTGTGCGACTTTCATAATTTTATTAACGCCGCCTCACTCTCCACATTACCTATCAAACACATTTGAAAAGATCTTCACCGTGACAGTTCATAGCTACAAAACCTGTCTACAAGATCGCGTAGACAAAAGTGTGCTGACAAAATTCTGGGATTGAGCGAAATAGCACCTTAGTGCTAATTAAAAGAGATATAAATAAAAATGGTGATCGTATATTTTTTTTTAACAAAGCGTTGTGTATAATCCAGAACTAGACTGAACCTGACATAATGAAATTACCGTAAAGAAAAAATAAAAAGGACTTACCCTGTTTATCGGGTATCAGCTGGAAATAATCCAATGGTGGGTAAATCACACCAGTAAAAATTCACAAAGATAAAAAGAGAATAAACTACTCAAATAATTAGGACGCTCTTGTATCAGCCACTGATTGCCATGAAAACCATACTTAGAAAAATGCAACTTTATCTTACAATTTTCAATTCATTTATGCTTGATCGGAATTCAAACATAACAATGCATATGCAAGCAACTAGGTTGCACTCATACACAGAGAAATTCGACGCAATCAACTCGCTCACAAAGAGAAGGTCCCCAAAGGACAATCAATACTCTCAAGAGATCCAACGATACAATACGGGATTTACAAATCTCAGATGGAAGGAATTTCGAAGATTTAGTGCCGAGTTATATTAAGCACTTGAGTGAAGACGATGATAAAAGTAAATAAATAAAAACCGGATAAAGGAAAAAGAAAACTAATTCAGGTCATTTGCAGGTTTTGATAACCATTCTGGTATTCCATTGTACGAAATATTGCGAACGTTTTTCTCTCTTCCCATTTAGGGAATAAATTTTGCATCTTCGTTTAAGATTAGATGCTAGAGTATTTAGTAAAAGGATAGTGTCCATGTTCCTTTGGGCCAGGGTGTGACTCCCGGCTGTGGGCGTGGATGTTTGCGTCTTTCTTTGTGATGTAAATTGTACTTTGAAATAAAAAGATGAGCTTGTACTTAGGAACAACTTAGATGAAGACCATAAAAGAGAATTAATCTCCATAAACTGTGTTTTCCAATTGTCTAAGTTTCCATGTTTCACATTTTTCAAAGGGCGCTGCGCCATGACAGCCTTTTTTTTTTTAGTTCTAATGAACTCTGTTCTTTATTCTTTAGTTGTGATATGTCCTTCATTTTTTTTCGATAGTTCCAACACAGTTACAGTTTTTATTTTCATTTGGGCTACCCGACAGCAACCCTCTCTACTGGTTCGAGCTAGCCTACTTTGGACAAAAATCGATTTTCTTCTGCAAAACTAGAAGGCTATATCTTCCAAGTCTATCTAACCAAATCTCCCATGTTACGCTAATATCACTCTGTATTTTCAATGATGAGCGCTTAAAGGTTAAACCTGGGTCCAGTAGTTATTTTAACTTGTGTATTTTGGGATTTTAATGTATAGAGCTTTGTCCCATAAGAAATCTGAAACATCCTGAAGTTTTATCCTTGTGCTCTTGAAGTCCGCTGAAAAATGTTGGCAAGTATGCAGTCAAAGACTTAGTTTATGCAATCTCACTATTCCAAAAACATTAGAAGAGCTCAGGGAACAAATCAGTGCTATACTGATAAAAAAATGTATGGACGATTTCAACTGCCGCTTGGCCATGTGTCATGTGACTCAGGGGTCTGTGGTAGGAAATTTGTAGAGCGTTCGATTATTTTATAAAATATGTCATTCGCGTATTTGTATGAGAAATACTATTTAAAAATGCACTTTGAAAATCAATGAATCTTTTATAGTGACCCTGAATATCTTTATAACTTTTTTTTACAAATTTGAAAATGCAGAACTCGATTATAAAAAGTTAATACAAGTAATGTTGATAAACACATTATCTGGAAGCTTTTCACAACACACAAAAGAATTAAAAAAAAAAAAAAAAAAAAACTAACACAAAATAAAGAATTGTATTTTTTCCCAAGGGCTTTCCGCTTTCTCCGAGATTATGTTTTTTTTATACCTGTTTAATTTTCCCTTGTGGAACAAATCTTCACTGTAGTTGAAAAAAATTATAAAAGTTAAAGGGATATGCCGTTAATACTATCATGAGGGACTTCGAAGACGGGAAAACCTTGTTGAAAAAGAACTTTTTTGTTAACTGTAGAGGTAAAAATTTATTTCATTTCTAAAAGAACTTATGATGAATTTTATAAAATAAAGTTCAGTGGTATTTTATAGATTTGTTATAAACGTTGAAAGATATCGAACTAAATTAGTTCTAACGGATTTGAACTATGCTGTTTTCTGTCAAGATCGTTAGAAAATTCAAATTAATCGGAACTAAATAACTAGATATTTTTAGCTTACAGATGTTTTCTAAAGATCATTAAGCATGCATTTGACTGTTAGAAGTCTGTTTTTCATTATATTTGCATACATTTAATTGTTAAAATTTTTTTATTCCGACTTAAAGTATTAGTTAATTAAAAAGAAACAAAAGAATGCCCAAGGTCTATAATTTTCGATATTCATATTATCACGTACACAAAATGTTTGTGTCTATTTAATGAATTTCTTAACTGATTTTCAAAAGACGGATTTAAAATTTAGAAAAAAAAAATTAAGCTATACGTTGTCGATATGTTATCAACAATATATTGTAGAAGTAGATTTAAATTTATTTTTTATTCATTCATATCATTCGAACGAGAAATTACTCAAAGTTTGTTTCAAAACCATAAATTCAGAAAAAGAAACTTAAAAAAATGAATTTACGAAATTTTAAGTTTTTAATTATTAATTTCTTCTATAAAAATTTATATGTCCTTTCCGTTCTATTTCTATTTGATTAGTTCATTGATCTCTATAAATATAAATAAATGAAAAAAACTGTCTCACAACTTAATTTCCATTAAAATTTGCCTAATTTTCATAGCTGCACATACAGATATTTCAAAGGAGCTTCTCGCCTCAATTTGGGTCTTCATCATAAGGTGGGACTTCTAAATATTGACACCCCTCAGAGAGTTTTAGCGGCCACCGAGCGGACGTTCGGAATCGTGGATTTAACGTACACAGTGGTCTTTAGTGGTACGTCGAATTGAACCCGTAATATTCCGGTTGCTTGTCCAGCACCTTAACCACTGGGCCACCACAACACTTACGAAGCCGCTTGTAAGAGATAAGTCAAATAGTGTTCTAAGTGAATATATATTTATTCTTTCACAAACTTAAGAATTTTACATGACCGATCGGGATCGCTTATTAGTTTTGATATTTTAATTGCATTAAATTCCTAGAAAGGGTGTTAAAAATATTAATTGAAATTAACCTTTTACAACTTCACAACGTAATGTGCCGCCGGAAAATAAAATAAAAAGATTTTCTCAGTAAATTCAATGCATTACGGCCCCTCAATAGTGCAATCCATTTCCTTTCTTCTTTTTTTTTCCCCTAAAAAAAAAAAAAAAAGAAAAGAAAACCGTGTGATAATACTTAACTTAAAATTACTTCACCATAATAAAAAGTTATTATTATTGTAAAATAGTAGGTTTTCGCAACTGCTTCATAAATATGGAAGACATTGCCATTTTAGAAACTTATATTTTGGCGACAAATTTAGCGATAAATTGTTGAAAGTGTCCAAACTTGGAGACTTTTGAATTGAGTGAAAAGTTTATTGACAGGGTGACCTGAAAACACTTTGAATACTTTGGAATCTATAAACAGCTTCAATGGGTTAAATTCTATGGACAATCACTGTCTGAGCCATGACCAAAATCTCGTCCACTGTCGCTAAACTTGGCGAATTTTGGCGAAATATCACCAAATATGGCAAAAGAAATTCTGAAATCAAGCTCAGCTTGGTGATTTCTTTTGTATTTTTCAAGAGAATGTCAAAGCTTAGAGGATCGTACCTTAATTTCAAATTAAGTAAGTTTGAATGAAGGTCTTTCAAAATTTATATAATATAACAGACGAGCAGGAAGTCATGTGTTGTGTACATCAGAGTTTTTTCAACTATTTCCTTATTTTTCTACTATTCTGCCTCAAAACTGGGCTCCAAACGTTATGAACATGAAAAAGACACTTACAAATCCTTATTTGCATACAGCAATGTTACTACAACCATACAGGAATTGGCACCAAGATTAAAACTGCAAAGTATTCAAAGTAATGCAAAGTTTCCCCTGTCACAGGAAATATATTTGGTTAAAGGAGAAGAAACGACGATGATAAAAATATTCATAAATCCGTTTCGACCATTTACTAGAGGGCAAACAATCATCTCCGACATTCTTTGTTCACATGAAGTATGGGCTAAACTCGCTTGGCAAACACTTCCGAATATACAAAGAACAAAATCTTTAATCTATGTGTTCAAACTGACTCCAACGAATGCCGGAAGAACCATTTTTTTTATCTTCATCTTCTTCTTTGGCGTATAAATTTATATTTGCCTTAATAATTATTTCAAAGAGAATTTTGTTTAATATGACGGGAGGGAGGGCAAAAGAACAAAGATTTCTGCATGTTTAGCATATTAATGTTTCCTTGCATGTCAAGTTGTTTGAAGCAGTATATTAAAATTTCTTCAGTGCTACCCGTCTACCCGTGCTGATATAGGATGGAGAACGATGTTAGACATAATTTATATAAAATGTACTTTGCACACGTACAGTTTGATTAATATTTGTTCTTTAGATACATTTTGATAGCTTCGTTTAGATATATACTTCCTGCAAGCGAATTTTTCTAATGCACGGTTTCAGAGTCAATAGCATAGAATTCAATGACGTGAAAATTTCAGATTTTATTTATTTAATTTAACTGCTGTTTGACCTGCTTTCAATTTTTTTCACTCTGTTATTTGTTGAGTTACGTTGTTCCCAACAGATAACGCCTTAACAATATGAGGGCGTCTGATTATTATAAGCTCATGAAATCTGGATACCATCATTGCTACTATACGAAAAATATTTCTTCTAAACTGATAACAACTTAATGACAATCATCTGGCGGACTTTTGTAATCACGTATTTAACATTCATGTATACCACCCAATTTTCATCATACGTGTATCATTCGAGCACTACTTATGTTTTTTCAATGTACTGATCAATTTTCGCAGGAAAAAAGTTTGTGATGTCATTGAAAAATTTCGAAATTTTTTCATTGTAATCGTAACCGTGAGAGCTCTATTGTTAGAAACAATCCAATATATAAAATCTTATCTCGATTTTATGGAAAGGTGGCCAGAGGTCCATAAATTGGGTAAGTAATTTTTATGACTATCTTGTATATAAATTAAGGTTTGAAGCATCATCTACTAGAAAAAACTTTCTGATAATTTAAATTGCAACGATTTTAATCCGTCTGTATAAAGCAAAACTAAGAACTGTTCATGTTTTTAAAGATATCCATCACTGATAATATCAGGAACGACTTTACTTTTTACTAGCTTACAGTCGCGGACCGGTACCGGTCCGTAGAACAAATAGTACGGGCCGCCCAAGGAATATTAAATTATTTCCATTTTATTTACTGTAATGTATTTTTGTCCGGTTTGTGTTAATTTATACCCTTGTAAAAGAAAAAAAATCTGGTAACTATTTTAAGTTAGTTTATTGTTTATTAAACATTTCAAGATTTCAAATTAAAACTGCAGTCATTAAATTGAAAATAAATACTCTTTTTTGAAACAACGAAACAAATAAAAAATAAAACGAATTTTTCGTAGAACAACCGCCTCCCCCCTCAATGGGCCGCTGTAAAATTAGCAAACGTTGACCGGTCCGCGGCGATAATAAGGTTGGGGAAAACTGATTTACACCACGTCAGTGAGAATTGCAATAACAAAAATGATTAGCTTCCATTAAATTTTAAATTTCTTCCACTTTTGTACCTTATTATGCATGCATTTTTTTTTTCGTCTTGATGCACGAATTGATTCTTAGAATGGGAACCCGAGCAAAGCCTACTCTAAAGTAAAAAATAAGAATGCTCAACAAGAAGCAGGTGTTAAATTTCTTAAAAATTTCCTAAAAAAACACGTATAAATGAAAGTTACGCATTACCATCGTTTCGAATTGTACAATAAGTCTATCCTTCAGGTCTATTCTCCCTCGTTTTTCTCGAAAATAGTCGGTGGTTAGCTTTGTCCTGACCCATTAGTTATTTATCGAATTGCTTTAACTTTCTGGCACGTTCGTAAACCACTCATAAGAGCTCTTCAAGCTACTCCTTAAGGTTCCTCCTCAAGGCTACCCCACCAGTTAATTTTCCTCGGTCCATCATCGGCCAACTTCATGGCCGGTGGTAGCCCGAGCAAAATTGCTTTTAGGGTAGGCAGAATTAACAGTTTTGCGTTACAACCGATTTGCGGAGAATACGTTCCCTTCCTAGGCTGCGTATAAACTCCACCATCCATTCACACAAAAAGATTAGACTCAAGTTGAGTTAGGAGTCATTTCTGACCTAACTGCTTATGTAGATGGTGGAGCTTTTATTGTAACTGAGGAAGGCTGAACGCTACGTAATCTTTAACGATCGTATTTCGGTACCTTTTATTTATGGGTGCCATTTGACAAAGTTTTTAAGTGTGTGTATTTTGGTGAGGCACACCTACACAAAGGGTATTTGCCAAAAGGGGGAGTGCTTTGGGGCGGAGGACCAGGGGCGTAGCCAGGGGGGGGGGATATCGGGATATATCCCCCCCCCGAAATTTTTGGATTAGTGATGAAACTCAGTCTATTTATACAGATTTAAGTTCATATCCCCCCCCCCCCCGAAAGGTTTTTCAGGCGCATATCCCCCCCCCCCCCCGAAAAATTTTCCTGTCTACACGCCTGGGAGCGACAACCTCGTGGTAGGCCAAAATCTTGTACCTTCATACTTTGATCATTTACTAATATTCAGTATTTTATCAGTTGTTTATTCCATATCAGTACCCATCCCTCCGTATCCATAATGTGTCTTATTCGCTCGGCTATGATGAGCCCCCAAAGTTTTTAAGTATTTTTACTTTGAAGCAACGGTGAAACCGTTCTGCCAGTTATAGGATATTATTCATTCAAGGCTATTTCTAAATATGTCACCCATGTTTGTGTAAATAAAAAAAAAACATTAATAAAAATATTTCCTTCGAAAGACTCTATAGTTATAAGATATAGGCTTAGTAGAAGACGAATTTCACATTTGTGAAAAAGGACTGCTAATTGTTCATGAAACTATGCTTTATTAACCAATTTTTGAATGACAGAAGGATGACTATGATTATCTGAAAAAATATAGTCAATCGTCGCCGTATAAATAGGAACCTCAACTTCCCACTTCCTTCTTCAATTATACCAATATTAAGAGCCTTTATAGTTTATTTTCAGTTGTTAGAAGAGTTAGCAATAATAGTTCTGCTGTAAAACAATATTTTATGTATGTAAATTTAGATTACCCATGAAACAGTACAAACTTGCTTATTTTATTGTCCAAAAATCACCATCTAAGAATGTTTATTTTACTTTTTATTTTCTGGTTGCAGGCGGTCTTAATATTCATTCTACTAAAAGTCTTTTTTTGGAACATTCACAACGTGTTTCTCAAAGAACATAAAACTTATGAATAAATCTTTAGGTTGAAGATTTATGAGGAATAAAATATTTCATGAAATCTTTTTTATTTATTTACTGGAACATTTTAAGAGGAAACTATTTTTCAAAGTAATTTTGTTTGATGTAGTATACGTTCGTAGAAAAGTTACCACAGAAATAATTCTGGTATTATCATAATATTGTTTACATTTAGCTAACAGAGGGAGTATTGCTAAACAAGAAATGTAAACAGACGTGTTCAATTTAATACATTTACAATGATATTTTTCTATTATAAAGTATAATATAAATTTGTACTTACATTTCTTAATCCATACATTACTTCATTAATTCAGTTAATATTTTCAATCAAAATACTGGAGTTTGTTTGAAAATATTGTTAACTAAAATTCCATTTTGGGAATAATATTTGAATTCGATTAGCAGTAGTAATTTTAAGTTATTCACAAATGATGTTCAACGAATTCGTGATTGCTCACAATTTGAAAGAAATTCTAAGAGTTTAGTTTTGTGCCATGTAACCTGTTAGACGTTTACTTATCAAATTACTCAGTTTTCACATACAAAGCTGAAATATTATATCATTTATTCAAATGGTGTCCAAAACTTAAGTTACCTAACATAAATTATATTTTTCATCCCTCTAAAGTGAGATTAAATGGTATGTTTAAAGATTAAACAATTCTTATTTCCCCTTCTTTTTTTTAATAAGTTTGCGAAATCGATGACTGTTTCATGTCATCTGTGATAGTGATGAATTTCCAACCAAGCCCACACCAGGAGTCGAACCCAAGTCCATAATCGTACAGATTAGTTTGCTAACCGCCATACAGTCTGGGGTTTTACAATGCCATCAGGCGATGGCCTCTAAGACCGGAGGTGTTGGCCATTTTACTTCTAGGTGACCAACGTTATCGTAGTTTTAAGGATGGGTAATTTAACAACCAAACCTAAGACAAGACGGGGCCATGATTGCAGAGAGTAATAGTTAACCACTATATAATCGGGATCACTTTTTAATTGCAATAGTATACATTCAAATTTCAATATTAGAATAATTTAAGTATGTATATAGCCCTCTCAATATCTTGAAATAAGGCAAAAATTTAAAGTAAGTTTCATTGCACATCGAGTTTAGCGTAACGCTGGAACTAATACGCAAAAGAATATCTTTGCAACAATAGGAAACAAATAGGTTAAACCCAGGTTCAAGATTAGAAATGAGAAAGGCGAAAAAAAAGGATGATTATGCGTCTTAGAAAATTCTGCGCACACAAGAGTTTAGACAGTTTTATTGATATAGGAATACGTAAATGCCGCTCTGGTGGTGTATAGTGGCTTAAGAATCATTCCATCTGGGTTTGGGTTCGAATCCCGGCCTGGGAATGGATGTTAACTTGTCCGTCCTTTCACAGGGAGTAACGCTGGCAGCTCACTGGGTGCCCCATAGTAAAAAGGCCAGTAGTTCGGGCCGTATTAATGGCAAAATGCTTGATAAACAAGTGCCTGCCCATTGAAAAAGAAAAAGAATACGTAAATTTGGATAAAAGCAACTTCATTAAAGTAAAAAAAGTCAGTTCTAAACGCTTTTAAACACAAGTTTGACAAATAATTTAGAAGAAAAGTGTTTTAAGCATTGAAAAAGAAAAGTAAGCGCATTGCAATCGAAATTAGTGGTCAATGAACCTAATTTTATAACTCAGTTTCTCAGAGAGTTGATTAAGACGAAAAAAAAAAATCTTCTTCTGTACTATTAAAATCTGTGCGCGTCTATCTGTAACATCATCTCCCCCGAAACGGCTGGGAGTTGAATTTCGATCGAGGTGTCCCCGGATTTGAAAAATTCCGAGGAAGGTCTTCCGCTGAATTAAATTTCGAAATTCGAATTAGTTTAGGAGATATTAATTGATAAAAAAAACCCGTCAAAATCGCCAATTTTTGCTCTCTGCAATTCCGCGATTGTAACTCCTGTAGTCAAAAAATGGAGAAATAAACATCGAGGTTGCCATGTTTGGCGAATTTAGTGAATAATTTAGACTTGAATTAAAAATAAAAGAATAATAATTTTTTTTCTGTATAGAAATTTGCTAGGTTATTTTTTAATTAAAATATCGTCTGCGTGGGAAATCAGAGCAGGAATTCAATGTTTTTATGTGTAAAAGAATAAGGATTTGGAGATTTCCGAAACTAAACCGTATATTTTATAGTTTGGCGAAAAATAAAATGGATGATATGGCATATTTTGAGAAAGTAGTAGGTTCTACCCATGGCTCACTGGGATAAGTACAGGCTGTCCGAAAACCAGTTTCTCCTATGGGATTTTGCGTTCAAGAAAAGTTTCGCTTCTTCGCCGATTTGTCGCTGTTACCTAACTGTATCACTGTTGCCAACTCTGCCGGAGAAAAAGAATTGGTAAACTGGCAATACCGAAGTATTTCGTAAATCGGAAATGAATGTCCAAATGTCTCAAAGAGCATTAGCAGATAAGCATATTTCAGCAGAACAAGCACGTAAACACCTACAAAAATTTTCCTTTTTTTCTCAGCTTGAAAATATTGTTAGCCATTTGTGGATACTTTAAATTTTGATTTTAGGCATATTTTCTCCGGAAGAGTTGGCAACAGTGATACAGTTGGGTAATAGCGACAAATCGGCGAAGAAGCGAAAATTTACTCGTACGCAAAAACGGAGCTTTTCGGACAGCCTGTATTTATCTCAGTGAGCCATGGTTCTACTGATTTGCACAATTTTGGGCTTGGCGCAATTTACTGCGAGCGAACCGAAATAGGTTTAGGTTTGTGTGTGTATGTTTTATGAGAATACGGCGTTAAACCCATGCAGATGATGAACCCGGCAGAACCCGGCGATGCCCGGCAGATGCAGAACCCGGCGATGAACCCATGCAGATATTTTCCATGCAGAAATAGTGCAATTATTAAGGAGATTTTAAGCGATCGATCTTTGGAATTTTCCCGAAATTAAGTAAATTGATTTAACTTGGGTGAATGCCACCAAATTTCAAAAGAAATTAAATTCTTGCATTTGGTAAATTAGAATAATAAAACACGTTATAGTTGATAATTTAAAATACTCCTATGCTACTTTTCAATTAAATGTCTGCATTAATTTTTGGCGATCAAGCCATACACAAATAACTATTTCCCATTTTGATTGCTGTTAAATCAGTGCTTAGAATGATTCTCTGAAAAAAAGAAAGAAAAAATCTCGCAAAATGGTTATGCGGATTCCTTCTTTAGTACCTTTCTTAGAAAAATTGGCGATAAATATTCAAATGTAGTGTAACTCCGTGTTTAATAGTGTGTGTTTTTTGCGTTTGTATTGCTAATTCTATGGCACGATTGAGATGAGCCAATGTTACGAGCAGATGGATAGATAATTTTTTAAAATTCCGCCAAACAGGGTATAGTAAAATAGGAATTCTGTATAAATACGAAAATTTTTGGAGATGAAAGAGAATGTTTTTAAGCCTGGTAAATATACCTGGTATTGCCTATAAATTATTGCATTTACTGTGAAGTTTAATTTACGATTCATTTTGGCTATTTGCCATCGACTATCGGCGTTAATTATGCCAATGTGGCAGTTCTAGCAAGCATAAATAAATTTCATTTCATATTCTTATTTTAATATTGCTACAGTTTCCTTAGTTACGGAATCCGTTGTTGCCACTCAAGCTGTTAAATTTAACAATTAAGTGAAAACAATCATTTCTACAGCTCTTGACTCGAAAAATGAAAACGCATTGGATATAACACAATTAGAACATTACCACAATCACCACGTGAATAACGCGAAATTCATTTTCAAGGTCTTTAAGAAATCCTGTACTATGTCAAAGCCACATATCTTAATTCCGATTAGTTCGCAAGAAAATTGATTAATCAGTATAAACTGAAGCAATGAAACTTTGTAAGCGTTTTTTTGAAACAAGGAAAATGCAAATTGACATCTTTGGTGTAGAAGTGCCAATAGGGAGAGCTACATAATTTAGTAACGGTAATTGGGAATGATAATTGAATATGCGCATGCACAAAGACCCAAAAATCAAGAGAGTATGAAAAGTCGGGAATACGAAATGAAAATAAAAAATAAATCAAATGATACGAGATATAAGTAAATAATAATACGAGAATGACATTATTACAATCATGTGTACAACAAAGGTCCCAATTGCTTATAATATTCCCCTAGCAATGACTTAGTCCGAAAAGTGGCCGAGCGCTTAGCGTTCTGAACTGGGAGACGGAAGGTTTCTGGTTCAAAACAGATCGCGTCCGCTGACCTAACCGTTCGGATTTTTCCTGTATTCCGTTCGGAAAATAAAACAGTACTCGCAACATGCATATGTTAGGAAACATATATCGCTGGTTTCCTCCAAAACGTAGCATGAATACCGGTTAAGACCCCTTAGAAAGACACCCACGGAGGACACACCCACCCCTTGACCTAGATCCCATGCGTGGAGACTAGAAGCAGGATAGTCTCCAGATTTGTAGAGAGTTCAATTGAACGACCAGCGTCGTGTGCAACTTATAGAAACAGTTCTACGATACCGGATCCATCGAGAAAAAGCCTGGGCAAGGTCATCCGAGAGAATCTGCTTCTTTTTTGATCGCCAGTGACACTGACGTAGATTTTGTGCAATCCTGTTGCAGTTATCTCAGATTTGCACTCATGGCGTCAACGGTTCATCACGATTTAAATAATTTTTTACTTTTATAGATTCCGCATCAATGGGTTTAATTCTAATTATATGTGCAAGGAAAATGTTCTTTTCCCACCATGCGGAGAACGGGTACCCCGCTAGTATATTTTGAAAATTTGATTCAGAAAAGCGCATGTGCTGTGCATGCTGAAAAAGAAGAAAATAATCGTCCTCAAATAATCTCAGCCAATATTTTTTTATATCGGATATTCAGAAGACATATTAGAAAAGATATCAGGCGTCTATAAATGTTCTAAAAATATATACCAGAACTGACGTCTTTTGAACAAATTTGAAAAGGCGCCTTTTGATCAGAATTTAATAGTACGAAATTCTTCATTGACATTTCTGGATTAAGGAAATCTGAAAGTGATTGATTTTGTTTGACTTCAGCTTTATGCGGCCAAAAGGAAAAATAAAAGCAAAGAAAATACTCTTATGTGCCAGAAGTCTGTATTCGGATATAGAATTCTTGTATGAGTTTGACGAAAATATTAAATTTGACTGAAAAGAAATACACGGACAGTTCTTTTTTTTTAAAGACTGACGTAATGTTGGAATAGTTTGCGTATAGTTTGGAAAATTTTGTATTGCACGTTTCTACGAAAGTTTAGACTGGTGCGCACACTATTAATTATTAAATATTTTCTTATAATAAGTGTATTTGCATTACAATAATTTCCCTTTAAAAATACTAGGCATTCTCTCTATTACTTTAAATTCTAAATTCTTTAATATCCATATCTATTTTATTTCTATCTAATGGCCGGGTCAGCGTCCTAACTGAATGCTTGACCACAAAGAGGGCCGCAGATATTGATCATTTTACTATAGGGGTACCTATTAGACAGACCAACGTTACCCCTTATGAGTGTCGATCTAACGATCTGGATTTTTGGCAGGTTTTCTCCAGCTGTAACGTAAATACACGTTAGAACCCCTTAGAAAGTCCTCCTACCAAGGCACCCCACTGCATGGCAGATCGCTTTAGCGTAGCGTTGCCGTAATCACACAAATAAGTCCCTTGTGAGTGGTTTCCTAATTTTGAATCAGTTCCAGATGAGAGATCTAGCACCTGAAATTGGCAGCGCCAGAGGTAACGTTTGAACATGAAGGACATTGGAGCCACGAACAGAGTTTACGTGCACCTGCTCCCGTTAGCGTACACAGTCCCACAGTAGTCGAGCCGAGAGGAAGTTGACCCTCCCAAGCACTGGCCAAGCCGGTACTGCTCCACTTTCCGTGTTCTTACGGGAACGAACTTAAGCGACTAGGCCACTGAGGGATTTGTCCATATCTTGACGGGATTAATTCTATTTTTCTATTGTTTGATGTCTATTATATTTTTTAAAAACCACGAATACTAATTCATTATTGTTTTTTGAATTCGGTTACTATCATACACTTTTTTTTCAAATTATATTTATTCTACATTATTAATATAATGATAGTTCAGATAGTTTTTCACATGCCAACTTTTATCTCCTATTCATTACTTTTTCTTTATCTTTTATCAAACCTTTTCTTTATCTTCCCTTTTATTATTTTAAGAGAAATTTTAACTCTCTTATACTTTAGTTTCTGAAAACTAATAATTCGTTTTTATTGGTATTCTTCTCTCAAGCGCTTATTTATACTCTTTTATAGCACTTATTTTTCGAAAAACTTGCGACACTGAAATTTTTCGGGAAACGTAATTATCAGATGAAAAGACTTGAAGTGAATCAAATTATTTTTTTGCAGCCCGATACGACATCGCTCAATTCAAAACAGTCTTTAAATTTTTGGAATAAGTTTTGAGATATTTCGAATTTGCCATACGTTTTCACCAAGATAACTTATCAAATTTAGAGACTTTGGGTGACATGTTGCGAAATTTGCCACCAAAAATTAGTTTTCAAAAATGACTCCGATTTAGTGATGCAGAAAGATAATTTGGCATGAAACAGATAATTTTACATGTTACGACAAAGATTAAGAGATTTAATTAATCAGTTTGAAAGCTGAATGTGAGTTTTTAGTTTTGGATTCCCACACACAGATGATTAATTTTAGTCGAAATCTAAGACTCGAGTATCAGGTTATTGTCTTATCATAATCCTTTTTCAAGAACTACATCTCTGAGATATTATAATATTCGGTTAGGTATCTACATGTACATTAAAAATTACTTTTCCTAAACCCATCAAATTCGAATCTAAAAACATTCTTATGCTTCATGATTTAACAATTTATAATTAAAATAGGTTCCTTTTGTTTGTATAAAAAAAATGTTTTTGAACTTATTGTATATTTGTTGTTGTTCTTAATGCCCTCTAGCCAACGGCAGAGTGGCGCAAGATCCTCCATATAAGACAACGATGGACAAAATGGAGCGGCTTCCCTGTTGCTGAGCCGCAAAGGATGAAAGACTGACTTAGCTTGGGGTCTCCTAATTTTGGATCAATTCCAGATGAGAGACTAGCACCTGGATTGGTATCCCCAGAAATATCCTTCCAATAGGAAGGACATGCAAGACATTGCTGGTGCACGACAGATTTCATATACCCCATCTTTACTTAGCGTACACGGTCCCACACTAATCCAAGGAAACAGGTTGTCACCCTCTCAAGCGCTAAGGCCGGCACTGCTTCGCTTTTGGCTTTCTTATGGGGACCGACCTTAAACCGATGGAGCCACTGCAGAACTATTGCATGATTAACGGTGTTATTCGAAGAAACGCTATCCCCCCCCCCAGACTTTATAAGATGCACTACACACCGAAATAAATGAAACAACAGTGTCTTTTATGCAATTTTCTGAAAAAACTCTTTAACATGAAGTTGCACAGCAAAAGTTTTAAAAAAGTGACAATACTGCTAAATTTTTTTATTTTAAATAATTTTTTTTGAAAGTTTTGTACCTGATACAGTTTATTATTTGTTACTGTGTATATATAGTATAGCTTTCTGTGAGGTATTCTAAAAATTCTGAAGGACTTGATATAGTGACTTTATTTGTATTTATGTACCAAAACCACATAATTTTTTTCGAACTACACCATTAAATATAAAACTATTCCATAGAGACTGTTCCACTTCTGTGAAGAACGGGCACTCAACTGTTGTTCTACCAAGTAGTTGTACAGATTTTTCCCTCAAATCATCCTTAATCTTAGTTATAAATGCTAAAGGAATGCTAATTAAGATAGTCTTTCTTGCATCTTTATTTCTATATCCTAACTATTAATTATTTGTGACATTATTGAAAAGCACTCGCCTAGACCTCACAACTCAATAAAACACGACAATAAATTTTCTTTCTTCACATTCATTGTTTGTTTTCTTTTCCTTCATAACCTGTTGCAATTCTTTATCACAAAAGTTTGCATTTCACATTTGTATTGCTTAACTTTTTGTCAAAAATCTTCTGGATTATCTGGAAAGAGTGCACATAATATTAGGTAATATGTTTTTCAAATGTTTCTTCATGTACTCACATAAAGCTGAAGTTTCAGACTTGTACAAGAAAGATCCAAGCGTACTTAAACACTATATTTCGTTCTACTAAAAATAGTTTGATTTAAAACTTCTTATATCATTTCAAATGGCTAAGAAAACAATAATCCAGTGTCTGGGAAAAAGCCAAATGTTAAGATGAAAGGTCTTAAAAAAAAAAAGAGCAAAACAACAAAGGCAAATACGCTGCCAAGAACGATTATTGATATACAATCATGAAAAATAAGCTGATACTACTGTTTAAGAAAGGAGAAAGTTGAGGGGATAGAAAAAAAAAATATATACGTACAGAAATATGAATAATGCATGTAGGTTTTTCCAGGTGTTAAGCGAGTTTCAATACTGCTTTAGTTAACTTCGTTCCTTACTAAAAGAAATTTGAGGCGATGATAAAACACTTTATTTTGGAGATTAAATCTTTAAGGAGTTTAGTAGCGAGGAAGAGAAAATATTAAGTTATTTCCTTCAAGATTAGCTGAGAAGAGTATTGTTTTTAAAACAAAGTCAGTTTTGGAAAAAAGTTGGATCGTTCTTTGCTTATCCCTTTGAGGCGCAACCCTTTCCCAATGCTGAAAAAAGGGCAGCCATTGCCATCGCTCACCTTAACTACCAGCAAGATGGCGGACGATCGAAACGTTCAACGCGTGCCACAGATCTAGAGACCCTTTTTTTGACGCAGTTGGCTGTGCCGGTACAGCCAGTAAAGTTGAGCGATGGCAACGGCTGCCCTTTTTTCAGCATTAGGCAATCTATCCAGCTGTTCTCGCATTCTTCCATTTTTCAGCAGATGTCAGTGCTGTTAGAAATAATCGTGTCAATTTTTTACGGGAAATGACGTGCTAAAAAGCAAAGGATTCTCGTGGAGCTATGCCACACGCAACTATTTTTATAGAAATCAAATCTATTCTTCGTGACTGGCAACAGTCAAAACGTCAGAGTTTGGTGTTCCCAGAGCGGGAACACTGCGCGTTAAAGGTTTAAATGGATCGATGCGACTCGATGATAAATTATACGACTTTTCTAATACACGCTTATGACAATAAATTGGGTGTTTCTATAAGAATTATCGTACTAGTATAAAAGTCAACGAGAAGGAAATGTTACAGTGGATTGCAACTTGACGTGTTTGCCACGTGAATCTAAGTAAGATGAAAAAAAATCCAAATATTATTTTCTGCTCAACAAATTTCAAACTTTTATTACTTTGTTAGGTTACATCTATCTTGGATGGCTGATACTAGGGTATCGAGGGTCGCAAATTTCTTATACTGCTGTTATGCATGTTGGTCCCCCGTATCTTTTGTGGATCCAAGAACAGTCAACTACGGTTATAGTGAAACTCTGGGGACGGGCAAATTTCGTTCACTATATCCGAAGTTTTACTAAAACCGATGTTTCCCCATGTTGAACAATGAAACTTAATACAAAATTCGAAAATAGATTTTTATACAAAAACTGAATGCTCATTAAGTAAATCAAACATGATTGATCACATTTATGGTTCTAGAACTATTTAAGTAAAATAAGCACAATTAATCCCATATATGAAATAATGCATATTCCATTCAGTAGGCAAAAGGTGCTGCAACTTTTAAACTGAAGAAAAAAAATAAATTCTGCATTATTATTATTATTATTGCAGTAAGAAGTATTCTATAAGTCCTATGACACCAGTGACGTAGGACTTATGAGCCTTTCAGTTCACTTTCAAAAGCACCCTGCTTTTGTTAATTAAAGCTTTTAAAGATTAGAATGTATTACAGCGATGAAAAAAATTATGACCCCCTCCCGCCCCTTCCCTCTAGTTTAGCATAAGTATTTTAGCCTAGACACTGGCAATTAACCTGTATTTCGAAACAGGATTATCTCTTTCTCTCTACTCAAACACGAAAGACAAACTCTTTGTAGCAATCCAACAACATCACCTCTGCCGTCTAGAAATTTTTAATTTCACGATAACCGAAGTCATGGTTCACTAAATGGACCGAAATATGCTATGCACATTTCTAACGCATGTGAATCGGGACTAAAGAAATGCGTTCATTATAACCGAAACTTCACTATAACCGGGTTTATTATATCCGGATTTAACTGTAGTTCCAGATATGTTGTGTAGGAGAAATATCTAGAGATCGCGAAGAAAGGGAGTAAAATATTTCCTTATATTATTTGACACATGATATTCTCGAAATCTATGCAGTGATGAATTTATCAGAGTTATAGAGAATAGTGCTGTAAAAGTAACGACAAAATGAGTATCCGTATGTATTTGTTACTTAGATGTTCGCTATTCGTTACTAAGTATTCGTTACTCGTTACTTTCGTTACTACTAATAGAATCGGTAATAGGGTGTTATATAGTGCCCCATAACAACACATCCTGGACAGTGTTGTTATGGGTATATGCCGCCCATACATAAACCCATAGCAAAACCTAACCAAAAAGAATTTTTTTTTGCGAAGTTGTACAAAGTTGTATTTAGAGCTTATTTTCTCTGATTTACAGATTGTTTTTATACACATTTATGGTTTTATACAATGCTAAATTATCCGAATTACTGAGTGCACATAGAAATCTTCCAAAGACATATGCCATTCTTTTCTTTTCTCAACCCCCCCCCCCTTTTTTAATTCTGAACGCTGGTTTAACCTGTTCATTCTTATCATAAAAAGTGTAAAGGAAAGCTTGTGACTCGTGTTTTTTCTGGGTTGCGGGTTCTCGAATACTGAGATCCAGGGATTGGGCCACATATATAAAATTCACAGGGCAGGGGATCTCAGTATGATATCAACTACTTTGCGTTTCTACAAGCATAATATCTTTATTATTTGTGAGTTCTTATTTCATATCAAAAACTTCTTTTGCTGGATCATTTTTCGAAGTAAATTAAAAATTACCATATTTTAATTTAAAATTGTTTAATTCAGTGAGAATTATCTATTTTTAAGATATTTCCAGTTCTATTTCTGCACTTTTGGGATGAAAGGGGTTAGCCCCTTCTGTGGGTGCATATATGAGAGCATTCTTTAAACAAAAATTATCACTCCTTTCATACAGAAAGAATGGTTGCACCGGATTATGCGTATTCCATGAGTTCATGGAATAAAATGTACCATAAAATAGGGCAGATGGCCCCCTAAACGCCGACATTTTAGAAACATACTGAACTTTATTGAAATATTTTAATACCAGTGGCTTACGCAGGAGTGGGCATAGAAATCCCGGGTCGCTCCCAATTTTTTATATATTTTTTAAACAATTACTTAAAAAATGTGTTTAGGTTTCCATGCTAAATATTTTTTTTAGTTCCAAATAATATTTTAAATAATAAAAATGTGTGAATTCGTTTACTTTATAAAAATATTTTTTTAAAAGGTGTATTTAAATAATTTGTTATTTATTACTCATTTCGATTCTAGCTAAAAAAAAAGAAAAAGTTAAGTTCGCAATCCTGCTTCGGAACCACCCTGAAAGAAAGAATTCTGATTGCACCACTATTTAGTACTAAAATGTTAGAAAGCCCGAAATTAGCACTCCTTACTAACATGCTTCTCTTATATGTATTGCTCCTCTACAATTATAAGAACACCCCCTTCCCCCCCCCCCGCAAAAAAAGAGTTCAACTGCGCATAATAACATACTATACACCGGATCGTATCCCCCCATTGTACGACCCATATCAATAGAGCAGCAGATACTATTCCATCTCCATAACTGTAACGAAACATACGGATTCTTCCAAACCTCATCAAAACGATACCATTCGGCGCGGCACAAACGAATTGCAACCAGAACATACTACTACTCAAATACCGAAACTGATTTTTCCCTCCCAACAGCGAGAATCCTTAATACTTCCGGTATCTAGTAACGGAAAGGAACATACTATTACTCAAATACCGAAATTCATTTTCTCCCTCCCGCAGTCTTGTATTCGAAGTTCGAACCTGGTCGATCCGAAATGCAAACTCGAAAGTCATTTTCCCCCTTGAAACCGCGATCCGATATCCAGTAACCCCAGTAACAAATAACAGAAGATATTAGTACTCGATTACTGGAACCCGTTTCCCTTCTAGTTCGCCTCGCCTGGCAGTCTGTATTCGAAGTTCGAAGCTGCTCGATCCGAAACATCTTCGGATCGAGTAGTAACGATATCAACCGAAAAGTAACAATTCGTTACTTCGAGTCTGAGTGATTATCCGTATCTTAGTACCGAATACATGCGGTTTGCTTCAGCTCTAATAGAGAACTTGAAAATTTTGTACAGGTCACAAAAGAACGTACTTATTTGTATAACTTTTCATTTATAATTTTTCAGAGTCGAGCCTCTGTGAATCTAACGACAGCGTTTGTAATCAAAGTTTTTTTTAAGTAAAACTTCTTTAGGCGCAACTAGGAGTAACTCAGATTTTTTTTCTGATGGAAGTAACGCTCAGTAAAGGAAGTGACGAATCTTTTTCCCCCCTTGCTACCTTCATTTGCGGAACAGCTCTCGGGTGTTCATTCCTGCGAACGTCGACTGTGCTCACTGCGCGTCGACATTACTCCCTACCTGTTTTGAAGCAAGATCTTGTCTGATGACTCTGCTCAGTGGATAAGTGGGCCGGCTCTTGTCAGAGCCACTGTGGGAAGCCTTTCGCTGAACAGGCGGCGATCCTGCTGACTGTCTCTCACTGCTGTTACAGGCGACGACCCATCCCGTCACCTCCGATAAACAAGGCCTACGCACCGAATACAGAAAGTGGCACAATGGTGCATTCCGTGGTCCAAGCTCCGTTCCTTCACTCACATGTTTTCAATGACATTATTACAATATGTAATGGAATTATGAGTTAAAACTTGACATGATTGGTTGCCATGATACATAAATATTGTTTGTCTGTACTTAAATAGTATGTAATCTTTTAATATTGCTCATGTGTTTTTGAGTTATTTATAATAATGAGCCAAATGTAAATTTTTAAACAGAGTAATACTTCGAGCAAAACCAGCAGAGGAAAACAAAGGTTTAAGAACACTGCCATAGAAAAACGCAATAATAGACCCTACGTGCATTCGATACCAACCGACAGAAGAAAACACAAGTTTAGGAACACAGTTAAGAAAAATACCACAACATAGACATTCTCTCGATTCAAACCCTACGGGAGAACGTTTTAAGAAAACCGTGAAAGAATAATAGTTCAACACGGACACTTCCTGGATGCTAACCCGATATCCAGACGTAACAACGGTTTAAGAACACGGGTATGTAACACCACAGAGAAAGAAACACTGGCTGCAAAGGGTTTAAGAACAAAATAAAAGAATAACAAATGGACACTCCGTGGATTCTAACCCAACCTCAAGACGGAGCAACGGTTTAACACGGGGATGGAACACCACAAAGAAACGGACCCTGGCTGCAATCAATCACAAACAATAGACAGAACCTGCAGTTTAAAAACACGGATATAGAATAATAATTCGAAACCAACCAGCAGACGAAATCAACGCTTAAGAACACTGTGATAGAAAAACACACAAAAAAAATTACACTACCTGCATTCGAACCCAACAAACAGAGGAAAACATCAGTTAAAGAACACAGTTAAATTATAATACTAGAATATAGACATTCCCCCCATTCAAACCCAAACTCCAGACGGAACAATGGTATAAGAAAACAGTTAAAGAATAATGCTACAACATGGACACTTCCTGAATTCTAAATAATTATCATGAATTACCGATGATTCTTACTGGTGATTTTAATGTTAATTTTTGCTATCAAGAATCTCAGGCGTCAGTTGATATTTTAAAAGAAAAATTTGATCTAACTATGAATACTTCTCGACTTCAATCAGCAACGCGTTTCGGTACAACGATAGATGCTCTATTTTCAAGAAAATTAGCAAATTTAGAGAGTAAAATTTATGTTTCACATTATAGTTACCACAAACCTATAATTTCAGACAGAAGAAAACACCAGTTTAGGAACACAGTTAAAATCATGATGACATTCAAGTACCTATTTCCAATGAATAATATGAATATAACATTTATATAATCTTTGTAAAGTACATAGAAAGTACATAGTAAAGAGTAATAAATATAATTAAATTATAATATGATATTTATTTTAAGTTAAAGTTTAATCATTTCAGTGATATGTGTCGTAAACGTTGAGTGTTCATTTCAGTGATATGTTGACGTTTACGGCACATATCACTGAAATGATCACTCAAAGAAGTTTTACTTCAATCGCGCGTAAAGATTACACGCACACACTTTTTTTTTCTTTTTAGTCAGCTGTATTCAGGATAATTTTAATAATGAATGAAAGGCGAATTAAAAAATTCTAAATTGCTTCATTTTTCAAAACTTCAAATAAGTTTGTGCTCAGCTCTCAGAACACAAAGTATGGCTGCAGTACCCTCTGTTACGTTGCTTACTGGCTAGACGCTGTAAAAGTTTAGTTTTTGAAGTATTATGACCGATTGCACTGGGGATTTAAAAAAAAAAAAAAAAGCTAAAAAATTACATTATTTTGCGACAAGTGTACCAGCCTTGTAAGATTTCAAAGATTTTGTTCCAAACAGTTTTTAAGTAATAGGGAAAAAAGTTATATGAGGACACAATACAATTGAGAATTAATTTATAATATTAACTTCTTTTGTTTCAAACCGAATAACAAGGTTATAAAATTGAATAAAGTTCTATTTGTGAGGATACTCTAGTGAGTTTTTGTAAATTGGCTAAATATTACACCCCCCTCTTCTCTTTTAAAAGAAATCATGCTCCAATCATTCATTTATATTAGAATTATCCATATTCGAAAAGTATGTCTGCAAATTCTTATGCGAAATGATAAAGTTCCTTTACGCAACAATATGAAAAACTAAATGGATAAAAATCCCACTTTATCCAAAAGTAATATTTCCACATTCCGACGTTACAAGATTAACTTATCTAATAAGAAGAGTTAGAGAAATCACTAAGAAGCACTGGTATTATAATGATCACACGGATTTGGAATGAACTTTAGTTGAATCTCTTTTTAAGAAAGTGCATTGTGAACAGGGATATCAGTAAAAAAAAGTTTTCCCAAGGGAAAAAAATATTCGCCGTATTGGAAAGAAATAAAAGAAAGTTAGAAAGTCTATTCAGCGGATCAAAACAATTACGATCCTTATACCACTGATGAAGTTGCTGCAAGGATCTAGTTGGGTAATTGAAATTTTTTGTCGGGTGACAGAAAATGCCCTGAAGATTTTTATCCTTAAAAAGTGTTAAAACCTCTGACCACTGTTTTTTTTTGTTAAACTAAGTATTTATACGGCAAAAATATGTTTAAAGCAGCTGTTTTTCCTCAAAATTAAAAATTTTTTGGTTTTCTTAAAATAAAACTTTACTGATAGAAAAATGCTTAGTTATTTTATTCAAAAGGAACAAGAAATTTATTTCCTTTGTTCCTTTTAAATAAAATATACTTTAAGATAGTTAATTAATAGTATAAAGATAGTTAATTAATCTTTATAAAAAGTATACTGAAGAAGGACTGACTGTTTTTCAGTAAGGATAACGAAAAACATTCTGAATAAGAAAAAACACCTTACAGGGAAATAATATATAATATTTGTTGTTTAGAAACATGGCCGATCATGGCAGAAGTGATAAGGCACTAAATACGGTAGATGGCTGAAGTGTAGATGGTGTCATGGTAGATGGTTCAGTGTTGTGTCCTACCCGCGGCTGTCGATCAAATGATCTGGAGATTTGGGTGGTTTTCTTCAGATGTAACATGAATACGCATTAAGACACCCTTAAAATCCCCTTAGTCCTCCACCCAAGGCACCCCCATTCCCCCATATAGATATCCCTTGTGTAGGTTTGCCTTAAACACAATACACTTCCTGTTTAGCAACAATGTACGACATTTTACTGACTAGTGACACTGCATTTAATTCAACTGTGAGTCACAGTACAAACGTTGAAAATAACATTAAAATGTTTTCAAAATTACACCAATAAGTACATTTATATTATATATACGGCAAAAATATGTTTAAAGTTGCTGTTTTTTCTCAAAATTAAAATTTTTGATTTTTTTAAATAAAACTGCACTGATAGAAAAATGCTTAGTGATTTTATTTAAAAGGAACAAGACATATATTTAGTTAATCTTTATAAAAAGTATACTAAAGAAGGATTGAGTGTTTTTCAGTAAGGATAACTAAAAAACCCCTTACAGAGGAAAAGAATGTATATGTTGTTTAGAAACATGTCCGATCATGGCCGAAGTGATAAGGCACTAAATATGGTAGATGGCTGAAGTGTAAATGGTGTCATGGTAGATGGTCCAGTCTTGCGGCTTATCCGCAGCTGTCGATCAAATGATCTGGAGATTTGGGCGGTTTTCTCCAGATGTAACATGAAGACGCGTTAAACACCCTTAAAAACACCTCAGTCCTCCACCCAAGTCCCCCAGACAGGTATCTCTCATGCAGGTTTACCTTAAACACAATACACTTCCTGTTCAGCAACAATGTACGACATTTTATTGACAAGTGACACTGCGTTTAATTCAACTGTGAGTCTCAGTACAAATGTTAAAAATAACATTAGCATGTTTTCAAAATCATACCCTTTACTGTAAGTACATTCACGAATAAAAGAAAGACATCAGTACCTATTTTCAATAACATGGCTACCAAGATGGTTTCCCCTCTTTTTGATACATTCATTTTAGCTCCAACAGCGAGAAAAATGTTAACAATATACCCAACCGAGAAAAGTATCTTAGTGTGGTTTTCTACTTTAGTTTAATGAATAACTGATTAAAAAAATAATATTACAACAATTCTAGAACAATAATATAACAAAAGTTTTCGATGATTTACAGTAAAGAAAATGCCGAAAATCTGAAGTGTCTATGAATTATTATTTTATCTTTACATAATTTGCTCATGTGAAACGAAACTATGTTGCAATTTTTTCTCAGAAAAAGGCCATGTTTCTTGAAAACATTTCAGAGAAATCAATAAACTTTATTTAAGGTCTTACAAAAGTGTTTTTATAGTTATTTATATAGAAATTTTTTTTCCTTTGTTTTCGTATATCAAGTTGATAAACAACTACAGTAAGATAGGATTCATTTAATATTTCTTTAAACAGATAAACTAAAATGCTTCTTTCTTTTTTATTTATTTTTATTTGAGATTAATAAAAAGTTTTATTGCAGTAAAGAAAGTTTCATAATTTTTCTTCTTCTTATACCTTTTTTTTTGAAACATGAAAACAATTAAGTCGATAAACAAGGAAATCAACAATTAAACTGATCTGCTTTTAAAATAAATAAGATATTTATTAAATTTCAGTAAAAACAAAGGTAAAATTATTTCCTAACAGAAGAGCTATTCACAGTTTGTTGATCAGAAATTATGTATGTAGGGGAAAGTTAGTTAAGATGACGAACTTCAACCTCAAATATTTTTCCTGTATTTAGTAAGTGTTTTAAAAACTTTACTGAAAAACATATTTGATCCTTTATCTTTCATAAAAAGGGAATATTTTCACCTATTCTTGGAAGATAGCAAAATATTCCCCAAAAGGTTTTCATCATTTTACACCGTGGATCACGTGGATTACTTGGATGACGAATAGATAATAAAGGCTTATTTTCAATAGTGCAAAGGAACAATTTCACTTAGGTAGTTACTGAAAATAAAACAGATGACACTAAAGAAATAATAGCTTACTAACTATAATTAAACAAAAGCTTAATTAGATAAAAAAGTTAAGAAAAACTACATCCTCGACATTTTACCACCACATCGCTATTATGTATTTAAAGCTATTTAACAGTACCCAAGTTTATCGTAAATAAACTAAGACATATTTTTGACTTTAAAAGTTGCATTTTGAAAATCCTTTGTGGAGGAGAATACTTAAGGGTGTTGTCCGAAGAAACAAAATCTCTCTCAAGGTCTAGGTGCCCAAATTGAAATAAACTAATTGTCCCAGGGACTCTGAAAAATTCAGGATAATTCTTTATAAGCTGTATTACCCTCCGTAATAAATGAAATAGCGGTGCCTTTTATAAAATTTTCAGAAAAAATTCTGTAACATGGAATTGCACAGCAAAAATTTTTCGAAAAGTGACACATCCTACTAAATTGTCGATTTTTAAGAATTTTTTCTGGAAGTCTCGCAACTGATACGGGTTTATAGCTTATTGCAGTGTATAATACAGCTTGTAAAGAGACATTCTAAAAATTTTGAAGTGCATGACATAATTAGTTTGTTTGTATTTATGTACCAAAATCACATGGTGTTTTTCGAACTACACCATTAAGTAACAGTAATCGTGTAATTTCTCACAATGAGAGGTCCACAATTTATGAACACAGTTTGATGAAGCAGTTTTGAGTCGCCACTACTGACTAAGCATTACTTGTAGTGGACTTCAATACTAGGGTTTCAGAAATTGCCGTGACAAGGGGGTTGCTATTGGTGGTTGCGTCGGAGAAATACCGAATTTGTCATTTTACTCTACCTTCTCTTAGATTTCAAAGTAAGCGTAAGGAACAACTTTTTGCATAAGTAAAACTTAAGCAAAACAGAGTTTTAGACAGAGAAAATGCTTGAAGGACTCATCGCAAAGTTAAATTCAATTCCTACTACATTCCTGTCACGTATTGACTGACAGATAGCATTAAGTTCACTTTCCTTGCAAATCCTCTGTTTCCACTCAAGAAAAGGAAATAAGTAACACAGGTGTAAAATCTCAAAAGTAACTACTTAAAAGCTCAAACATGATTTTCAATTTTTTAAAAGATAAAACTGATTGAAAGGCTTTGAAACAGCACCTGTTAAAACAAACTGAGCATTACGATAGGTTACGAATTGCTGCAAGGTGATGATATTATTGAAAAACAGATAGAAATTGTCGTTTTGTAAAGTTAATTTATATGTACGAATTATCACAAGTGCGCTAATATTTCCCCCCTGTCCTCTGTTATACTACTTACAAGAGGCGTAAGATAGAGACTAGAGCCTGGCAGTGATGGACTGCTGTTTTTGCTTCTGTTATATTTAAGGCCTTTTCTCCAGGTAATTTTATACATGGTCAATCTTTTCGTAAACAGCAAATGGCCTTCAAAATCATGCAATTTTGTGTTTAATGCCTTTTTAAAATCAAATACTTCTTCACCCTAAAATCTAGTACCACATATCTTTATTATCTATCCACATATCCCGCACACCTTTTATATTATTCATCTTATTATTCCGCATTGCGCACTAGCGTATTCACTGAAATGTACACTTTCGTGGCTCACTTTTGGTAGAAGATTTTGATGATGTAAATTTCAGGAAAAAAAGCATTTTTTGAAAAAAACATTACCTGAGGCCTTTAAACATAACCTGAGGTGCAAAAAGCCTATATGTCCTATCAGTCAGTTTCAACACAGTAAAACACAAAATAATGTCACGGTTCACTCTTGGCACAGAAAGTACTGGGTCATGTAAAATGCCTGTTTTTCTTTGAAAAATGGACGATTTTCAATATTGATATATCAAAGCTATAGGATTTTTAAAATAAAAAATAAAAAATACACGGGTAAAATAAATTTACATGATGAACAAATCCTGAAAATTTCAACAAATCCAAAAATGTCAACTATCAGAGCCTACCTGATTTTCCCTATTTTGCCCTGACTTGCTCTTAATCTTTCGAAAAATGTCAACATTTGCTACGTCTAGAAGCTATTTACAATCTCAGATGACCAGTACCCGAGTAGAAATGACATTGAACTTTGGGAGATGAAGTATGCAGGTCTATGGTTTTGGCCTCTAAAGTGGCTGTCGGTCAAAATGTCTGGAGTTTTGGGCTTTTTTTCTCCAGATTTGAATTAAATACGTTGTAGAAACCTTAAAAAGTCCTCCTCCCAAGGCATCCCCGATTTATAGAGATAGCCCTCGTGCGTCGTATGCCTCAACGAAAAATATGAGAATCTCACAAATTTCGAATGCATTTTCGTGTATGATGCGAATTTTGTGTCAGAGTTTAAGAATCTCATGTGATTTTTAATTTATGATGTCATTTTTTTTCTCTGCCGTAAAAGAAATCCCAGTTAGTTCTGTTGGCTCTGTGAGCTCTCATTGTTAGTTCATTCAATTGCATTTTTAACGGAGTAATACTATAATTTACAATGGAGTTGAAAAAAAAACTTATTTTCTTTACATGGGACCGTTCTGGAGGAACGCATTTCTGATTACAAAACGAGAAAAACAAGACATCTCCTTCGTAAAAAAAAATACTGAACGAGTTCTATATAAATATTTCTGGAAATTTTCTCTTATAGTAAGTACTACAATAATATTTTAGCTGCGCCATTTTCCAATATTTCCCTACTTTTGCATACAAAGGCGAAATTTATTTTGCGTTCACTTTTGTACAACTGAAACAGAAAACAACTAGAAGCTATTTTCAGAATGCGTAGAATCTTTTTTCTCATTATTGTTTTTTTCATTTATTCAAATGTACAATATTTCTTCGCAGCCAATATGCGGCAAATTACATCAGATTTGAATAATAAAAAAAAAGTATTATGTTTATCTAAAATTTCCCTATTGCTTCATTGATGACATCATTTGAGTTTTCTGAAAATATTTTACATCTAATGATTGTTTGTGAAACCGGATTTTCAAAATTCAACTGAGTAATAAAGTTATTGAGAAAAAAAAGTCAAATTTTTGGATAACGCAAACTTGTATCTCATTAATGACTGAAGCGTAGGAAAAAAGTATAAAATATCAATAATTTTTCAGACCTTTTCAATAAAATGTTCTCTTCAAATGTTAACATTGGAGTTTCTACATTTTCATTTCGACAAACGAATATATTCTTAACTTAGCAGCATAATTAAACGAAGCAAATATAAAAATAGGAAAGCCTTTCAAAATTTGTATACAGGGTGGTTATAATTAGACATTCCCTATAAATAGCATCCTACAGATGAAACGGGTGAGCAGATTGCTACTAAATTTGGCATATGGACTGTACACGAGAGGGGAACAAGGAAGATTTTGAAAAGTCTATTAGGTGGAGATGTGTATGGTGAAACCAGCTCAGAAAAAGACCGACATTACTTAATAAATGATCAAAACTATTGAATAAATGTTGGAACTGTGTGTACATTTTGAATTTACCCATTTCCAGCGTTAAATTTGATGTTTTTTTCATGCAAAACGCCACCTATTAGGCATTTTTGGAACAATTTCTTTTTTCGAAATTCCCTCAGCGCATCTCCTGTATAGTCCAAATTCCAAATTCGTTTGCAATCCGTTCACTTTTAGTTGTAGAACTCTGTGTGATGTAGATAACATATTTAATATTAATTGTCATTTGATTTATGTTTCTTAAATTTAATCTGTTCAACATCAAGTATTCTGACTTATATTTCTGTTCTCATTTTCACCCACTTTGGCTTTTAAAATTCGTATTTCGTTTTTCTTTTTCCCGCATGCAATAGCTTGAAATTGTGTTTTTATCTCAGTCCACCTGGAGACTTCTGGGCTAAAAATATATTCTATTACGTCAGTTTGTAACTTGTAACGGATTCCCGCTTCCCATCTGTTAGCGCTTTTTGGCATATTTATTTTGATGCCATGCACCAACTTTTCGAAATTATTCGTTCACGGTTTGATTACTTTAATTTTGTTAGTATAATTTTATTGCAGCTCTGTAATTAGCGTTGGTCATCTGAGCCAAATTTGTATTCTCGCCAATCTCAAGTTATTTGTTGGCATCGTCCTTTTTACTCATTCCACCACTTTTGCAGTCTTAAAAGACTTAAAGGAAATCTGTTTTCAAGTCGACTGCCTTCGGCCGCCAATTGTCAAGTAAACACGAATTTTTAGTACGCTGGGCCACCACCAAAATTTATGTTAAACAGTTTTTTAAAGCATCCGAAGTCGTTGTGGTTTAATGTTTACCAACTAAGTTCACAGAACCTGTGGTTCTGCCGCCTCAACACTAATCAATTTATGACTTTGGAATAGCCCAAGTAATATCTGTACACCGTGTTTATAGGGGAAGTTTAATTTTAACTGCCTAGGATGTACTAAACAGCTTTTTAAGTATTCTAAAGATTTTCCATTCAAGGACTTCTATAAAGGATAAAATTTTTAACAATTTAAAATAAGCTTAGTCTTTCATACAGCACTAAAATAATGCATTTTTAAAATCTAAAAATTTCAAGAAGCGATTAAAATAAATCAATATTTTTTTTACGAGAGCATTCCTTTTTAGTTTTTTTCTCTGCTGGCAAAAACACTTACGATGATGGGTAAAACCTTATTAAATCACGAGGGAAAATCGTTTCATAATTTATCTATTTTCATTTCATAAATTAATTTTTTTTCAGAAAACCATAGTACATTAAAATTTAATCCCTTAAAAAATTTAGTTATTGCGATGACGAGAAAATATTAATAAATCACGAAGAAAAGTCGGTACATTCCTTATCTATTTTAATCTCATAAATAATTTGTTTTTAAAAAACCCTCTCAAATTAAAATTGAATCGCCTAAAAAATTAATTGTTACGATGACGAGAAAAAAACTAATAAATCACTAAGGAAAATCAGCACACTCTTTATCTATTTTAATTTCATAAATTATTTTTTTTTCAAAAGATCTTCACAAGATAAAATTGAATCACCTAAAAAGCTTAATGTGGCAACAAGCTCGATCAATTTGCGTAAATTTTCTTACTTTTACAGGGATTGAAATAAGAGTATCAAAAAATTACACTTGCCACCGTTATGAAGATTGAAGTAAAAGTTTTCTTTTGATGTTTAGAAATTAAGGACACCCCATTGCTTGAAAAGAACAACAATGAAGGCTAACTCAAGTACTATCTTCTCTACTTCGCATTCACAGGAAGTGCTTCAGTCATTTGCCGCTGAAAATTTCAAAACGAAAACCACAACGAAATGGAACGATAGCACGCCAAATCTGGCATCAGTGTTTTCCTTTGGCGCACTCTCGGGGTGCATGCGTCCTTTCCTGCGATACTCTGGGCATTCATATTGCACGGTTTGAGCGCGTTGGTTTGCAGAGTTCGGACTCGAGTCATGTAACCATGGTGATAAGGATAAAAGTAAGAGGAGAAGAGGGTATACTTTTTCATTCTTAAAGTATTTATTTTCTAATTTAGAGATAGAGCAGCCGTAATTTACTTTCATCGTTCTGCGGAAGGAAACGAATTGTTTCCTGATTTTGTCGTAATTGGAGTAGGCTAGTGTGTGTTTAAAGAAAAATAGATCTCTTTGGTTCAAAATCGTATTAAATCGAGTTGAACTTATGTCGTCTATTTTATTAAATACAATTTTATTAAATACAGAGAGTTTCAAACCTTTAAGCGGCTGAGACGAAAAAATTCACTGAACCCTGGTCTCCATTGCGATATCTTATCACACATAAAATATAATTCTTATACATTATTTTTAAGCTTGAATGTTTAAAAAGGTAATTAAAACAAGTTTTTAATTAAATATTGCAGTTTCTTTTTTTAAAATCCACCTTTACTTTTCTCACTAAAATTACCTGAAGGAAAAAGCAGGTGTAGATTTTTTTTCAAAAAGTTCTTTTCTTTTGTAATAAAAAAATGCTGTGATCCGATGTTCAATCTGTTCTTTAAGAAGAAGCAATAATGAAAATTCTTTTCTCTGCTCAATGTTGCTTCCAAGAAATAGTGTTTGAGTGCTCATTTCACCGTAGTTTAAAGGCCGATTCTTGGGAGCAACGTTAGTTGCAGAAAAGAATCTTCGAGGTTGCCAGCTTTAAACTTTAGGAATAAACAAGTTAATCTGGGTTCAATTGAAAGAAAGGTCAAACTCAAGTAACATCTTGAGTCTTGAGGCTTGATCTCTTATTATGCGTATCATTTTCTGACTATCATCTAGTGTGAAGATATTTTTATATTTCCGCACATTACCTGGATATTCAAAGGGTTAAAGAACGTTTACACGCCGAAAATTAAGATTTATATAAAGTTTCAAAAACCTGTAACCCCCTTAAAAAGTCAGCTGCTCAGGGAATTCTACCTTAGATCCGACTGAAGCTCTGATTTAACAACAGCAACAAACAAATAATTTCTAAAAATGAAAAATAAATGTTTTAAAATATTTTTATACTCTCGCTTTCACGTATTAATTTGAAAAAAGCTTCATTTCCTATAGATTAATTTTACATTAAAAATTAATTCATACGTTTGTGAAAATAATTGTGTTTTGTCGAAAGATAAATGATTAAAATATGAAGTTAAAAAAGTATGCTTTTAAAATATGGGATTAAAAGACATTTTTTACAGTATTCTTCAATTACTGTGCTCTGTAATTGCATTAATACAGCGACAGAAACAAATTAGTGGTTAAAACTGTAAAAACTTATTTCAAACAAATACTTTTAATTTATATAAATTTTTAAAAAGTTGATGGATTGTTGAACAATCTTGTTTAATGCGTATGAGCGTCATCGAAAAAATAAAATAAAATCGTGAAAGCGAGTTTTTCTTGTACACTGAGTTTAAGTAGTTTCCTTCGTAAAAAGGGGATTATCCAGCTTTTACCTCTTCACTTAAAACCAGGTTTAACCTGAAATCAAAGACTGAGGCTTAGAAGTAACGTACATAAAGGAACCTCGTTCGAAAGAAAGCTTTTTGGTTCAACATTGACGGAGTCATAAAAGCAAGTGCACTAACAACTGATTCACTTGGTTTTTCAAAACTGTGAAATTTCTTTCATAGTTCAACTTTTCACCATCCCATGGCAATATCGTGCTGTTAATCATAACAAAGAGGTGAGTGATGGCAAAGCTAAAATTAGTATTCTCATTAGCTTCAGTAACATTTTGGTCAAGTGGCTAACATACCGAGTGTTACCATAGCTTCGGCTTCTATTCCCGATGTTGCCACTCACCTCGCTGAATATGTAATCAGGGTAAGATCCTCGTATTGGAAAGCAGCTTCTGTACACAGTAAAAAAATTCAGAAACGTTACATACTTATAGCGGAAAGGTTTCCGAAAGTATAGCGTAACCTACCGATGCTCTACTCGAACTCACGATTTCGGAAACATAACCCATATTTCGGGGTAAAGTATTTACGTTTCTAAATAGTTTACCCGCATGGTTCGGAAACGTTTCCGCAATTTTAAACTACAAGAGCTGCCCCATTTTTTGGGGTAACGTTTCTGCATTTTTTTTACCGTGTAGGTACTGTCATTTTTAACATAAACTTGATGTAACAATTAACGTTACAAAATCTACAATAATCTGGAAGAGGAGGGTATTCACCGTATGGTGTGGCCGGCAAGGTCTCCAGACTGATCTACTATTTGAATGATAAATTAGTCCTTTAGTTAAAAAAAAAATAGCTGTTTTTTAACGTAAAAGATTATTTTGTAGTATATCACTTTAAAGTTTTTAAAGTATGCAAGTACTCTTTTATGTAACCTAATCGAGTAAAATCGAACATTATACAGGGTGTTCCTAAATCATTGATCTAGATTTTTATTCCTTAAATATTGATCATAAACATAAATTACAAAATTACATTAAAAAAGGTACAGAACTGTATTATATCGTTTCTGAGGATTAAAACTAAATCTAATTATTGGTCTTGTATAGTTCCTTACCAACTTTTTATTTAGAGATGTGTTTGAACAATATTGATAAGGAGCTATATTATACAGCAATGGTTGGTTGGTTGGTTGGTGTCGTGTCCATGGGGAGATCTATAGATGACCATGAGTGTACAGAATACAGCTATTATACAGAAATGGTAAAAGTATATATTTATTCAATCATTGTTTCTTTCGCAGTTGTGTACAGCTTCTGAAAACGGATCTTCTAATGCAATTGTTTTTCTTACAGAGCCATTGAAAACTGGTTTAATTCAACAAATGTTTATGTTCATATTTCATTTTTTAAGATGACACTAAAATGTTGTAAATAATTGATATATGGGACACATTTTGCTGATTGAGATTTTTTTTTTGTAGGTGGGGTCGGTGAGCGAATAATAAATTTAAATTTTGTATTTATATAGATTAAATCTCCCGAAAGTTTTAATGGAAACCATAAAATTCTGTGCCGGTTTTTACTCAACTTGCAATTTATTGTATATGTCTATGATCAATATTTAAGGAATAAAAGGACAATATTTTTAGGACACCCTATATGTAGGAACAATAAAATGTTACTGTTATCATTGTTTATTTACTGTTGAAGTGCTTATTTATGACAACAGAGTAGCCTTTCTACATTTAGGGAACATGCGTAGATTTCAAAATGACGGAACATAAGCAATTTTGAATAAATGTAGTATTTGGAACTTACAGTATATTAAGTTGATTCAGCAGTTTTGAATAAGTTTTACGATCAGAAATCATAAATTTAAGGTATACTCTTCAGCAGTGTTACAGAACTTCTACCCTTTCAGTAGAGACATTATCTGATATTTCAGGAGTTTTGACCTTTGGTACGTTTCATTAAAAAAGACACAAGCTGTCCGGTTTTGTCCATTTGTACCAGTTTAATTCGACATTCACTTACCATAAAAAAGGAATAGCAAATTAGAAACGGGATGCAAAATCTGATATAATTATTTAAAATAATTTTAGAAGGAAGTGTTTTCAGATGATGAACTTACTTAAAACAAAACTTTAAGTGATTAAAAAGTGCTGAATAAAATAAATAGAGTAAAAATAAAAACTTTTCTTATTAATTTTATCAAAATATCGGCAATAACAAAAGAAAAGACTGGATCTTTTCTCATTCAAATCTAAATAACATAGAGGCTGTCTGCAAATAATTCCATGTGTTTTTTGCCAGACTGAAGAAGTCATTTAGTCAAAACTGCCGATTTCCGATTTTAAGCACTTACTTGGTTTCGGTCGATTTTTTTTATCCTTGCACCAAAAGTTATATATGACCATTAACCCACACCTTAAACATTTACAATACCATTGAAAGTAACTGTTGTCTTGGCTGTAAAACTGTTTTCCTGGTACAACAGGGAAATGCTTCCCCTAAATTTCACTGAGCAAAATCCCTGCCTGTAAAACTGGTTTTTCTTTCACAAATCTCTTAATGCAGGAAATCGCATCCTCAGGCAAGGGTTATGTGGTGTGTCCAATGATTTCTCCCTATCAATGAAATGTCACTCACTCATTTGCTCACATAGCCTGTAAAACTGTTTTTTCTTTTACAAAAGTTTGAATACTGGAAAACAGATCTACAGGCAAGGCTCATACCCGGTGCTGATTCACTTACTCATACTTACTCACTCGTACTCATCCTGTTATCGTCACTTGCCTGTAAAACTTGTTTTTCCTTCATAGCTATCTGGATATAAGAAAACACATTCATAAGTTAGGGTAGTATTACTCCTTTAAAAAAAGTTATTACTAGATGATCTTTATATAATAATTTATTATGCATTATTGAAAAAAAATATAAAAAAAAAAGAGAATCTTTGCACACATTTAGGAATATTTAAGATAATTTAAGAGAGAGATAAATATTTTATAGTGGGCAGACAAATGTTTAGGAAAAGCCACAAAAAATTATATTTTTGTACTTTAGTTACGAAAAAGAATTAGAAAACCAGTGGTTATAAATAGGATAATTGATTTTACTTTTATGTATTGTATATTTCTTCATCATTTTCACCTGAAAAATATTAAATTAATGTCCATAAATTTGAAAGGCAGAGGGTTAATGAATGTCAGTCAGTATTTGGAGGCTTTCCCTTTGTCGTGTATAGCGGTTTCTATACGTCTATGCATAATTTGCATGCACTTTGTCGCACTTAATTTGATTGCTGGATTGTGATGTCAAGCATTTATTTACTTTTCGATTAGTTTGCTTCTGTTTTACTATATTATTACGCTGATCCCTGACTTACTCTGTAACAATTCCGGGCAACCTACACCAAGATAAAACTTTTACCGCCATTACTCCAAGAAGATTAAAAAGTTAAAAAAAAAATAAAAGCACAAACAGCATTATAACATCTACACCGTTTGTTCGATACGCTTGAAAATTTCCCTAATTATGTATAAAAATATGGAAAACAATCTGCGCTATCTTAAAAATCAGAAAATCCTCCAGTTCTCTCATTTTAAAGGGATTTTTCGCTATTTTCAGTTCTATTTTATTTCCGAGAGTAAAAAGAGTGAATCATTTGCTTGACAAAATTAAGCTCTGTAAGTGACAATGACGTTCCATTTGAAGTCACGGCCATCAGGCTTTGAAGGGAAAGTTGCGATTTCAATTCGTTTTAAATAGTTTTTCCCAGATAACATAGTTTAATTTATTTCATTAAAATGATCGTCTGCTTGAAAAATCGATATAAAAGGGGCTGTGTACAAAAAACGAAATCATTCGAATGCGAAAAGTTTCAGCGCATTTCCAGAAGAGTATGAAATTCGATTTGGCTGTATAATAGAAATTGAATTTGAAATTATTTATTTTAGGTGGACGAAGATTAGATATTTTGAGTGTAGACAAATTTTCGTCAAATGTTTTTTCTAGTGCCCGTCCCCACAACGGGCTTTGATTTCTAGTTTATGATAATTTCTTTGAGGATTTCTCTCTTTCTTGTTTCAAACAAATTTTCGATAGGATTCATATCCGGTGAGTTGTCAGGCCAGGGTAAAGTTGATATAATATCGTCTTCTACGAATACCATAATTCTCCTAGCATTATGTCAAGGTGCTGATACAGGTATAAGTATGAATTCTTCATTGTTAGGGAGCCTTTATTGATGTTGGGATATCAGGCGAGTTTCACTCTCGCCAAAAATGAAAGGGAACTGTGGTAGAAAATGACGCACTACTCCGCACTCGGAAAGAATGATTTGGGACATTTGTCTGGAAAATAGAAACAACAGAGTGCTATCATCTCCTTTCCCAAAAGAACTGTTCAAAGGAGACTGACTCAGGAGAGCTTGACTGGTCGCCGACCAGTTAAGAAGCCACAACTCACTAATGGTATGAAAAAGAAACTCCTTAACTGAGCTCCTGGACATTGTCACATGATGGCTGCTTATTTTTGTGTTTTGGCAAACCCACACAAGAAGCACCAGCCTGATGAAGGGGAGGGAGGGCTGCATTGGTCGGATGACTTTTTAAGAGGTTGTAACTTGCATTCAAGCTACATCTGGAAGAAATACGATGGGTGAGGACTGGAATAAGATCAGTGTTCGTTATTATTGTTATAATAGACTATTTAGAGCAATATTTTTTCAAAATACTTAATTTAAACTCTCCTTTTCAGATGTGTTTCCAGGATAAGATCAACATTCGAGATTTTAGTAGAGAAAAGCAGCTTCGTCCAGCGACGCCCAGTATCACCACGACTGCATCGTGGATAAGATAAAACTCCCAGTTAAAACAACAAATGTGGTCTTTCATAAATGCTAAAAGGGTTGTGTGTCTTTACATTGTACAAGAAACCATGAAACGACACCAATACAGGCAAGTCTTACAAAAATTGCCTGATATCCAACTTCAGGAATGTTTCCTTAAATATGAGGATTTCACGTATATGCATGAATTATCTCCTTCCCATAACGATAGGAGCGTTACAATATTCCTGGAAGACTATATTATAACAGTTCTTCATCCAGAGTTGATTGGAGTGGCAACTCAACTGATATTGAACCCCATCGAAAAGTTGTGAGAGATAAGAGAGAAATCGTCTAGGAAATTATCATAAACAGAGGCAATCTAATTGAAAATGTAATAAATCTTTGGAATCCCAATTCCGCAATCAAAGAAAGGCAAGGAAAGTATGTCTATTCGTACTCAAGCCGTTATGAACGCCATATCTAATGCCATCAAATATTGACTGACATTCATTAATAGTCTGTTTTTTCATATTATTAGATTTGTTATGTATGTTTTTAAATGAAAATACTGAAGAAATGTATAAAATATAAAAATAAAATCATTTATTCTGTGCAACCAGCGTTTTCCAAATTTTTTTTTCGTAATTAAAATATTAAATTACTTTCTTTTGTGACAGTCCCTAATAATTTAGCCACCCACTATAGTTCACAGCACAAGTACGTGTTATATTGACGCATGTTTGCAGAGTACTGCGATATATTCCTTATAATTGGTATTGTACGATTTAAACCTGCACAATTATTAAAAAGTTTACTTGGTATTAAAAAAAAATAACCTTGAAACTTTCTTTTATCAGGAAGTTTTTTGAACATTAATCACTGAAACGCAAATCTGTAATTTATAGTTTTTTTCGGGGGGGGGGGACTTAATCTAAATGAAAAAGGAGTATTACCTGACAGATAATTTCTTTTAGAACATTTTGCATTTGTAGAATTCGGAATTAAATAAAGCTAGCTTAATGTTTCGCTGAAAGCAGATATATGTTACGAAGCAACGGTGATAAAAAAGCACATTAACTATGAAAGAAAGTTCAATTTCATTTCTATTAATGCGTTTTTTAAATTTTTAAGTAAGTTTATATTTTTCAGTCTCATAAGAATAAGAATAATCTGATTCTTACGAACGATTACGAAAATAATTTCATAGAATATTTCAGGCTTTTTCCCAAGTTGTCTTAAATTTTTATCAAGCAACTGAAAAAAATAATCGAATACATTCAGTTCTTGAATAAAATTATTTCCTGACACGGCAATGCATGACTGTATCCTTTAAAAAGTTATTCAAAGTTTGCAGTAATGCAAGAAAAATAAAACCCTTTCAGATCATTAAGTTGCTTTATATTGGTGTAGAAAAGTTTACATAACATGTCCTGCTGTTAGTAATTAAGTAATAAAACGCGCGCCAATACTTTCGTAACATAAAATTTAATTAACATTTTAACTAAATTTAGAGTCTCGGTGTATATTTTAGATACCAACTAACACAGAAAAACATAATTTAGTATGCAAACTTTCATTTTAAATGAACTCAACATTCTGCCGCAAAACTCATTTAAGGGATTACCTTCACCAATTCAATCAGTTATGCAATTTAGAACGCTGATTCAATTTTCTCTGAAATAAAGCTTTCACAGTCAGACGTCTGTGAAAGTTATACTCCCAGAAAGAATTTTTATTAATCAAAATCAATTATGATGGAGATACACACGTTAGGGGGAATACATGTTATTTTGTATTTCTGTCTTGAAATTGCTTGAATGGAATATTTCGTTTAGAATCAATCATATCATTTTATGGGAGCGAAGAAGAACTGATTTAAGAGGAGAAGAAATTGTGAAACTTCTAAAGTGAAAGTATCTACCGATATAGAAGAACAAATATACAACTATACAGATATAGAAGAAAAAATTTTATATGGTTTGGTTTGTGGCTAAGGCAAAGTTATATAAGTATTATCTGCCTAAGGGGTGAGCACTGGTGAGGACACTTTAAGGGATTCTAAAGCGTATTCACGTTACACCTGGAGAAAACCACTCAGAATTCCTGACTCAGAATTCGTTATGTCGACAGACGCTTGGTAGGCCAGATCCCTGCCCCTTCACACTTCACCCGTTTCCCAAAATTCAGTGTCTTCTCCTTCCGGCTATTAGTGGGTATACAACTGGATATGCTGTCCGTCGATGGAAAAGTGCATCTGTTGCCATCGCTCAATTTAACTACCAGCAACATAGCGGTCGATCGAAAACCAAACATCCAGCATTTGTAACTGGAGAAAAAGCATAGTTTTCTTTACTTTCGTGTATTACTTGTTGGAATGTCTGTAATAGTTTCGGAAACATAAATATTTTAAAAGGGGTCATTCATTTGTGTAATTCAGTATTTGGGATGTTGTTTGTTTGAAGGAAAATAAAATAAAATTAGGATAAAAGTATAAAGCACCAAAGTTACTTTTGTTTCACAGAATTTAGGTAGACTTTTGATATACACACTCAGTAAGGTTTTTAATAATCATTAATAAAAATGAGTCAAACTTCCTGCAAATTGGGTCAGTTTTTCAATTTCACCGTAAAAATAAATAAAAATAAAATAAAAATGAAAATCAATAAAACTCGGCTGTTCGAGCCTCGTCAGGGGGAGACCCCCTGAAGCCCCTAATTTTTTAGTTTCATTATTACCATATTAAAACGATATTAATTGACTATGTCATTTTATCTCTCATCTTTCGTGTATTTCGCCTGATAACCCTATGTTGAAGTTTTTGTGATTGTAACCTATTTATAGAAAAATACATGTGATGCATATTCTACAACTTACGAAATATTGTCACAATAGATTAAAGCTGTTGTGAACTAATAGTATTTAAATTAAATATATGTAAAAAATACATGTGAAGCATATTCTACAGCTTACGAAATCTTGTAACAATAGATTAATATCACTTATTGCACATAAAAACAGGCACATAGCTTAATTCAACAATGCACCAACTGCTTCGACAAAGAGTCTTTGAAAATACTATATGTTTCTCTTTAGAAAAATATATATTTCTTCTAAAACAATGTTTTATTCTACACCCAAAACTTCCACTTAGCAAGAAGATGTACAAACACGGAAATAGAGATTGTTCTAGAGAACTTTAATCGAATTGCAAAAGAAAACGTTTTACGCTACTTATCTCTTTCAAGAAAGTGACAGCATCGGGTCTCATGCATATGTTAGCTATCGCGAACATCTGCTTCTTAAAGTCTTGTTTTTCTGGATGTTCCAGCATGTCTTAGCTCAGATAACGCTGTTGACTGTTTATCCAAAGAATGAAAAAAAGAGAGACTCGTGTTACTTATTTGTGATGTTGAATAATGTGAAATATTTTAAAGCTATTTTGATGTTTTTTTTTTTTTTTTTTTTTTTTTCATGTCAGCGTTTTTACATACAGATCAGAATGTTGATACCTTTTCTAAAGTTTAATTCACTTTAATAACGATAAAGTATTCAAAATGCTTATCAGTTGAAATGAAGCTAAATAGTGATGCATTTAGAAAAGTTATTATGGTTGTTTTAAAAATTTGAATAGATATGGAAAAGTTTGTGGACTTTGAAAGAATGTAACTACAAATCTAAAGAAGTTATAAAAATTTTTTAAGCAAACTATATATAAAATAACATTTTAACGTTTAAATGATAATTCATGTTTGAGTTTCTTTAACTGTGTATTTATATTCCTTCAAAGTTGGAGTATTCTTTCTTGTATACCATGTATCTGAAAATAAATGTTAAAAAATGTATTTTTATCAAAACAAAATTAAAATATATTTCATGAATGAAGCAATCAAATTCGTTGAAAGAATTGTAATTGTTTATTTAATTGATTTCCCCCCAAAACCAACATGAAACTTAAACATAGTCAATGGATTCAAACTTATAGATACTTGAGTAATGTTTCAGAAAAGCATAATTTTCTATGCAATGTGAGTGCAAACCAATGATGCAGGTCTTTTTTTCTGAAGTATAAATTCAATTTTTGTTCTAGTTAGAGAAATTTGATCAAAATTATTTTTAGAATCTTCAAAACAGAAATAATTTTCATGCAGTAAAATGAAGGAAATCATATACTTTTTCAAAATTTATACTGTAAAGCATTTTTATAATTCAGCGTACAACATAAAAATTTGAAAATCACATTCGGTTGCATTTTTGGTGTATACTTTTGAACGTTTGAACGGATGATCACAGTATTAAAGGACCGTTTTTACATGATTTTCTTCAACTCACAATTGTTTTATTGTGCAATCGGTTCTCACAACCTTCATATAACACATTTCTGAAAGTCATAAAAGGATGAAGTTTTGCTCAGAAGTATGATTCGGATGACAGCACAAGATTGAAAAATTATTAAAGCATTACATTTATACAAAAATACTTTTATTCATAAGCAGAGTGTATCACAATCCTCTCCCAGGTTTGGAAGGCTTATAAAACATAGCAACAAAGTTGACTTTATTGGAGAAAGAAATGTTACAAGTTTTATTTCACAAAAGTCCAATATGTGAACCTTTCTTGACAGCAACGATTGATTAAATTTTGTCGGGGGGGGGGGCAGCAATTGGGCTACCGACCCAATTGAGAAAAAAAATCGTATTTTACTTCCATAAAAGGAATGTTAATGTCAATATTCTAACTAACCGCCCCCACCTACAAACTAACTGTCCCCCCTATCCCACCACCACCCCCAACAAAATTGCATTAATTCACGAAAGGTTGTCACGAAAGGTTCCATATTGAACTTTCTTGAAATAAAATTTGTAACATTTCTTTCTCCAATAAAGTCAACTTTGTTGCTGCATTGGCAATATATATATATACTTATAAGCCTTATATACCCTGCATTTGTTTACGGTTTATCGATTTTTTATTTACATGATAGATTAAAAATCCTTCTTTTCCTTGCTTGATTACAGCATTGCGATAAAATACGTAAATGCCGGAAAGAAATATTTCTAAAGAGGTTTAACTGAATTATAACAAGAAATGTCCAATTTATCTCTGTCAGCAAAGTGACAGAGTTACTCCTTATGCATGTATAAGCTATCAAGAACATTTTTATCTAAAATTTTATTTCCTACTTTAAGGCGACGAAAGCAAAATTTTGTAGTAGATAACTGTTGTATCCAAATAATAAAATGTAGGATTAGAAATTATGGCTTTGATAAAGAGTTTAAGCTGCGCTTTGTGTGTATGTAGCCATTTCAATCCAATATTTTAAGACTTTACACTCGTTTTGCTTCTGAATCATAATAGTATAAATTTAAAACTTTATTTTTCACAAAAACATAAAATTTCAACTTTTATATTTGATTTTATTTTATAAGCGTTACATAAAAAATTAGCAGTGATAGCAATATCAATGCTGCTAAAAATAATTGTAACAATGAGGATCAAGGAGACCGTAATTTTGTAGTCATTAAGAATTTATTCTAAATTTTTTTCTCAGGATATAAATTGCTAAGAGCAAGGTAAGACGTTTACACAAAAATTTTAAATTGAAGATTTTTATACTTCCTGGAAACTTACTTTTTATTCTTTAACATAAGTACACAATTTACCTTCTACTTCTATTGTCGCATAATTCTTGAACATCCTATAAAGCTTAAAAATATCAGGACATAATATTTAGAAATTTCTTTTTATATCCCTTGTAAATAAGATAAAATTACTAATGTAATAGCTTCGATCTTTATTTTCGTTTCAAAGATTTCGATACAATAGATGTTGTTAGAAATGCTAAAAGGTCAATGTTACGGTTTTGCGGGATGATCTCTGTCTCAAAGATTTTAACTAAAATTAATGTTTTTCGTGTTTAATTGTGTGCGAAACCGCAAACTCGCGGGCAAAGGGAGCTTTTTCTGGAACAACGATGCAGTTTAGAACGTGATAAACCTTCTTCAAAACCTTTAGCAGTGCGCCCAAGGTTCTCAGATCCTCCGTAGATTTCCGACTATGACTGCACTCGGAAAAGTGAGTAAAGAATTGCTGATTAAGACGGATTAATTCTCTGCCTTACACTCGCCATATGAGTACACTCCGAGAATCATGATATATATAATACATATTACTGCAGAAAACTCTGCTAGTTTCTGGGTTCGTCGTTCTAAAGTCCAGTAGGTGTAGAAAGTTCTAGTAAAACGTCCGCTTGTCAGGATGGAAAACTAACTTTATTGCTTCTAGAGCTCCGTTGAACAATCAGCTGTACGAAATTCACAGGCACAATCAGCCAGTAACGTCCTGATAACAGTCCGCTTAGTAGAAAAGCGTTCACAAATGCTGTATTTCTCACACTAAATAAAACACTTCTACAGGCATAAATTCTGTGGAAACTTACGAGGGAAAGCTTTAACAGTCCCTCAAGACTCAGCAATGAAGATGTTGCACTTTAAAACAAGAAATACCGCTTCTATAGTGCTCAGCAAGCACAAGCAAGACTGACTGAACTGGGCAAACAGCGCTGCTTTTATAGATTACGACGAACACTGGGAAAGCTTCCAAAAATAACTATCCGCGGAGTGTACTAGAACAAACTCGATTTTGATTGCGTAACAGAAGAGTAATATATGGCTATTATGTATGTTAATGCAGGAAAACTATACAAGCCCCATTGGAAAAATTGCGCCAAATGCCCAAAATGTCGCCACTCTTGGTGACTTTTTGCGAAATATTGCCAAATTTGGCACCAAAAATAAGTCCCCAAAAGTGAGGTTAGCCAAGGTCTATGACCCATATTTCCCGAGATTTCTAGAAAATGCTACATTAATCAATAGGAGGGAAAGTCAAAACTCCATATTTCGAGTTCTAATTAACCGATTTTGATGTGACAAAATGCAAAATTTAACTATTTTAAACTACTTTACCCTAGAATAGCGGGTTGCCCCGAAAATTCGTAACAATATTTATGTACACACCGAAGAGCCATTACATTATGACCACTCACACGTTTTTCAATGAACTCGTCTGAATGACATGGGGATCACGTAATTAAGTGGGAGTGGTATTTAACTGTTGCTGGAGAAGGTAAGGAATGATTCTTGCACTTACGTCTGCGAATGATGGGAAAGGTTGTTGATCTAACCGAATTGGATAGAGGGCAGATTGTAATGGCCCGAAGACTCGGAACGAGCATCTCCGAAACTGCACGACTGGTCGTTTGTTCACGATCTGCCGTTGTTAGTATTTATAAAAAAAGTGGATTAATGACGGTGAAACCAGCCGTAGACGTCAAGAAGTTGGGCGTCCACGCATCATCAAAGAAAAAGGGCGTCGGAGACTGTCCCGACTGGTACAGCTAGACAGTGGCTCATCTGACAGTCCAATACAATGCAGGTCCAACTACAAATGTTTCGGAACACACAATTCAGCGGATACTGTTGGATATGGGAGTGCGGAGCAGACGTCTCACTGGTGCGCTTCTGCTTGCCAAGCGTTATTGTCAACTACGCTTACAGTGGGCACGGGAACGAGACTGGACCACGGATATGTCAAAGAGAGCTGCCTGGTGAGATGAATCCAGGTTTCTCCTTCATCACGTCGATGGTCGTGACAGGGTATGACGTCTTCTAGGAGAACAGCTGCTCCCCTCTCCCCGGCAGCTCAGAGCTCAAACACCGCCATGTTCCAATATCGCGATTTTCTCTGGAAGCTGCTTAAATATTTGGTACAACCTGTCTCCAGTCTCTATCAAGAATTCACGGCATCCCTGCCCAGGCGAGTTGCAGCTGTTTTGAAGGCCAAAGAAGGCGCAACGCATTATTGAGTAGGTGGTCATAATGCAATGACTCTTCGGTGTATATACATACAAACATACATACATGTATACATACAAACATATTCATATATATAAATATTTGTTTATTAAAATACCTAGTAAACGCGTTCAATTACTCGCTTGGTTCCATTATCGAAACAAAATACGCAAATTCAACGAAAAAGAAACTCTTTCGAAAGTATTTAATTGAATGATATTGACAAAAAAAAAGACCCATTTATCTTTGTCAGCGGAGTGATAATGCCACTCCTTATGCCTGTTTAAGTTATCAGGAACATCTGTGTCTGAAGCTTTATTTCGTAAAGAACAAAAATAAAAGTCTTGAAAGAAATATCTGTTGTATGCGAAGATTAAAATGAAAAATTAGAATTGATGTCTCCAGTGAAAGGTTTATCTGCCTCTTCAAGCATGGGTGTTTGATCAATCATTTGAATTTAAATTTTCTATGTCTATACTCGTACCATACAGTATAAAGGAGACTCCAGCTTTTATGAAATGCTTCAACCTTTGAAGAGCAAGCATTTTCGCATCAATATAGAAGACTCGCTGGATAAATGACCCAATGCTGAAAATGTGCAGTCGTTGCCATTGACCCATTTAACCCTTTAACGCGCAGTGTTCCCGCTCTGGGAACACCAAACTCTGACGTTTTGACTGTTGCCAGTCACGAAGAATAGATTTGATTTCTATAAAAATATTGGCATAGCTTCATGAGAATCCTTTACTTTTTAGCACGTCATTTCCCGTAAAAAAGTCACAATTATTTTTAACAGCACTGTCATCTGCTGAAAAATGGAAGAATGCGAGAACAGATGGATAGATTCATCCCAACTAGGATGGATAGATTCATCAGATAGATGGATTAGATTGCCCAATGCTGAAAAAAGGACAGCTGTTGCCATCGATCGACTTAACTACCAGCAAGATGGCGGACGATCGAAACGTTCATCGCGTGCCACAGATCTACAGACCCTTTTTTGACGACAGCTGGCTGTGCCGGGCACAGTACGTATGAAATGATGGTCAATGTATGAAACGATTCATATTTCACACACTTCCTAGTCATTTTATAGAATGCCAAATGAGAAACTGGCAAAGTATGAAATACATCTTCGATCCGTTTCGAATATCACGCGGGGAGGGAGGCACGTGACTTTTAACAAGCGTTTCAAGCTCATAATTTGTCAGTTGCACTTTGCGGATTGTTTGGGAGTCTCAAAATACGAAATTATTCTTAAATTTGTTCAACAAAAAATTAGTTTGTTTTATTGTGCTGTATGAAAATGGAGGAGCAAGCTGTAGTGTTCGAGAAGGAATAATGGTCTATATTCATGAATCAACGATCTAATGATGCACTGTCCAAATTTATAGTGAATGCTGTAAAACCAGTTTTTTCTTAACCGAAATCAATAACCAGAAGTCAATAAATGATGTACAAAAGGCCACATTGACTACTAGTATTTTATACAATGGCTAGGGAAAGTATGCGATAATTCTCATAGTTCGTAACACACTAGAAACATCCGGAATTATATATAATGCCTGGGCATTCTGTAGAATGCCGGTATTCCCTATTTTACCGATAACATATACAATAGCCTTATCAGGATATTTCTTTCATACTTTGCCTAAATAGCATTTGTTGTTCTGTAGAATGCCTAGGTATCTTATACAATGCCTAGGGAAAATATGTAATAATTCTCATATTTAATATTTGCTAAAAACGTCTGGAATACTTCCTAAAAAGTCTTTAATATTTCCTAGTGCCTAGGCATTCCATAGAATGCCTAGGCACTCATTCAATTAATTTGCATTCAAATGTATTTGCCCGCAGAGGGGCTGTTGCGCCAGTGCTTGACTTGACTTTATAGATGCTATTTTATTTACCTTAAAGGGGCCTATCTACCTATAAATGCATTCAAATGCATTTTTATTCATTTGCATTAAAATTGCATAAATAATTTAGTTAATTTGCAATCAGTGCCTAGGCACTCTATAGAATGCCGGCATTTCATACTTTGCCGGTAGCATATATATTTAAAACAATAATCTTAATAAACTGTTTGCAAATCGTTTGCAAGACGCACCAAATCATCAACATGAAGCCGGCTATGGTCTTGCAACTAAAACGAAAAAAAAAAATCTCCTTCATTTTGAATTAAAAAACGAAACCACATTTCATTTTACAAATAACGCATTTATTCGCCGAAATTCACATCTCAGTGGAACAAAGGAAGAAAAGCTGACACTCGCAGAAATTTAATCGAATCGAAAAGAGAAACATAAGAACCATTCATCCCTGTCATTTAAGTGACAGTATCGCTCTTTGCATGAATTTCTAAAACCTTCACGACCACCTGCATCTGAATATCTTGTTTCGTCGAAAGTTTTCATCATGGTTTTAACGGAGGAGATTGTTCTATTAGGGGATTCAGACGGTGGCACCAGATAAGGTGAACTGTGCAGTGTGAAATTGAAAATATTTATGTGCCGGATTTATTTGTGGCTAATGTTTTATGTAATGCTTATTTCGTTTCGTTTTTTCAGTTTTCATTCAAATAGGGTAGACCGACCAGTGAGTGAACAGGCCAAGTGAATAAATATTTTGTACATATTTAAAAAAAAAGTTTGAAGTGTTTTTCAGTCAACGGATTGGCAGTGGCAACTTCCTTTCATGCAATAGGAATCCATTTCTCGGTTAATTGGCTTCGGTTAATGCGATTTCATTTAATGAGAAAAACAGTGTCGTATATTGAAATGTACAGTGTCATGTACATTATCTGTTCATTTACAGAGCTTTTGTCCCATTTTTTTACTTGAATCCCCAGAAAACACAAATTCAATATATAACACAAATTCACCTATAAGCTCTCTTTTTTATATAAATTAATTATTACAAAAAATACACATACACATATAAATACGAAAAGGTGCAATAAAAACTATATTATGAATTTTTAAAATACGAATTGTGCTTAAGTATTTATTTATTAGCCGGGTTATCCATCCAGTCTGTATGTGAGTTAAAAAATAGCTTATAAAGGCTAAAATCTAGAGAAATATTTTACTAGACTTTTATACTAGAATGAAGTTTTTCAGTATTGTGTTGTGTTGTGGGATACGGGCGATTATCTGCAGGAGGGATTTAGCCCGAAGGGAGGGGACCATCGTGGGGACATTCTACGGGGTCCTAACCCGTATTTATTCAAAGTTTCTGAAAAATTACAAAAAACTGCGAACTACTAGGTCGACGGACGTGGCCTGGGTTTACTGTACATATTGTGCACTGTACAACGTAAGCCTCACCAGTGCGCTCGGCCACTGGTGGGGCTTAGGTTTCTCAGTAGAGCATAATATCTCTGACTATAGGCTAAGAAAATTCTATTGACTGTAAAATGGAATAATATTTTTTCTTGCCTCATGATATCTGAACCGCGAGACTCAAATTTGCCGTAAATTATAAAATGAATTGAAGAAACCGTATTGAGCTAATCTTAGCTAATTGGCTTCAGACAGTATTAACGAAATAATAAGACTTCAAGAATTTCTTTTATCCAGTTGCTTTTTTGTTTCCTAAAGTAAGGTATCCTCCAAAATTTCCGTTAAAAAAAAAAAAATCCTGGCTCTTGAAAACTCGCAGTGGAACTGAAAATAGAAACACAAGAGCCATTCATCCTGCCATCAATGTGACAGTGCCTTTCCATGCTTGAATTTCTAAAGTCTTCAAGACCATCTGCATCTAAATCTCTTATTTCGTCAGAAGTCTTATCATGCTTGTGAAGTAGAAAACTGCTGTATCTGAGGATTTTGACGGAAGAGACAATATAAAACCGTGTTGTGTAAAATTCAAAATGTTTATGTGAAGGATTACGCTGCCATGGTTAGCTTTTCACACTCATGTATTGCTTTTTTTTCGATTTGTCAACGCATAAATCAGCATATTTATGAAATGTTACCTCGTTTTAAAAACTTATTTGAATGCGATATTTATCGATTCTCCTTGTTTGCACTTATTGTTAAAGATTTATTTTAAGAACCATATTTATTTTCCTTTGTGTAATGTAATAACGTTATTAGAGTGGTTATAACTGAGGTTTTTGTATTTTAATCGAAATTGTTGGAGCATTCCTATGATTTTTTGGTGATTAAAGATTACATACACGAAAACCTCGAGTTCAGTGCACTAAGATTTAACTTTCGTAAAGTTAAACCGATTAAGGATGACTTACTGACAGATAACTTGACTGATAATTTACAGATAATTTACTGACTTGATAATTTACAGATGGTCAACAGTAGCACATAAAGGAGAGTTCGTTCTCTATAGAAGTGAAGTGAAATACTTTATAGCTATTATTTTATTTACTTTAAGGGGCCTATCTAACTTTAAATCGAAAGAAAATGTTGATTTTTCCAGTACCTTCAAGTATGCTATTTCATATTTATAGAAAAGACATTATTTTTACACTTTACTACAAATCTAATATACCATATTATGAGACATATTTTTATTATGTAAAAAAAAAAAATATTATGAGCTTTTTCGCAAATCAAATTCAACGGTCTTCAAAATAAAGAAAAAAATGCACAAAATAGAAACATATAAAAATGAAAGAAAACAGAACAACAAAAGAATAGCAACAGCAACAACATCAAAAACAAAAATTTTATTTATTTGTCATGTATATTTTATTTTTATTTATCTTCCTGTTTCTCACAATTTCTTCCTTTCTGCCCCTCTTTTTTGTTCTCCCTGGTTTCTTTCTTTTTCCGTCTTCCGATTGGCAGCTCGCTCTTCATCTTTTTTTTTTGGTTGTTTACTTTTTCAGTCTCCATACTTCTGCGGCTACTGTGCGTGGACTTCAAATGTAGAAGGACTAAACCTCAAGGACGAACCGAAACACGCGTCCTGATTGATAAGTACCTTTTATGCGTCCTTTTTACAAGGTTCTAATTATTTGATCTTTCAAACACCAGTTTCTCTCTGGTGGTTTTTGTTGATATGAATGTATTTGAACCTTCGATGGCTCCATAAATATACGAGACCTCTTTCCTTGAAACTTTGCATAAGAAATATATGAAATATCAAGAATTCTCTCAAATGCTTCTTACTCAGAACATATTTTGTAATCCTCAGATAAAAACTAATCTCTGAATGAGACACATTGTAAAAATTCTCAGAGTCTCGTTTATTAACGCGGACTTAACTGTAATAGGAATAAAGCTTCATGGAAATTCAGAAGCCCTATAACACACACACAAGTCGGTTATTTTATTAGTACCCCTGGAAGAAAGAAATAGGATGAGACACACTCTTTACCAGCGAGTTATTGATTCAGCCGACAGATGTTTCCAAACTGCTATCGAATGACACTGAAAAAAGGCCACATATAAGTATTTCTGTCAGATATTGCAAAATAAACACGCCAGAATGATTTCGCATGCATATTTTCTGTGTAATTCTTTTGTTGAAATGCAATTAAATTTAAAGGACTGAAAAAGGATCCAAGGAATTAATCAATTCCGAGACATAAAAAATAAAACACTCCCATACAGAAAGTCGAAAGCTACGATTTTCTGTCTAGTTCGTGAAACTTAAAAAAAAAAGAGTTTTAGGTGATTGTTATCTTACTAAACATCGCACGGGTGCAGTTAGCAATTTCTTCTGAAATGTTAAAATGCGCTTTTGAAAAATCTTTATTAAAATGAAATTATTTTACGTGACACATTCTGGCATCGTGTCGTTATATTTTGTGATACAAGAAGTATTTTAAGTGGTAATATTTGTTTTTTTTTATATTCAATATGTTTAATGTATATCAGAAATAATAAATTATTGGACAAACTATCGACATTAGCATAACGAAATTCGATTACATTCTTTCTATTCCAGAATTCAGAAAGCATAGTAAAAAAAATAAGCAATGGAATAAAAAAGGATTCACAATTTTTAAGTATTTGATAAATATGTACATTTTAAGTATGGTGAACGAAATAAACTCTGAACAAGATATTGACTTCAGTTTTTAAATAAACTCTAAATGAATTTTCCCCCAGATAAAATAGTTACGTTTCCAAGAGAAACGAAGAAAAATAAACACAGAAGACTTTTAAATTTTATGGAGTTGTATATTTAAAAGCTCGATACGTAAAGGATGTTATTGTGTGCAATTTTTGACTTTAAACAGACAGATTCGGTTTCGAATTTGCTTAAAGGAAATATTCTCCGATTCATAAATACTACTTTAATTTGGAACTCATGTATAAAATGTATAAGATAAACAAGAATTTTTTCCATCTATTTACAAAAGTTGTGCTATTAAAAAGGATTCAAATTTTTCTCTTCTAAGGATCATTATTTATGCGATTTTATTTTTAAGGTTAAATGCTTTTGAAAAGGGAAAGATTGAGATCAATTTTATATTTAACTATTGATACATTGATTTTTAGAGATACTTATAGATATTATATATATTATGTTATCACACTAATAAAACATTACTGATAATACATTTTATTGTTGGTGGGCACAAGAATCATACGACTTGGACACTAACAAATAAAACATCTTTTATTTGCTTATCTTGAAGAAGTCTAAAATTTCACTGTCTTCTCAAATTAATTAGAGCAACGTCTAATACAAGGAAAGAAGCAATAAGATCCACGGAAGCAATAATGAAACGGTACACCACCAGTCAATAATTGTCTTAGCTGGTGGACCAGCGAAAAACGAAGCGAACACCGTTGTTTGTTTCTGCCTTGCAGAATATCAAAAAAATTATTTTTAGTAGTACTAAAATTTTATTTCAGTGCAAATGTGATAAGTAAAGGAATAATAATTAATTTTATTTCATCTTAAATTATGATAAATAAACAACTTAATACCGCAAACATGTTAAAAAAAACTTCTGATATTTGATGTTTTAGAGTTGTTCCGAATTCATATTTTAAGCTGTATTGAAATAAATGAAAGAAATACCAATTAAATTTATCTCACTAGAATGACAGTTAAATTTGAATTCAATAAATCGAACGTGATAAAACCATACTCAGTGCATAATTCTTTTCCAAAATACACACACATAAACAAATAATACTTTTAATAAGCTTTCATAGTATTTTATTATTTATATTAAAAAGCAACAATACCTCTCTCTTACACGTACAAAAACATGCATATTCCTTTACAGCGCTTATTAGCATAAAAATTCCTTTGACAGAGTAACATAACATTCCATAATAGCTTGAAAATATGTTTTTGGAACAATTCAGTCTCCCCCCCCTTTTTTTTTGACTCTCCAAACATCGTTAAAACAAAATCAGTTCTATCTTCGAGCGATGTTTAGCCCATACCAGTCTCTCGAGAAACAATGTTAGGGGCCATTAAACAAAAATGAGCTATTTTGGCCGATGCCCAAAACGAAGCGTGAATTCGGAATCGAATAAACCCCAAACAAAACGAGCGAATGTCGATAACAGAGATTCCATTGAGGGTTTATTTTATACGAGTCGATAGATCGGGGTTTAAATAGAATTCCTGCCAAAGATGAAATTTTACTGTTTATGTGCATGTAAGAGTACAGATCTGTGCAACTTATTTAGATAAAGATTACACGTGATTTTTATAGGACAAGACTTGTAGTTTAACCGTTATTTCTACGGAATGAGGGAAATTTTGACAACAGAAATGAAAAAGTAAGGTACATATAGTTTAGTTTTTTATTTTTCTGCATATATATGGGGGAACATTTCAAACAGTGGTATACTGAAAAAATTTGAGCGACTTCACGAAAGGTTTTTGAGGACCTCACCAGTGATATATAAAACTGTCAGTTTTTTTTTATACATTCCTTGCATTTAGTGTGCCAAATAATTCAATAATTATTTCTCAAAAGATATTTAAAAAATGAGGCTGTAAATTTAAGCTTGAATTTGTGTAAATTATACTGATTGCTTAAATATATAAATTTAAAAGACGTTCCCATAGAAATGAATTGTTTTATTGATTGTTGAACACACAGGGGAAACATAGAGATACTTGTCTCTTTGGGGTGCTTGACCCTTATGAGCCAACTATCTATAGACCTATGAGCAATTTTAAGGAAGTACTTTTCCTCAAATAGTAGTGTTTAGAAGTTTAGGGATTTTGAAGTCAGAAGTAAACGAGAATGACTTTTTTAGATTTACTCAGTAGGTGACATGGTAAAAATAAAACTTAAGTTTAGTATCTTTTCTAAAATTATAAATAAGCGCTATTTCCTTGCTCCAAAAGTAATTTTCTTTTTCGTGCGGAAAGTTTTGAAATTTTGTTTAATGGTAAGACATTTTTTTACTATTTCATAAATAGCTAAGGTTTATATGATTGCTTGAAAATGGTTGCATTTTAGGGTTGTATAACATTGTAATTAGGGATATTAGAATCATCCCACTTATGGATACTTAACCCCTTCTGCCTTGAATTTTGAACTGAGCAGATAAAAAAAATCAATGAGTCGTTAGATATGCTTCACTATATGTAAATATCTTAAATATGAAATATTATAGCATCCAGCCAATTATTAAATTAATTAAAAAATGTTCTAACAATAGGACACGAGTCTATAATTGAGTAAAATGAGAAAAAGAAATTAGAGTAAAAGTTTTTCAGTTATTTTGTATGAAATAATCTGAAATAAATTCTTTATGCATGCGACCATGAAAATACTTCACATTTCTCACAAAGTGCTGCAGTTTTGAGAGTGCAACCTTTCAATTTCTATATCTTTTGTTTATGACTCCTTTCAATCATGATTTAGCTCATCATACCTTACATCTTTGCAAAGACTGGATTTATATTTCTGTTTTGTGTTCATAAAATAAGGATATTATCGGATGGCCTTCCACATTTGATAGAGGCTGCTGGATCCTTCCAAAATGGCAGTGTTTCTGAAATATCAAAAGTAAAATCCTGTAAATCCATTTCATTTTTTCTGTTTATGTCAAATGATTGAATGGCATTTTTTGAATGATGAACAGGTTTTCTTTTTTCTTTTGTAGTCGTTGTATCTTCTTTCCAATCAGATATAACTTTCTCTTCATCTGACATCAAGTCAGACAGGCAAATCTGGAGAATTCGATGTCTGGCATTCATCATTAGACCCATCTCTTTCTCATAAGTTTTATAGCCTCTGAAGCAGAATCACTTTCATTGTTTAATCATTCAATGGCTTCCTTCAAGGATAACTTTTTACTTTTTTTACTTCGTATATTGTCCACAAAGAGATAAAAATGAATTTCAACGTAGCTGATTTGATATAAACATTCAAAAGTAAGTTAATAATTATTCAATAAAAAACTTAAAACATCCAAATTAGACGTAAAACACATAATTTTTAAAGATTAGATTGTTTTATTCCAAAGAAAAACATTATTATTTCACTAATAGGCACCTGATGAATTATTAATAGATCAAATATAAAAATACACATTGTTTACTTTGAGACCGGATGTCCTATTAGTATAACAAATATTAGATTCACATTTACAATGCAATTTCTAATTTATTTTTAGCTAAGAGTACCGAATTGAACAAGAAGAGTCTAATTTATACAGCAGAATTTTTTAAAGATGCAGAAAATTACATACAATAGTATTATCCGAACGAATAAAAGATGAATTTAACTTTTGGCTTCAAATGGCTTGGTACGTCCATTATCTTCTCTGCTGGAGATTTTCTGTCATCTGCGGAGCAAAGATGATAACGCTCTGCCATTCTTACATATAATCTTAGTAGAACACTAGATTTTGGTGCTGAAAGTTTTGGAAATGACGAATATAGAGTAATGTAAAGTTGTGTTCTAATGTTCTTCTGTAACAAAAAATAATATCATTCGTGTCCTAAAATTTGGAATTCAGTTTGCTGGACAAGTAAGAAAAAGCGTGATTTATAATACTCGATAAAAATTAAACAAGAGACAAAACTGATTTTTAATGCATTTTATATATGAAATATCAGGAAGAGAAAGAGCGTATGCGCACATAATTTTTATAAAAGAAAAAAATTATAATCTCAATCTATGAATTCATGAAAGCAGTAACATAAACAAGCTCGCTAAGAATTCATAAAAATTTAATGGAAATTCCTGCTATTATTACTATTTTTTGACCTGTTGGATATTCAAATGTGAAACGAAAAGATAGGTTGCAATCCATTAAGAACTTTGTAAAACAACACATATTAATAAAATTACAATGTCACGATCGTTTCTTGTAGGACGAAAAGTCCACACTTCCTCAACTGCAAAAAGGTCCACAATCTATAAGCTTAAATCTTAATTATGAGCAGATCTTAATGAATTTTAACCTTTGATCACCAATTTCCTATAGAGTTCCTATTATAAAATGAAGGATTACAATTGAATTTTCCAATCTTAGGTTTTGTTTTTGTATGTAGATGGTGTAACCATCTAAGAAAAAGTCTACAGTAGATAGTCATAAAGAGGATTTATCGGAGTAAAAGAGTAATTTTTTGACATACAAAGACCCATGCCTGATAACAACATTAAGTCCAGGAAAGGAATCTCTGCCCTTTTCGATATATAACAGTGGAAGCGAGTATGTTAATCATTAGCGAAGGATTAGCGTATGACTTTTTTCGTACGGCGGGAACTTGCCTCTACTAAGGCCGGTCGTGTTGGCCAATTTATTATGGAAGCACCTAGTAGGCAGCCAATGGTATCACTTGTGAAGGGACAGACAATTTAACAAACAAACCCAAGTCTTGAGTCGAACCCAGTCCCGTGATTGCAGACAGTGGTGCGTTAGCCATCGTACGGATGGTTTTCCTGCCTAAAAAGCAGCGTAAAAGCACATGAAATTGTGTTCGAAAATACATGATATACTTTTCTTGTATTGACAAGTGCTCTGAAACTATTGCTCACGAAAAATTGCTCAAGCCTAAATTCACAATTACTTTCAATTACTATCAAGGTAAGGCAAGCATCCAGTGTTTTGTGGTACAATTACGCTGTTTCCTAAACACCGACTTAGAAAGAGCAGATTAAATATGCACTACGCCGCTTGCGATAAACGTTTGTTAACGAGCGTGAAAAACGCTGGGAACCGAAGGGAAAGCAATTTGAGGTATTCACGCCCTAATGAAGGGCCGGAAAGAAATTGCAACGTAAGACTCGGAAGGTTTGTAACTCACGAACTCGGTTTATTGAGCAGAAATAGTCTCTGCTGCAGAATTCTAAGGCGCTACACAGCTCCCCGGGATAACACGTGAAAAAGTTTTGCTGTTTTCTGCTTCTTGGTAATTCTGTCACGACAGTCTTGTTTGTGCTTTTAGATAGTAGAATCTGTTTTACTGCGAAACGCAAGAAAATGCATATAATTCATAAATTCGTGATAAAAGTTGGATACAGATGTACGAAGAACAATATCATTGTCACCAAAGATTATAAAGATTTCATGATGGCTTTGTCCTTGATCTTTTGAAAGAGGGGCGTGAACAGGTTGAAATTAGACTCACTCCAAAGTTGAACTTTGCGACCCCACCATAGGTCTTAATATTTATGGGGATTCCTGGACTTTTCGATCACCAATATCTTCTGAATCTATGAGCAGTGATAAGAAAATACTCTGTTTAGTGTTTTGCCTAAATCTGGTTACTTTTTTTCTTCGGACCAGACTTCGTCAGTGGATCTTATTCTGTATCATCGTAGTTTACCCATGGGGTAAACGCAGAAATTTATCGGGGAAAGCAATGATACCACATGAAAATAGTTGTTGCAGCCTATGGCTGTGTAGAAACTTAACTTAGCCTTTGTGGTTTGGCAATGAAACTGGTTGGTAAGTCCAACTTCCCGCTTAACAGAATAAGTTTATACTCTGTTCTGTGAGGGTCTAGGAAAACCATTGTAGAATTCTTGCTGTTGTCATGTTTTAACCACAAATTAATACAGCCCCTGTCCTTTCCAAATATGCAAGTTGCTTAAATAAACTCGTGACATGAAAAACAGCTTCACAATTGCGCCCTTTTGCATGATACACGGAGTATTAAAAAGTGGGTGCCTTGACAATCATGACATTCTGTCTCAAGGGACATTTAAATTAGGAGTTAGCAGTTACTTTCCAGTTCAAGATGCAGAAGGCGCTTTGCAACATGCAAGGAAGCATGTGGAAAGTTTGCAACTTTTGATGAATGGTATCTCGGTATAAAAGTATTCAAGAAAGATAAATAATGCCAGATAAATTAATTGTAAAACACTTTCCAACACTGCTGACATTCATTTTTTTGCTCTTGAAATTTAAGGATGGATCAAAATGGGGCGATCAGTGGGTGCGTTCCAGCAGTTGGGTATGCAAAACGCAAATGTGGTTGCCATCAATTTTACTCCTAGTCTGAATTTTTGGAAAAAGCATATCTGTTACAAAGACAGTAGAAGTAGTTGACGAAAATTGGAGACTTTTATACTAAAATACTCTATACTAGAGGTCAAAGCCCGTTGTGGAGGCAATGACAATGGGCGCAAAATAAAGACGAAAATACGTCTACACTCAGTAGATTTAATCTTAGTCCGCCTAAAATAAATAAGTTCATATTCAATTTTTATTATACTCCCAACTCGAATTTAATGTTCTTCTGGAAACGCTCGGAAACTTTTGGCAATTCGGACGATTTAGCTTTGTGTATACAGACCCTCTTCGATCAATTTTTCATGCAGACGATCATTTTAATAATAAAAAAATTAAACTATGTTATATGGAAAAAATGGAGGTGCTAGTAAATCAGCGTAACTATATAGCAGGATAAACTGGTGAAAAGTGGCAAATATATTCAAACGAAATTCAGTTTTTAAAATGACTTCTAAACTTTAAATTTGCAAAAATGATTTAACATACTGTATTTTAACTGTAACAGGGTATCGAGTTTAATAAAAGCAATAATTGTCACTGAAGGATCGTGTTAAGTTTATCTTACCACTTTCACATGCGCTGCTGTACTCTGCAAGCAAGCGAAGGCAAAATAAAAGGGAAAACAAACATGCCGATTTTACGCGCTCCAAGAAGAAGAGGCGTGTTTGCCGGGTCTACCTGGCTTTAAGCCTCGGTGTCTGCTGGTCGATAACCGAGCCTAGTCGTTTTTCATCGGGCCAAATCGCTTTCCCTGGGAGACGATGTAGCGCGGGTTGTTTGAGTTAACACTTTGAGGCGCAACCCTTTCCCAATGCTGAAAAAAGGGCAGCCGTTGCCATCGCTCGACTTAACGACCAGCAAGATGGCGGACGATCGAAACGTTCATTGCGTGCCAGAGATCTATAGAGAACCTTTTTTGACGCAGCTGGCTGTGCCGCACAGCCAGCTGAGTCAAAAAAAGGGTCTCTCGATCTGTGGCCCGCGATGAACGTTTCGATCGTCCGCCATCTTGCTGGTCGTTAAGTCGAGCGATGGCAACGGCTGCCCTTTTTTCAGCATTCGGAAAGGGTTGCGCCTGAAAGGGTTAAGAAAAATAATATCTTTCATCTGTTGTATGTAGAGTTCACATTCGACGTACAAGTCTTCTCTTAAAAAAAAATATGAACTTTGGACTATACTGTATAGAATATGCGAGGGATCGAAGTAGTTTAGTCCTAAGAAACCAAAAAGAAGAAACAGTGGGGGTGGGGGGGGGAAGGAGAAGGGATAGGATGAACAAAAAAAGAACACGTGGGATCAAGTATCCAAAAGAAACATTCGAGGCGTGTTACCGGGACTGCCTTCCTTTAAGCCCCGGTGCGGGTCGATATTCGCGTCTTGTCATTTCCACGGAAATTGCTTTAGGTGGGCGGGCTATGTTCGCTTGTGTGTTTTTTCAGAGTTCAATCGCTTTGGGATTGAATACCAAACCTCATTTGAATTCGGGACAAAAGTGCAGTCACCTGTTCACTGGCTGTGCCACAGGGAGGCCGTGATAGGATGTAGGGATGTTGCACGCTCAAGTGACAGTACGGAATTGGAGGATTTGAGGTGTCTAAGATTGCGGTGTTAGTCTTCTTCTTTGGATGTGCAGGAAGCCTTGAGGAGAATGTGAAAAGAAAGAGAATCAGCAAATTTTTGCTTATTTGGAAGACTAGGGAGACATATAGGTTGTGATATGGATTAGGGATTTATTAAATTAGCAATTTTACGTGAAACTGAGCGATATATACAATATAACAAGCTAAAATGCATAAAATTTGAAGGAGAATCTTTTATTATGAACGCTTGAAATGGTTTTTGTAGTCAAGTGCTGCGAGAAAATAACGAGTCAAAAATGAGTAATGTGGAAAAAAGAAACTTTAGTTTAATGTAGATATAATATAAATAGATCTTTTAGAAGTTTTTTTTTTAAGTAACGTAATGGTTTCAAAAGTATTGCACATAAGCTGAACTTTCAATGTATTGTTAGTAATTTCAAATTCATGCTCATTTTCTCATCATCCTGTACGTACAGACGTTTCTGGTTGTTTGATTAACTCGAATATGGCATAGCACAATATGAGTTATTTGCTTGGAACAGCGGAAACAGTGGCATAACGGCGGTATATGTACCAAATGTACCATACATATGTACCAAAATCTTCAAAATTTTCTCATTATTTAGTATGAACTTTACGAAATTTTCTAGTAGCAGAAATTGTGACTATAAAATCTAACTCTCAAAATCATTTCCTGGCTACGCTCCTGAAGATTCGATGTGGGTTTTGTAGTATCATGAAAAGGCATATTTTTATAACGTGCATTTCTATAGATTTCAGAAAATTGGCGTCCTTTAGGCATTGCGTATAAGGTTCATTTGCAAAATCAAATTAATGGCTACTTCCTTAAGTCTGACTATACTTTGAAGTATTGCACTATGTAAAAAAAATAAACTAGAAAGAGTAAATATTCAAAGAAATGTTCACTCTCCAAGAAACCTACATAATAAAAGATAATAGATAGATGATCTAGTTTTAATAAATGGATCACTAAACTGAAACATGAAATATAAATTATGAAAAGGTTAATTAATTATGAAATACTTTCTCGCTTAAGTGTTTTTATTACATTACATTATGGCAAAAATTAAAACAAATAAGACAAAGTAAATTAATTTTATTTTAATTTAATATATTCACTACATTATAGGTTTCCATAAACGATTATTAAGTTTTTACCCATTATTCTGTATTGAATACTATTTAATACAATTATTTTAACATGTGAAATAAAGACTTTAATTTTATTTAAGCCAACTGGCAAGTTACAAAAATAAATTTGGGGTAATCGCGAGGTTGATTGGTATATGTTATTAAATAAAAATGACTGAAAACTGTCTTTGTAAGTCGGCAAAATTTTCCTTGACTAAAAAAATTTTTACTAATTGTAAAATATATATTCACATGATATTTAAATGCAATTTGTTTGTCACCAAGTCCACGCACACCGCGGAATAGATTAGAACCGTCCAATTACACTCAATATTCATTTAGACGAACTTCGAAAGCAGTTAGCGCGTCAAAAACTAACACTTAACCTTCTACTTCCTCCGCTAGTCGATAACAGGACTTTTAGTTTAATTCATTTTCACCGAGCTATGACGAACCAAAAAGAGGACGAGTAGAAAAACATCCGTGACAAACATTTTCTATCATAGGAAGACACTGGAGTGTTTTTCTTGAAGTATTGGAAATACTTCAGGAAGCGCTCTGATATCGCGAGAAAGTTTATAAAGTTCCCGAAATCATTATCGGAAGTGCCTCGCTCTTAAGAAAATTGTCATTTGTCCAGACGGGTTATCCATCATATGCCAGACGGGCCTAAAAATTGTTATTGTTATTTTATTTCCCGCGATGGAGCTCTGCTCGGAAAAAAAAAAAGAAAGAAAGAAAGAAATTAGCGAGGAATATACAAATTGGTACGAAATGTTTGAGATATGAACTTTGCTCGAGAACTTTGAACATAATGAAGAATTTTTTGGTCGTTGGTTTTTGTTTCGGTTTCAGTTAACCCTTTGAGGCGCAACCCTTTCCCAATGCAGCTGTTCTTACATTCTCCCTTTTTTCAGCAGATGTCAGTGCTGTTAAAAATAATCGTGACCATTTTTTTTACGGAAATGACGTGCTAAGAAGTAAAGGATTCTCGTGGAGCTATGTCACCCGAAACTATTTTTATAAAAATCAAATCTATTCTTCGTGACTGGCAACTGTCAAAACGTAAGAGTTTGGTGTTCCCAGAGCGGGAACACTGCGCGATAAAGGGTTAAAAACTCTCCACAAAGTAGTAGAGGAGAGTAGAGTATTATGGAATACTTTACAGGTTTTAGAATAAGATCCCCAAAATCACAATGAGTACGTATTATAAGTATTTGTGATGAAATGTAATTTGTAAAGAAATAAAATACTATTTATTTTGTTGTTATAGAAAAATTTATTTTAAAAAAAGTTGCAAATGGAGGTTAATATGAAATAATCGGGTAACATGGAATAGGTAGTTTAAGCCATGGAAAAACTTTCATAAAATATTTCATAAAAATAGTTATTTTTAACTATAAAACCATATTTTAAGGATTATGTTCAAATCATTTCTATTCATTTTACAAAAGTCGTAGACATAGTCTTTGTTTCTCTGCTCCGATACAGTCAAGGCGAGTCCATAGAGCTGAAGCATTGAATCCAGGTTTCTCCTAGTTGATCTTCGGAGTATTTTCCGTTACAGAGTTACATTCAGTATCCTTGCTTTGCGGTTCTTTAGTTGATGGCATGAAATCCATTCGAATATTACCTAGTCTATATATATAAAAGAGGAAAGTCTGTCTGTCCGTTTGCTCGCTTTACGCGTCCAGACCGTTCGACGTATCTGGACTAAATTTGGCACACTGACTAAATAGGACAAGAGAAAGCTAACGTCGTAAGAATGAAATTAATCGGATTAATAGTTTTTGAGTTATTTTATATTTTATAACAATTTTCAGCCACTTTTTCCTTATCGGAAGCGTGCGTGAATGAAGGGGGAAAACGCTCATTTCTCTTGGGTTTTTCATTCTCAAGGTCAGCGCGTTGCCATAGCAACTTTTTAGGCGACAGGCACGAACCGAAATGAGCAGCGCGTGGAATACCTCCCGCGCCCAAGAATAGCGATTAGTACTCATGCGCCAGTTGAGCGGAGAATAGATCTTTTGAATCCCTGCACGGTTTGCTTTACTGCTAGGAGGCTTTCCACCAGAGACAGGCGGCGATAGTCACGCTTCAGTCTAGCTCGAACCATGAGGGTGTAGGGGTGGGGGACACTGGCGGAGTTTCTGATATCAGGCAGGATGTAACTTATAATGGATGGTGAACCTGAGGTATATATTTGTGTATTTAAAATGTAGTTATTTTCTTTAGTTCTCTTTGCAAAAAACAAAATAAAACAAATCTTTGAGTTAAATTTCATGGAATGATTGACTTTAGTGAGCTATAAAGTTATTGTAGTTGCGAATATTTACTACTCTCCTCATTATTAGATAATTAACAACAGAATTAAAAAAAACACTAAAGTGTAACATGTGTACGTTGGCAAGACCCTGTTCCTTTCTTTTTTTCGTTGCAGCGGGAAGTCCCAGATCCTTTTTTTTATCATTACAGCGGGAGGATTCACATCCCTTCCCTTTACAACCTCATACTGACGACTGGACTCTATTTGTTCTTAATAGTTGCGTAAGTATTAGCGATAAATGACTGAATACAACACCTAGAAGGGGAGAAGCCTAGCCATGCCCAATTTACGGTAACCTCTGTACGCTATCAGGTGCCGTGTTCATTTTTTTGTTGTTGTTGCAGCGGGAAGTTCCATGCCCTTTTTTATCATTGCAACTGGAGGATTCACATTCCAGCCTAGCCATGTCCCATTCCCGGTAACCTCTGTACGCTATTAGGTGCCGTGTTCAATTTTTTTTAGTTGCAGTGGGAAGTCTAATGTTCTTTTTTTATCATTGCAGCAGGAGGATTCACATTCCTTCCCTTTAGAATCTATATTTAAGGTCAATGCGCATTTCTCTTCCATTGCACGGGTAACGCCAGGCCACGCTGGGCCACGCTGCTAGTATTACATAATTTCCCGACATGCCATCTAGGAAAATGAACCTTTAAACTGATGGGCAAAACACTGTCAGCTAAAAACCAACTACAGCACACCAAACTACAATTCTTTTAGTGCACATTATGGGTAACATCAATATTCAAGTCATGTGTATATTAGTAGGTTAAAATGTTTGAAAAATTATCTTCAAAAACTCTTGAAAATCACAAAACACACTTTATTTCGTAGAGAGCGGTTCGACAACAATAAGCGGTCAACTCTCACTGCATTGTAACATGGGAATCTTTCTTGAGCAGTTCATGGTACTCCCACGTGACAACAGCACCTAACAGAGCCGGAAACTCGATATTCCATATTTCCAGACGATTCCATAATACCCTCCTCTCCTCTACACTTGAAAATAAAATATGTTGTAGTACAGTTAGTGTACAACACTCGAAACAAAACTTGAAATTAAAATTAGTGTGTTATGTTTTAAATGTTTTCTTATAAATCTGATTAAATGTTATTTATTTATAGATTTTTTTTTACGTTGAAGTAAATTTTACGGAGTAATATAAATTCCATGTTAATTTCTTTAAAGATGACTCAACATCTATAACGCGTTTTTGACTGGAGTTAACAAATGTTAACCATTTATTGCTCTTAAAAAATGCACAAAAAATATGAAAAAATGTAATTTTCTTGATAGAAAAATAATTTTTAATCGGGGTCAGAAATAAATTTATTTATTTAGTCATAACTGATTTAATATTATCACTGGTTTGAATATGGGTAGCACAGATTTCAATAAGAAATAATTGTGCCAAATGCATGGATCGCTAAACCTCTTTCTACTCATTTTTGCTTCATGTGTATTACAGTATAGCCAAGTACACGTTTAGCCAAGACTTTAGTTAAAAAAGAATCATGCGCATTTTGAACCAAAATACAAATAAAACAATCATGCCAGGGACTCGAAAATTCTCACGAAGCCTTTTCACAAGCCTGTTCTATACGCTGAAATGTACGATAAACATCTACCATTTACGAAGCTTTTAGAAAAAAAATGCTTAAAAATCGAATTTTTTAAAAATGTATCACTCTTTGAAAAATTTTTTGTTAAATTCCATCTTAATAATTTTTTCTGAAAGGCGTGTTTCTTTTTTCGTTTATTACAGAAGGTAGTGCAACTTGTGAAGAAACATCTTGAAGTTTTAAGAGTCTCTGGAGCAGTCATTACATTTTAAATTGTGCACTGAGGCAGCGAAGACACCGTTGAAAAGACGGTACAACGGGAATTTTCACTTTCTACGAACTTTATCAGCTTTTGGTTACCGCTGGTAACCAATAAAGAATTTGAGTAACGACTACTACTGTGTTATTCAATGTTTTAAATGTTCCGTTTCAATTCAGAGTTACTTAAGGAGGAATAGTTTTATTGAGCAATTTAAATTGCATATTAAGTAATAATAATAGCAATAAACAAAGAAAAATGCCTCACATATTTAAAACTTTTTTTTGGACTGGATCTAACAAGTATGCTAAGCATTTATCGTCCAATGAAAAAAAAATATGTACAAAAATAAATAAATAAATAAAATAAAAGTAAAACGTACATGGTTCGACTGTCAAAGCACTTTTAAATCTTGATCGGAAAACGAACATATTAAATTTGGTTATCAGAAGAATTAACTAATATTTAACTTCGATCTAAGTAACACATAAATTTCACTCAGATAGATTTATGACAAACGCATTTAGTGAAAAACACTCCTTTACTCGTTTTTTGTATATATATTACAGTATACATACAAAAAAATATACAGTATACATGCATACCGTTAAAAAGACAGTTCGACGTAACTTTCTCCCTTTGCAACCTTTATTGGTTTTTGAATGCCCAGCGGTAACCAATGAAGCGTTTAAGTAATTATCGCCGGCGATGACTCTTGGCAACCGTGGAAGGGAACTGCTAAGAAAAGTTACTAATAAAACAACAAAGTAATTCTTTCATTTCTGGCTTTAATTGTGCTTTTGTGTGTTTTATCCTACGCAAAGTCCGCACGAGAACGGGGGGTACATTGGGCGAAGGAATTTTAAGGGGTTCTCACGCGTATTCACGTTACATCTCTAGAAAACCACCCAAACTCTCAAACCTTTATATCGACAAACGTGCGGTAGACCCGAAAGCGAAACCTTCACGCTTGAGCCATCGACCGTGTTCAGTGTCTCCCACACTCGGCCATAGTGGGGCCCTGGCTTTAAGGCGCGAATCCCTATGAAAATTGACACATACAACGGGCAGATCGTATTATCTAAAAATTTTATAATGCACGCCATTTTTATAGTGTTTGAAACAGATTTCCGCTGCCGAAAAGCCTTAAAAAAATTTACTGTTCACTCACGTAAGATCGTACACTGAACTTAAACTAAAACGTGCCTTTTTATACTACAAATAACACAACGCTATTAATTGTCTACAAAACCAAAACTTATATAATTTTGGCAATGAAATCTTAGTGCATTAGGGGATTTTCAGTTGCAAACTGTTGGAAGAAACTGTCTTGCTTTCTAAACGTATTATTTAAGCATCCAAATAACGTTCGTCCAACTTCGTTCGACGTTCGACGAAGAATTTTAATTTTATTAAGATACTAAATAAAATGATTATCTACATGCCAAATTTTATGGCGTATTATTCGCGATCACATTTAATTACTAAATTATTTTTCTGATAAATAATTATTTATACCATTACTGCTAATTATTTATACCGTTAAATCTGGAAATCATCAAAAGTTAAAACCTCTGATTATTATTCATGTAAATTAATTTATACTTTCTTCGATTAAAAAAAAAAAAACATTAAGAATAAGTAGCAAAGAAAAAAAAATTGTGTATAACATTACTATTTCCGCAGAACGTTTGAAAAAGGTATACACAAAATGAATTAATTTATTGTACACCAAAGAAAAAACTACACAGAACAATAAAAACAAAATTTATCTTCATTAAACTTTATTATCTCGCAACATCAAATTCGAAAAAGTTACTAATTGGTGGACTTATGATATGTTGTGCTGACACAAAACATTAAAAAAAAAAAATAATAATAATCATACCTCCTTCTCATCCAAACCTCAAAACGGCGTTTTTTCGTATTATTAAATAAGAATGAATTCAACTAATTTCACTACAAGACAAAATATACGTAAGCGATCTCTTGTACTCTAACCAACGGACAATGAATGTTTCTAGTACGTATTTATTGCGTTATTTCACAGAAAGGTTTTAACTGCCACCCCCCCCTCCCCCTATACTTATCGATTACATAGGGGGTCACGTACACTTTCTATAGCCTGTTGCTGATCCGGACAGCGGGCGGCGGCCATTGGCTCCGAAACTTGGCGAGCGAATCCGTCAGCCCTACGGCAACCCTGATCTTCCACCTTCCGCGGCATAACAGGAGACTACTTGAGGTCCAAGAACGATGCACAACTCCCTGATTAAAGCCATGAAAATCACTACAGTCTGTTGTTTTATGTGTCTGTGCTGCGACCGGTCCCCCGGTTTTTGGATCTGGTGATCTCCAGTTTCTCCTCTTTTTTTTCTTTCTCTCCTTTTATTAAAAAAAAGAAAAACCCTTTTGCCGGATTGGAAAAAATATCGGAGTCCGGTGAGATAGGGAGTTGTACTCCAACAGGCTGTTTTCTGTTTAATATGAGCTATTCGCTGCGGGCCCTGGGAAATATATAAAGCTCGCCGTGCTTGCCTCACAGTTTGAACAGTGGAAATTGTGAGTGTATGTGTCTGCTAAAGGATTTAAGACTACTATTTTAATAAAGAAACACAAAAAGGATATTTATTTGATTAAAAAACAGGTAAGATTTATCGGTGAGAAAATATAATTGCTATGTGCTTGTAGTTTTTCTTTTTTTGTGTGTGTGTTTGCACATAGATCGCATGTGTCTGATAAATACATCCTTCCGAAGTGTGTACCACATCTGGTATGTATATAATATTCAGATGGTGATTATTAACTTTCACCGTACACTGTTAGAAAATAACCTCATAGCCACCAGACAATTTTGATAATGTCAAAGAGAATTGAAAAAAAAAGTTTTATTATTTTATTTAAACAATTAGAACCCTAAACATATATTATAATATAATTGACAGAATTAAAAGATATACTATTTCCCCCCTTTCCGAGTGAGTAACTGTTGCTGACTAATAACTTCGATTTCAAATATCCTGTCGGCCTCAAAGCAAATTTCTAAAGCCAAAGAAAACTTAAGGTCTCTTAGTTTTATTTAAAGGATTGAAAGTGATTATTATAATATGCATCACTATCAGATCTAAAAGAACGTGTTTCTGATCTCTTTTCCCGTATGAATGAATATGCAAATCGGATAGCATGATACCTTAAAGAGTAATTTGAAATACGATTTTAAGGATTTAATGAAAGTAATGTAACAAAGGTGCTGAATATTTCAGTTTTTTTTTTTTTTTTTTTTTTTTTTTTTTTTTGTACTTGAGACTGTTTATAGATGTACATAGATATTATAAGAAAATTATATTGCTCTAATAAGATATTTTGACCATACTTAAATAACAAATCTAATATCATAACATATAAAAAAGTTTTTCAACTCCTTTCTCAGACGTGAATCAACATTTAGAGATTTTAAATAACTTTACACCCATTTGCGCACTTTTAAAATCCAAAGGTATTTCCTTTGTAGCATTGCAAAATGTCGTGAAGTGAATATGTTTAGGTAATAATGCTAATGTAGTTTAATCTATCGTTAAAACAAGAAATTAATTAACTTAAAAAAGTATAATTTAAGAAAGAAATTAGAGTGCAAAATAACCGCAAGTTTCTAATACATAGTTTAGAGAAAAAAGACGAATGTACTATTTAAAAAATACTAAAATAAAGTGTGAACTGAATTTGAATTTTTAAAAGAAAACAAAATGAGACAAATGAAGGAAATTTAGACTATTGGTAATTGTACGCATTATACTTGATTTTCGAGTAGAATTACGTTTTAACTTCGACATTTAAATTTGATATGCATATTAAAAGCTTGAAAAAATTTATAATTTAGATATACCGAGGAATGCAAGTACAATAAACAACATTTAAACAGCAGAATTAGATGCGTTAAAACGTTCATTAACCTTCTTGGATTTTATTTTAAGACAGCTTTTATCCTTTAAAGTATTTTGAGTTGAATTGCGAATAAAAAGACAGAATAAAAAGAATTATCGCGACAAAAACAAGGCAATAAATATTTACACGAATGGCTTTAAATAAATTTATAAAATGTAATTATTACGGTTTTATTCAGCTTTAACTATGGGAATTTTATATAAATTTTGTACTTTAAAAAAGAAAAGCAAAATATTTGAAAAAAAGAGTTATATTTCACCTTGTTTAAATACGGAAAAAGCATTTTACCGAATCTTCTAGTACAGCCTTCAGTATCAAAAGACATGATCAACAGTAAACTGAATACTTGATTTGCACAGTAATAAGTATTTATACAGTTTAAATTTAAGCACTATAGGTATTTTAAATTAGTTGAAACTTAAATTTAACATTTATTATCCATTATTTTTAAATTGTAAATCGTTATAAAAATTACTATCGAATCATAATGTAGTGTGAATAAAAGGCAATTTGAGATAAAAGAAAGGCCAAAAAATTCTTTGCGAAGAATAAAAATAATTTTAATAATTTTAAAAGTACACATTAATAAGTGTTCTTGTAATGTATCTAAGTGCCATCTAAATACTTCTACTTTTTTCAGAATAGTTAAATATTTTTAAGTTTCTAACCATAATTAAATCCTTTTTTAACGGTAATTATGACCATGTTCAGATTAAAATAGTATGAAGAGTCATTCCTGGCAGGAAAAGTTCATGTCTATGTCTTAAATTATTAAAAAAATACTAGGATAAAATTTATTTTACAAATGAACTACCCACTTTTTATTGATTAAATAATAGTGAAACTTGTACCACTAAGGAGAACTGTGTCATTAGTTGTGTCACTGTTTGACAGTCTGACTGACTATAATGAAAGCATATTATAAAACGTACAATTTTTAATTCAAAGGGTGATTTTTATTTTACGTTTGCACTAATTCCTTCTTGTTATAACAAAAGCTGAAATGCCTAACTATCAAAATTTAACAAAGTCATAATTCCTCCATTTATTGAAATCACAATTACATAGTATGCTTTTGGTTAATCTTGGGTTTTGATGTGGATAATTAGCACTAACCCTTTAAATTATAAGTAACAAAGGCTTCGGAAATAAAGTTTTAATGCGGATACTTAAAAGGTCAAAGATACTGTCTAGTAACTTAAAACACTTTTTTCTCCTCTAATGAAAGAAAAATTGACTTGAATATACTCAAATTACTCTTCCAACAAATTATTAAATGTATAGCTACTCTTCTTGCCCTTATTTTAAATTTATTTTATAAATAGAAATTTCACAAAAATTATAGCAATCTGTTAACTAAAAGAAAAATAGTTTTTTTTATACTTAAACGTTTCAAATTTATTTTTATTATTAATTTTTTTACTGTTTGAAAAAATTGAAAACTTAAATATATTGCGATTTCTAAATTGCAATTTTTTTATAACCTCTATGATTACAGATTAATCAATCACAATGAAATCACATTATAAATGTGACCATTTAAAAGTATATTATTGTATAGTAATTCATTTCTATCTACTTTTCTTATTAACTTCAATATCTAAAATTTCGAGCCTTTTTAGTGTGAATGTATTCCTTTTTTCTGATAAAAATAACCTTTCTAAATTTAAGTGGCTGTTAATTCTCCATGAAATTTCTTGAATCGCTTTAAAAAATAAATATAATATATTAACTATTAAAAATATGCGTGTAACTTCGTAAGCAGTTCTCTGGAGCTGCAAACGTATAATTTGCGTTATAAATTTTTCTGAAGATTCAAGCCACTCCATGATACGTGTTGTTGAAACTTGGTTTGCACTATATTTTTCGTAGATTAATGTCTGTATTCTTAAAACACACACGCACACACACAGAAAGTCGAATGGTTTATATTACTGAAAACCAAACAAACTACATAAAAAGAAAACTTTCCAGAAAATTTACCATATTGAAAGGTAAAAAATAAAATAAAAAAATACATATTATTTTGAACATATTTTAAGGGAAAACTTTTTCTAACTATTTTTTCTTGAGAAGTTTATGAACAACTATGAACATTAAGAATCATAAATGCGTATTATTCAAAAAGTGCTATCAAAAGAGTTAATTGGAAATAATTTTCTGGTCCACTGTCCTTCCATTCTAATTCTGTAATAATTTGGAAGTTACCGTATGCATTGCCATGAAAAGTAAAAGTAAATTACAAATGAAATGTGCTTTTCTTGGTGCAGAAAAACGCAATATACAGGATGGAAGTAAAATAAAAGTGTGATACCATTTTTATTGTAATAAATATGGATTAAATGCCAGTTTGATTATCGGGAAACAGCACACACTGTGCATAAGTAAAAGGACTTTCAGGAAAATTGAGCTGAGTGATGATGAAAAATGGTGAAATAATATGAGTAGTAATATAATTGCTTGTAAGGCGTAAAGAACTCAAATTTTTCTCCAATACTTAAAATTCAAAGTCACTGTACAAAAATATGTAGAAAAAAAATCTGATGTGGACAGAAAGTGACTTTTTTTGTAAAGTTGTTTCTATTAAATTCTATTAAATTATATTCAGTTTTGATAAAGTTCATTTAAATTTATTTCTTTTGAAATTCACTTTGGATAGTTCAATATTATTAAGATTTGGAAATTTCTTGCCAGATGTAAGAGATGTCCTCAAACTGGCCTCAGTTTTGTAAACTTATTTTTGGAACCTGATTGGGCAATTTTTTCGCTAAAAGTCGCCAAATTTGGTGCCAGTTGTCGAGATTTTCGGCATGGCATAAACAGTGATTGACCTTAAAATTCTAATGCGTTAAAGATCTCCACAGATCTCAATGCATCGAAAGCCTTTTGGGTGGCTCTGTAATGAACTACCCGGTCGATTAAAATAAAAATGGAAGTGCACAACTATATGTTGCAACAGTTCTAAATATGACATTTCAGAATTCTAAGGCAAATAATTTTTGAGTTAAGCGGGTGGTCATACGTTTATACGTGTTTAAAAATGTACGAACGTGTACCACAAAACTAGTCAAAATGGATTCACGGTAGCTCAAAATAGACCGTACATGTATAAGCGCGTACATAAATACATTTGAAGCGGCACGAGATCACCTCTGCACACCTTACACTTCAGCTATTGAAGGCTGGACAAGTGGGTACCTTTTGGCTGGTTGAAAAACGCCGTAACCTATCTCCCGGATTTCATGCAATCAAAATCAGCTCCTGCCGCACGTTCCCTTCATTGGTGATCTGGACGTGATAGACACTCATTCTCCTTCTCGCCTTCAGCGACATGGCGTCAGCACCGACCCCACTTACGTTTCGCTCTTTCAAAGTCCACAATACCTGGCAGCAAACTCAAGTCTACAACGTGTAGCAGCAATCTCTCAAAAAGTTCACAACGTGTGACAAATTCCATAATGCTTTGAACATTGTTCATCTGCCTCCAACTGATTCTCTAAGGCAGCAGTAGTGCGGCGGCACGAGACTGGCTCCGCGCATGCTACACCTCGGCACCAGAAGGCCGGGTAAGTGGATGTGGGTACCTTTTGCATGGTTGGGAAACGTCGCAATCAACCTCGATCAAAACGAAACCCCTCTGCACGCTCCCTTCACATACGTTCGTTGAGATGCCACGCCCAAACATGTCAAAGTAAATTCAGGAATGGTCGAAATCGATTTTTACGCCAAAAAATTTTAGTATGAAAACTTTTCGCGATCATAGAACTTCCTTTTCTTCGTACAAGGAAGGGAAGTCCTGTAAGGGACCTACGAACTAATAATACAGCCTAAGTCCGAAATCAAATCATACAATCTGGGTAAATATACCGCGCATTTACTTATCACACGTTGTGCAGCATTTACTTATACATAATTTTCTAGTTACTGTAGAAAAACGTGAGGGTAAAAGTAACGCAATTGTTTACTCTGGTCTAAAAGTTTGAAACTGTACGAACCCCTTTCGAAAAAAGGACATTAAGATATTAAGGCCCTCTTTATAAATCAGATATACTTAAACTTTCTAAATAGCGAATCATTTTGATTTAGAATACTTTGGAAAAGGGAATTTTTGAACGCTCACCACAAACAGCAATATTAAAGTTAAACAAACTACTGGTTGTGTGCCAAGATCTATTTTATCGTAAAGTACTATTGATAACTTGGCATAGCACTAAGTGTTGCGTGGAGCTTAATTTGACAAATGATCATATGGAACAGCGAGAATTGAGTTATTTATGTAAAAAAAAATTTTTTTTAATCAGAAACCCCAAAATAATTTCTTGCTGCACTTTTGTAAAAATACACTAGTTTTTAAGCAATAAAACTATGCATATTAATAGCAAAGTCGGTTTTTCAGTCACTATAAAATAAAGAAGAAATTTATTGATCGGTTTGAAAAATAAATGTATTTTTTATGTTTATACAAAGCAAAAACGAAAAACAATTTAAGCAAAGAGTTGGTTGTACGTAAATGCAAGCAAACGCCAGGGAAAACTTTCCGTAACATTATTAAAAATCTATTAAGGGGAAATTTCACACAAGCGCTCATAGTATATGTAATTGTTTCATGGAAATTAAACTTAACCCAAAAACTATTTCTACCTACCTAATATAATTTCTAAATACAGGTAGAATGACACATACCATGCAGCATGTCATTATTGATTTTACAATATTAGAAGTAACGAAAGACAGGGTACTAAAAAACCGGGACGGAAAAGTTTGTGTCATAAATTTTTAAGTTTATTTTTGTTTGCAAATATTATCAGACAGTTTTGTCATTTTAGAGACACGACAGAGTTCTGTTAGAAGTTGCAAAAATTAAATTTCTAGAGTTTCTATATAAATTAGAGCTTCTATATAAATTACGAAAGTACATCGGTGTGCAAAATTAAGATTGCAAACACAAAATCTTTAATAATTGGAGAAATATTAGGCTTATTGTTAAAGATTTGACGCAAAAACGTACCTGTAAAGAAGTTAATTAGTTAGACTGTTTTAAATTATTAAGACTGCGTTGTGACACATGAAAATCCAGGTTCGATACACTTAGTTGCAATATAATAAAAAGACGTTAAATACTTAAAAATATTTTATTAAACATATACTATTGAAACATTATTATAACGGGCGGTGGTGGCTCAGCGAAAATAAAATGACGTCCTATATGGACAGTGCAATTAAGATGGAATGACCTAAAAATTACGCCAGCACAGAATTACACATTGGCGAGAACAAACACCTGGCTGAGATAAATAACGCCAATTCCAGAGCAACCCTAAAAGTTAATCCAATAAAATTAAAACGACGTAATCGCTAGCAAATAATTTTAAAGATGAGGCAAGGCAACAAAAATAAAAACGCCAACACCAAGCCAAAGGAGGGGAATCCAAAAGTACGTTGATTTTGCAAACGGACGCAAAAATAATCTATTTTTATCACACCGGTCTGAAGAGACGAATAAACAATTAAGAATAGTGCATACGGGGAAAAGAAAATATACAGATTTAAAAACCGAAATGGCAGAAAAATGAAAACAGAAGTGATTTAGAATACATGATTTTGGATAGATTACATTAAAGAAAACCAAATTAAATGATTATTAAAATTAAATATGTGATCTCCATCACATATATACTCCCCTCATCCAGGAAAAAATTTTGAAGAAATTTTTTCTTTTTAGTTAAAATTAATGTCTTTAAAAATTAAATTAAATGCTCTGTTTGGCTGGCTTAAACAATTAAGAAAATCATAAACATATTCAGACAAAATTATACAATTGCAAAATTACTGATGACCACCACCTAAAAATGTTCAAAGAAAGAAAAATTGTCATGACAAAAATAAAAATAATAAGTGCTAGCAATAAAAAATAAATGTCAACAAAATAAAGAGGGAGCATTTAGCTCACAATACTAAGGGGCATTTTAGCACACCATTTCTTTCAAACAAGGGGCATTTTAGCACACCCTTTTTTTTCAAATAATGGGAATTTCAGCACACCCTTTTCTCTTTAATTGAGCATTTCAAGCTCATGTGCACATCAAAGATATACTGCTAAGAATTGCAGTGACTGAGTACTCTAAATATTATTATTTTTACAACAAAAAACATGATAATGCTTAAGTAGCGCTGTTCAATGGTTATAAGGCCTTTTAAAATGCATGCATGAAAAAATCAATCAATAAAATTTGTGGATATGTAAATTTACTATAATATGACATTCAAAAATTGCTTTGATGGCTATTTCTCACAAGTTTTGTACCATGGTAACAACAAGTGGTAGAACAATTTAAATTATCTTATCTGGCAACATATAAACATGTATACATACATAGGAGAGAAAAATAAACATATATTTAATACAAAATATACCCACACAAAATAACAATGAGTCTTTTTTTTGAGAAAATATGAATCTATGTACAATAGTCTATGAACATCAATTTATTAGGTTGTAACGAATGTTTCCCGCCACCGCAAACTTCGTCGGCACACAGTTCTCGTTGGCGTATTTGCTCATATTTTGTCAAACGATTTTTGGCATTTGAAAGAAAGAGGTTTACTTTATAACACTGTGTTGTGAAATCTGTAAAAAATACAGTTATCATTAAGTATAAGGTGTCTCAAATGGAACTATCACTCTAGAGGATTAGAACCATCATTTACTTCCAGTTGTGTTGCAAAAAGTCAGCTACATAATATCAACGAATTATGAGTACAGCTTTAAGTACTATTGTTGTATCATGTGACACTGTGCAGGTTCGGTACCGAAAGTTCAAAAACAGTTATCTAAGGAGTTAGAAGTTAGTTTTCCAGGCAGATATGGCGGAAAACTTTCGTTACAACCTGATAATTACAATAAAATAATGATGTGTAAAAATGACCTCCAAAACGGTGCAAGTGTTGTGGAATTGTAACTATTGTTTATGTATTTATTTTATTTTTCTAACATAAAGATAATACTATGTCAATCTATATTTTATTATCAATTATTATTTTATTAATTTTTAGTTGTTATTATTTTTTTTTTACCGTAAAAGCAAACATTACTACTAATTGTCAAGTTTTAAGAACATTCTTGAAGGAATGATATATTGACAGACACTGCATGAATTCCAAATACACAAGTGAAAACTGCTGGACAAGCCAGGCAGTACCCACTAAAACCAATCATACATCCACGTCAGTGGGCCCTTACCAACAAGGAAACATAAATACAACGCATGCATACACAATATATCAACGTCAACTTAGTTACCAATTATTTGAAGACAAGAAAAAATTTAGTGAGAAAAACATGAGAATAGTTGATGTTAAAGTACTTAAAATTTAGGATTAATTATAGCTTAAAAAGAATTTGAAGGCAATTGTAATCATACTGTATTAAAAAAACTAACTTAATGATTCATTTTTGAAGTTCAATAAAAGAAAAATGTTTTGTCACTTATTAACACACTAAAAATTTTCAAAATGCACAAAATTGGGAAAGAATAGCACACAAAAGTACAAACACAAACAAAAAAATGAAAATACAAAACAGCACAATATTACTGATACTCTGAAAATATATACCATCAAAGTTTCACTTATTAAAGTCTTCAGAGTTAATCTGATCACTACATATATATTTTATTACGTATATAACTAAAGAAACAAAATTTCACAAAAGAATCACTAAAAAGAATAAAGATGATTCAAATAATCAATTAACTATAAACACTCTGAAAATGTAAATCAATGTAGGTTTTTACAACACAGTGAGCACTTGTCAATTAAAGATGTATTAATTTACAGAAAGGTACACAAGAGATATAAATACTTCCCATTGTAGAAAGTGAAAAAAAAATGAGATATCAAAATAAGATGTTATGTTTGTGTGTGTAAACAAAAGAGGGACAAGAGACAAATACAATGTGTAAAAAATTGAACTGTACTACAGTATATCATTGTGAAAATGTTTGAGAAAATGTAACAAATAATCAAAAAATTTGTGTGTAATAAATTGTGGAAGGACAATTAACTTCTTTACAGTACCTACGTAATTAATATGAGAGAAAGAATACAAAATATAACGAAGAAAAGGTGAATTTTTAGTTCATATACAGGTGATACAATGACGGAAACTGATTTATGAAACGACAGTATTTTTAGAAAAATTATTGAACTGTGTATTCAAATTGGTTAAAATTTCATATGCTGCATATTTTCTTAAAAAAAATATTTCTGGATAGTAATTTTCATATATATTCATAAACAAGAAAAAAAAGAAAAGATATTTTGTTTGTTTTTCTATCTGAATAACATGGAAAGTGATTTATAAAAGTGTAGCTGCTCTTGCTCATTAGTTACTAATGACGTATTTGACCAAAAGATGAAAAGCCTTTGCATAGAAGTTGTGCAAAATATTATTCTGTCGAAAGAAAGCAGTTCGAGTTCCATTTGTCACGATGGGTAAAGACCAGTGCTGTCTGAGCTTGAGAGTCAAAATCGATGCTTATCTAAAATGTGGTAAATCTATTCCTGAAATTAGTAAATTATTTAAAAGATCAGTTGGTGTAATATACAATTACAAGAGAGTCCCCGTGAATTACAGCAAAAACTTTAGTAAAAAGGGCAATCCATGCTTGACTTAAAGGGATAGAAGAAGGATTCTAATGGCCACCGGATAAAGCAGATTTGTACTGATTTATGTCTTCCCGTCACTTTTAGAAGAGTTAGACAAATCTTAAGCTCTTCACAGCACTTTAGATGGTCAGAGACGAAAGCTGCTCCAAAATTGATATATTGTCACAAGCAACTGCATTTGCAATAGTGTGATAAATATATGGAAACGGGTCGGAAGTGAAAGAACGTAATATTTTCTGACGAGCAAAAGAACTAATTAAATAATCTCAATAGTACTATTGGAGGGATATCTGGAAAGAACCATAATCTATCTTCAGTAGAAAGTTTGGTAGTGCAGGTTTGATGATTTGGGCAGCAATTGCTTATAATGGAAGAAATGAAATTGTCTTGTAGAAGGCCGTCAGAACCATTCGCACGGCAAAATAATGGTTTCAATTTCCTTTTTATGCAGGATAATGTACGTATTCATACTTCATAAGATATGAACAACTGGTTTGAAGAACAGAATATTGCTCTATTAGATCATTCTCGTCTTAACCCGGTTGCAGGACTGAGAGCTTCAATAAGTCAGAAGTGGACATTAATTTATCAGAAATCTATTCAAAGTCTTATTTTATCCATGAAGAATAGAATTTAAAAATCGGGTAAAGAAAAGGTGCCTTTACAAAATATTAATTATATTTTATTTAGAGATTCAAAAATAAATTTCCGCATGTATATAAAATCCAAAATATTGAATATTTGTTTTTATTTATTAATGTCAATGATTTTTGTTGTTCAAATTATTGGTAATGCATAGCATGCATAACATATGAAATATGAAACATTTTCAATGAATATAAATAAGTTATTCGGAAAAAACTATGATTCCATAAATCATTTTTCGCCACTGTATCAAAAGTGCTTTAATCAAGATGACACCCTCTAAGTAAAATACACCCTCTTTAACAGTATGACGGTTTGTTGTGAGGCTTGTATAGCCGAACACCATATTACATTATATACACGGTCGCCAACACTATATTAGGTGAACCTTTCATGAGATATAAACAATCATGATTAGACAGTTTTGTATATAACCTATATAATAACTAACAATTCACCTTGATTCATTGTTATGTTACTATATGCTTTTTTTATTAATCATAAATATTCCTGTGCCAAATTCTGTTATCGCAGACCGAGTGTTTCTTCAGATATTACAGATTTTGTATCAAACCTTAATTTTGGGCATGAGTGTAATGCTGGTGCTTTATTACGAGAGAACAGAAATATTCCACAATAATAGAATTTTTTGGAAATTATGATTGTGGTTAATGTGATCAAGGAGTCATATGTAAATATTTCTGTGAATTTTATTTAAACAACAATTTTTTCATACGTATTGCATATTTATTAGCAATTATATTGCAGAAAAGACAAAATGCTCGCAGAAGCTACCAGTATCATCATAATCAATTCGACCAAATCACGCATTTTGTGTTTGGGATTTTCAAAATATTATGAACACAAGAAAAAGTTCTTCTGTAATATTTGAGCCAAACTGAGTTTGCCCCTCCTACAAAAATAAAAATGGAATTTAATCAAAAAAGCCGTTTAGAATCTTTGATAAATTGCATAAAGTGCGTGTGATGTCTAAGAGATGAGTTATCGATGAATTATTAGAGTTACTGAGTAGCTTTCAACGTTTTTAAAGTTGATAAAGATTTTTTTTAAATAAAAAAACTCATTTTTGTATTTCCAAATTTAGAAAAGAGAGCTAATTAAAGTAATTCTTATTAAAAGGTCAATAAGTAATCCAATGCTTCATTTTAAAGAAAAAAATCATTACGCTTGAATATTTTGCGCTACTCTAAAACTTTTTTGCATTTATCAAAATTTTCGTGAATTTTTCATGGTCTTAAAAAATTTATACCTGTAACTTTACTTTTGATCTTGGAGATTACATATGTAACACATATATTGTAAATCTTACTCAAAGCTCTTTTTCCAATTGAAACATTCCAAAATAATAGAATTTTTATGGGAATTATGATTGTGGTTAACGTGATCAAGGACTCATTATGTAAATATTTCTGTGAATTTTTAAAACAACAATTTTTTTCATACGTATTGCATATTTATCAGCAAAAGCCAACCAATCAATATTTTATACACTAATGACATTACCCGAATCTCGAAAAGTATGATGTATCAGAAATATTTGATTATTGTTTAACGCTCCTGTAAATTACCGTTAACATTTTTACAAATACGCACACACACACACAAAAAAAAAAAAATCGACACATGAATAATTAGAATGTATAAGAGCACCTGTCAAATGTGTGACAATATATGATATTCATTAATAACAACAAGTTTAACAGAGTATCATTAATCAATTTAACCAGAAAAACCCTAGTTTGAAAAGAAACTCTAAACAACAAAACCTTAATAAAGAAAATTTCAGCCATTTTCAAAAAGATCACGCCACAGATCAAATTTCTGATATCTTGGATAGATACAATATTAATTTACTTTTTCCCCCTCCTCTTTTGAACTCAGAAGTCAAGTAAAATCTAATATCATAATTTGATCTTGAAAAAAAAAGCAGTGTCATACTTCATTAATTTTAAAAGCTTCCAGGAAGGCTTTTTTAACATTATCAATACTTAATAGTTTAAACTGTTCAGCTTCAATTATTCTTAAAAGTAAAATGCTTTGTAACGTTAAAAATTTTGATTATTCAGTATTAACTAATTTTAAACTTTTAGTAATTTATGTAAAACAAATTCTTGATGTATGAGGATATTTTGCCTTAAGAAAGGTTGTCTGAAATATTAATGTTTTAACCGGTCGTTGAATATTTAACTGAATATATTTTTAATAATTTCAAATTTATTATTAACATATATTAGTGTATGTAAAGAGCTCTGTTATAGGATATCTTTGTTACGATTTTTTTTCCAAACGGATTTACAGAGATACAAAATCGGTACAGAGGAGTAGTATTGCTATGGTTATGTGATCTTACCATAGGTAACTATGTAATTTTCAATGAAAAAGAAAAAACATAGTTACCCGGAAGCATATGCTTTTTCATGCTTTTGTTGAATTGCATTTGCTTTAAGGCTACTTTTTGATAAAATAAAGCATATATCATATTTATCAATGATAAATATATGAATTTGAATGTAAATTTTATTTGTAGAGTCCAAAAATTATTTTCTTTTGTAATTTCTGTATGACAACTGAAAAGCGATCATTGTACATAATTTTTCCTTTCGAGAACAATTGAAAAGTGATTTAAGTCAGCATCTATTTGTCTTCATATCTCTGATACACTTTTCAGATATAATTTTCAAATTTAATTATCAAATTTTGTATGGCACTTCTTTAGTGTCTGGGGCACATTTTACTAATTGTGACTTTTTCGTACGTGGGTCGTATACAAATTTCAAAAGCGTCATTTTTTGAAAATTAACGAGAATAATTTTTTCTTAATACTCTTTCTTCCTACCTTATTTTAGACAGTTCTGCAACTTACATTGTCCCCTTATCTGTAATGGATAAAAAACTAAAGTGTGTTACCCTTTTTTTTTGGGACACCATGTATATACACTCAGTTTCCCTGGTCACTGTCACCGGAGCAAGAGCCATTTGCATACTCTCAACTTTGTTGGTCCGAAACTGATGAAATTTGGTGATAAAGGCTTTCTTTTCATATTCTTTATGATGCAAATGTGTTAATTGAGTAAAAATAGATTTTTACCACTGTTGCTGTGCATACAAAAAAAAAATATTTATTTATTTGTTCATTGACAAAATAGTAATAATGCTTGTAGAGATAACTGGGAACGTATAAGCTCAAGTGAAAATGCAGCTACCACATTTTTACCAATGAAACATCTTATTAGATCTACGGCGAAAACAATTCATCAGTTAAAAGCATCCTATTGCCAGAATAGCAATTAACACCGCATTATTATACATTGGAAATGGGACTTTGTTATTGCAAGATCAATTACGGTGATTAGATGAATTATTTCTCCAATTGTAGGTTCGAGTGGGTTTCTTGCACGATGATCATCCAATCATTTATACCATGGGAATCAACACCGCCTATTGAAGATGAGATGAGTTCAGAGGAATATTGCCTACTCGCTGACATTATAGTAACAAAATTCCGCCTCAAATGGGGTGGAGTTCTTGAAACGCATAGCAGGCGAGCACATTAGATGAAATTAATACCATCGCCAACTTGTACAAAGAGCGACACCAATGATTTTTCCCCTTTTATTCTGCTATGGAGTTGGAGCGGAATTTTCAGGACTTTACAGAAAAGAATTCACTGTCTCGACTCTGAAAACCTATAGACTGCAAAATTTTCACCTTTCAAAGATATGGTCGCTTACTGTTTCAAAATTTACTTTCCTAAGATATGAAACTCTTCTGGCTAATATTGATAAAGAGGTTTAATTTTAAAATCCAATTACAGTAGCAACTTGAGAAACGAATGTCCTAAATGTGGGTGTTTTGAGATATGAGCCATCATTAGGCTGATTTTTTTTTTGGCTTGAGATATGAATTGGAATTTCGTTGATTCGGAGATTATTCGTGAAGATACGAATAATCTTCACAAATTCCACTAACACCATTAGAATGATTATTTTGGACCTAGTACAGAACAACCGCATATCAATTAAATAAGCGGAAAAAATTATTCGAGAAACGAGAATTCTGACTAGAGCGAACTCGCACAAGAATTCGAATAAAACTCCTGTTTCAAGATACCACTGTATATATTTTGACATTAAGTCATAGTGAATTTTAAGCAGATGGAAGTTTCTGATAATCGAAGATGGATATTCTTTTCGTCATCAAGTATAACCTCGAGAGATGATACTTGCATCCTTAAAGTAACGATTGCAACAGTCAATTTTAAAAGCTGCAATTTTTATTTAAGTAAATTTTAATGAAGGAAAAGCTACCTTTGAGAAAAATCTGAAAAACATTACTAATTTTCAATTAAAGAAGCGCGCAAATACTGATACTAGAGGATAAAGCTTGTATGTACTGTATGTGCATTCAGTTAGTACTGTATATAGTACATATGTATGCATGTTTGTATGTACTGTATCTCAATTTTAAAATAAAATACGCATTTAGTAATTTGTTTTTCAAAAATATTTTTTAAGTCTTGATACTAAATTATTCTAAATATTATCACAGATAACTAATACTAATATTATGTTTAATTGATTATTAATGAAAGAATAATTTATTGTGAGTTGATCTTTGACTGCTTTATTGACATAATTTTCCCAACACATTTTAATAGAATATTGTTCAGTACTTATTCATTAAAGTTTTAAAATCGACATGTGTCACGTGACAACTGTGTATACGCGTGTGAACGGCTTAACAAGCAAATTGTTAAGTCAAGGACTCTTTCCATTAAAAATGTTTACTTAAAATTCTGTGTTATGAATCATAATATATAACTTATACCTACATAATAAAGTAAAGGAATGGCACTATTTGGCCATTATTGTGAAGAATTTATTAAAAATTGCTGCAGAAGAGTTAACTCTTAACTGGGATACTATGGAGTACTATCACAGTGGAAGACACGTAGTTTCGACAAAACGATACTACCGCCATTTCGTGGGTAAATTTTTAAAGTTCAGGTGACACTCATTTAGTCACATTTAGTTCACATCATTAAAATGCAGGTTGATTCAAAATTAGTGTGACCAGTTTTAAAAGCATATAACCGTTTACGGAAAATTTTAATTGCTTTACTACCAGTTTTATATTAAAAATGCAACTTTCAAATTTCCAGTCGAACTATTTTTGTTCGTGGGGGTAAATTATGACTCTGAAGTTTGATCCTCAAACCCGAAACGAAATTTTAAAACTTTTGAGGGATTATTGCTCACATTCTGCTATAAATAAAGCATTTAAAAATCAGAAAAGCCATTTTTTCTAATGCATTAGTGTCTAAACTTTGAAAATAAATAAAATTTGGCTGTAAATTAAAAGCTCCAGGGAAAAAAGGTGAACGAAAGGAAGTCCTTGGTGAAAAAGAGATGCTGAAAAGACTTATTGCTTTAGAAAATCCTCTGACTCCAAAAACTTAGCAAATAAACTATAGGTATCTCAATCGAGAATTTCTCATCAGACAAAGAAAAATTGGCTATAAAAAAGTGAAGAAACCATTTTATCATCAAATCTTTCCAAAGACCGTAGAAAAAGAAAGAAAACGTTCTTGGCCTCTGTATTTAATGTTACGCAAGGTGATACAAAACATGGATTAGATGAAGCATTGTTTCATCTGTCATCCACAACTGGCAAAACGAAGATACAATACATTTCACGCGAACAGCGTCGCAAAGACGCAGCTATTTTGCAAAAGGCAAGTTGTCCGTCAAGTGTTAAGGTATGGATGGGAATGTCCTCTCAAGGCTTAACAAAACTATTTTTTATAGAACCAAAGGCTAAAATTGATGCTAAGTACTATCAGAATAAAGTTTTGAAGCATATGATCAAAGACAGTATCATATTTCAAAGAGGAACTGAATACGAAATAATAAGAAAAATAAATTTTTTAAAGCAAAAAAAAAAAAAAAAAAGATTCTGTGTGAGATAAATTTATCTAACTGGTTAACGTCAGAAAAAAATATTTTCATTCTAGAGAAAAGACTGAGCAAGTAGAACTTGCTGCAGGATGTTTAATATCTCTTAAGTTTTGTAAATGAAATTAAGTATTTGAAGAGTCAGCAAGCAAACAACTCCCGGTTGCATCACAGTCATCCAGATATTAATACCAAAGCACCTTTACCGAAAATTCTGAATTTTACCGATTATCGTATCTATCCATTATCCCACTCTGTTAAAAATAACTTGCTCCTCTGCTGAGATGTGAGTAAAATTTTAACTAACAGAACACCACATTCCATGAATATAATTTCCTCATTATCTTTCAAAGGGATACCGTTTTGAGTAATATCTCGCCTAAATTTCTCACTTATTTTCTGAATAAAGTGTAAACCGGTTTCACTTTCTCTTCTACATAAAATTCCGATAAAAAGCCGTAGTCGTTGAATGAGCTATTGAAGCTTTTCTATTCAGTTCACTATAGAAAAATGAGGTCGCTTTAATAAGTTTTCGGGCTTCATTGATTAGATAACCTTTAATAGTCGAACACTACATTAGAAACATTCTGTGCAAGTCATCTAAAGAAGTGTGATAAATGGAATTTAACGTCTCGTTAAATATTTTTAATAAGAATTCCGCACGTACCGATAAAGCTCTTCTCATGTTATTAATAACTAGAAGTCAGAGCCCCTTGTGGAGGCAATTACAACGGGCGGTAGAAAAAACATTTGACGAAAATATGTCTGCACTCAATTTAATTCATCTTCGTTCACCTAAAATAAATTAGTTCATATTCAATTTTTATTATATACCCAAATTGATTTCACGCTCTTTTGGAAACGCGCGGAAACTTGTGGTATTCGTTTTGTGTAAACAGCCATTCTTATATCCATGCCGACGATTTGTTTGTGAAAAAAATATTAAATTACGTAATCTGAAAAAACTATTTTAAAGGAAATGGAATCACACTTTTTTCTTTCAAAGCCTCATGATCGTGATGAATACGATGTCATATCGATTGCAACAGCTCATATTTCACGCAAATAATTCACCCTTTTTTTTAAATCTCGAAAATAAAAGAAAGCTGAAAATAGTAAATGTCGCTTAAAAATTAGGGAACCAGTGGATTTTCAGATTTTTAAAGTAGCGCAGATCGTTTTTTATATTTTTATACATAATTATAAAAGATTTCAAGCGGATCGTATAAACGGTGTAGATGCTACTAGGCTTTTTGTGCTTAACTTTTTAACCCTTTAACGCGCAGTGTTCCCGCTCTGGGAACACCAAACTCTGACGTTTTGACTCTTGCCAGTCACGAAGAATAGATTTGATTTCTATAAAAATAGTTGCGGGTGACGTAGCTCCACGAGAATCCTTTACTTTTTAGCACGCCATTTCCCGTAAAAAAATTGTCACGATTATTTTTGACAGCACTGACATCTGCTGAAAAATGGAAGAATGCGAGCACAGCTGGATAGATTGCCCAATGCTGAAAAAGGGGTAGCCGTTGCCATCCCTCGACTTAACTACCAGCAATATGGCGGGCGATCGAAACGTTCATCTCGTGCCACAGTTCTAGAGACTCTTTTATGACGACAGCTGGCTGTGCCGCACAGCCAGATGTAACGTTTCGATCGTCCGCCATCTTGCTGGTAGTTAAGTCGAGCGATGGCGACGGCTGCCCTTTTTTCAGCATTGGGAAAGGGTTGCGCCTCAAAGGGTTAAAGGTTACGGCCGTCTAATATGAGCTAAAAATGGTGCAATTAACCACCACAGGAGCCGGCTGAAGGGAATGGAAGGGGAATGCAATGGCGAAAGAGGGAAGGAACAAAGAGCGGACATGCTTGTTTACATCCGCGGTGGTCGGTGGTTCGAAAGACTATACGGTACGTGTTTCCCAAGAGCGCCGGATTATTGAACGTGCCGGACTATACAACCGCCGGATTATCAAGAGTGTACTGTATATGTCCTAATTATTCTGACTCTGTTTTATTGAATACATAGAAAAAGCAACCAAAGTTCCAGATGCCTCAATCTTAAATTTATCAAAAATTCATAACATTTAAAATTTCATTAATATACGAAATTCAGCCACTAGATGACATTTTTTCGCCAAGTATTTTTTTTATTAAAATACTAATGCTGTATATGTTTGATAATTTTAAGAATGAGTCATTTTATACTTGATACTTTCAGTATGTATACAGAAAGACCGAATCGAAATCAGAGTTGTTAGTAGGGCAAAAATCTGTAAAGCAGATTCCAACTTGCAAGTTAATGGAACAGTCTAAAATCCTCTTCCCTCTTTACCCTTAATATCAATCTTGTGTATAAAATAAATATAGGTCTGAAGTTATACTTAAAAATAGGCTAAATTTCATTCGAGGGATGAAAGCTTTTTTGAGGAATGTCTAAAATTTTTTTTTGTTTTTTTTTTTTTTTTTTAATTAGGAGGAGTTGCAGACCAGTAGAGTAGATTTACAAAAGCGAACAGAGTTACCAGATATTAGATATTACTTGCTAATAAGTCACTAAATTCAGTTAAAGAACTTGCTCAATCACAACAAAAATGGGTTTCTAAAATGTATTTAATTTTCAAAAATAAACTAAACTATTACGCATCTAAAACTCTCTTATGCAAAATTCGAAAGGTTAAGTACTCTAAAAACTTCGATTATGATGTTCTATACAATTCAAGAGCCCTTACTATGAATGCGAAATCGATTAATCGATATTAATTCCAAATTGCAATCGATTTCGAGTAAATGTCGCTTCATTTCTAATGGTACTTTTTCTTGAGTTTCATTGGATGCCTTTGATTCTTTATGATTGCATATTCTTTATTTTAAATCTGTTCTAAAAACCACAAAAAAATAAACAAAGTGTATCTTGAAATACGATGGAGTTCTGAATATCTTGCTGCCCGCGTGTCTTTTGATTCTCCTTCGTCAGATATTTTTAGAACCCGAATAACTGTTTGGAATTCTATTTACTAATTAAAGGTCTATGCTTTAACAGAAAAAAATTTATTATCTTAATTAACACATTGCAAAATATACAGAAAAGTTAAAAATAGATGTACCGGTAGATTTGTCTTTTTTATAACATAAAATTCAAGCAAATAAGTTTTTTAAAAAAATTTTCAGTGACAAAGCAGTTGTTCCTAAATAATGTATTCATATTTGTTACACTCATAAGGAAGAGCTTCACAGATATTTTTTCTTTTCTTTTTGGAATATTAAAACTTCAGTTTTCAAAATTAGCTCTAAAGATCACCAATAAAAAGCTCTTCTCGACAAAAAAGACGGAAATGTAAACATTATAACGTTAGTCTCAAAAGCTATTAAGCAATGTTTTCAAAATAAGTACCAACTTTTGCAAACATTGTAGCTTGAATGCTCTTTCACAGCCTCCCGAATGTTTTAGAGGCTTAGGTACCATTCCATACCCCTTGGGTACTGGTTCGATTCCCGGTTTAGGCTTGGGTGTTAACCTGTCTGTTCCTTTATGGGAGGTTACGTCGGACGTCTACTGGATGTCCCCCCACAAAAATGGCAATATTTCGGGCTTTAGTGCTGAATTGACGAATGACTGATGATCAAGTGACCGCCCTTAAAAATTGTTCTTTCGCATGCAGCAGATACACATTCTAATTTAAGTGCCTTAAAAGTCTGCGGTTTAGGAAATTGTTTTTTTTGAACTATCCTCCATGGAACTTTAAAGGTTGAAGCACGTTGCTGCTGGAAATGGCGTTTATCGGGGCCGTACCCAACAAAAAAATTTCGGGGAGGTTCCAAAAATTTCGGTGGGGGACCCAACAATGAAAAAGGCTAAATTTTTCACAAAAAGGCTTCATCATTATTGTTTTGTTAACAAAATTTTAAATTTCGGGGGGGGGGGGGCGAACCCCTGGGTACGTTCTTGATGTTTATATCGTAAACTTCGTTTACTAGTTTTTGAAACACCCATTGCAATTTTATCATTTAGCTTCTTTTTTTTTTTCCTTGTTGAGCAGCGCCCTCTATTGATGACCTTGGGAACTAATTTTGAAAACTGAGGCTGTCAAATTCCATAATGTAGCAAACTGTTCATTTTTATTGTCTTTTATTTATTTGTTATCGATTTTTAGAATGTGTCAGTCTTTTTTGGGGACATGTTGCATGTTTATGTCGAAAATAATTGATTAAAGAGCGTTTTTTAAAAACTAGGGAACCCATTTTTGTTCTTAATACACTGAAATATTCCAGATAAATTGCGTTCCCTGCATAAAAGCGTATTTAACTCGATCGTTCGGCTGGCTACAAAGATCCTTTCTTTAATCTAATTTTTACAGCACATGTAAAGTACCCGAGCTAAATCGGAAGACTATCCATTATCTCATATCAGTCTGCTTAAAAAATAATTTGCTGCTCTGCTGAAATGTGAGTTAATCTTTAACGGTACACCATTCCTTGAATATAATTTTTCCATTATCTTTCAAAAAGATACCGTTTAATAATTATTCATTAAGCTTTCTTGCTTCTTTTCTAAATAGAGTTTAACCAGTTTTACCCCTATCCCCCTTCCCGCTCCTGCCCCGAGAGTAAAATTCCGATAAAAAGCAGCAACCATTGAATCAGCTATTGAGGCTTTTCTCCATTCAGTAAATTTATACAGAAAAATGATAGTTGATTTTAATAAGTTTTCCTAGTCATTGATTACATAACCGCGACCTTTAATAGTCGAAGAATATTAAGTTATGGAGAGCTACTAGTAATCTATCATTAGAAGTGTGAAAAATGAAAAGAAAAAAATACAAAACAGAACTTAATGTATTATTAAATATTTTTAATAAGAATGTTTTATTACGAATGTTTTATTATGTACGAAAACATTGTAGGCCTCACCATGGCACAGTGGTTATATCACTGAAAATGGTAGACGGCCGAAGTGTGAAGGTCTCGGGTTCGGGTCCCATCGCGCGGTCGTCGATCTAACGGTCTGGAGTTTTGGTAGGTTTTCTCCAGATGTAACGTGAATTCGCGTTAGAACCCCTTACAAAGTCCTCCTACCAAGGCGTCCCTCATCTTAGGCAGACACCCCTTGCGCAGGTTTGCCTTAATCACCGAAAACATTGTTGTCGTGCTAATGCTCCCGGTACTTCGTTTATATAATTGAATTATGATTTTGGCAATCGTTTTTTCAAGTAACCTCATGGAGCTTCTAAGACTTGTTGGAAAAGGTGATAATTTCATTAGCATCATTTTCTAGTTTTTCAAACAGTAAACGATTTTTGTCTAGATGCGATCGAATCATCTGATGAAAGATAAATTATACAGGGTGCCTACAAAGCCGTTGGAAAATTTCTTAAATTAAGAACTTCCAAAATATTAAATGAAATGAACCAATTTCAAGTCAGACTAGTATCCTAAGTATATATGATAAGTTTTTTTTTTCCTTCGCTGAAAAACTGTAGCGGAAATTATTTACCTGGAGATTTGGAAGATTTTTCTAATGCCTATCACCAAAGAAAAACTGTCAGGAGGTTACATTTTTGACAGGATGGCACGGATTTTCAGTATCACAACGATGTTTACCTCAATCCTGAGGTACCAGTTTAGATTGGTCGTGGTGGTGTTATTCACTGACTATCGCGATCACCAGATCTTTCACCACTGGATTTCGGCATACTTAGTTTTGTAAAGGATCAAGTGTACACGCTGCCACTTCCTGCTCCCACTGCTAAACTAAAATTAAGAATCTGCACTGCAATTAATTTGATCAACGGAAACACGCTGACAAATCTCTGGCAAGAACTGATTCACCAATGGGACATTTGCAGAGTAACGGAAGGAAGTCACATCGAACATTTGTGATAATAGTTAACTTGATAGATTTCTCTATCTTACTACAATATACAAATTTATTCCTGTAAATTACATTCAATAAATATTTCTTTTTCCCCAAGTAATTTGTAGACGCCCCGTATAATAAGAACACTTTTCACTGTCAAAGTGTGGTCTTTCCTATCAAATATATCGGAAGAATTTATTATTAGTAATCAGAGATATTATTTATAACATATCTGATATAGACTACGCAGGATTTCCTTGTCGTCCATCAAAGACTACAGATTATTCATGCACTTTATTGAAACATTTCATTTGCAACTAAGGTACGGTATTTCAATTGTATTAAGGTTTGACGATTCCTTTCAAATATAATATTCGTCGCTTGGTTTATAATGAAGAATATAGATACTGATTATTTTTATTCCAAGCTCCAGCATATTTCGCCAAAAGTCGCCAAGCTTGACTATAGCAGTAAAATTTCCCCACGCTAATCTTCAAATTTTATTGGAACATAATACAAACACTATAACTATCTTCAAAATGGTAACAGACAATTTAATTTACACAATACACACACTCTAGCCATTAGACTCTATCCATCTAGAATTAGACTCTAGCCATTTACATGGCGGCTAGCATCAGTCAGGTCCTTTATATAATAATTATTACAATCCAATCTTTAGAAACCGTCCCCCTTACTTTAAATTCTAGCCCGTGTTCTTTTAACAGCTCGCTCATTTATTAAAGCATCGGGTGCGTTTATAATTTTTACTATAGCTAACGAGATTTTTTGAATGGCCTAAACCCTGAGTGACGTTACAATTTTAATTTCTTAAAGATATCAATAGATGTTGCTATATTAAAAATTTTTGGGTGACCCTATCAATAAATTGCTCAATCGATTTCGATAAAAAAGTTACATAAATACGTAGAATGCTAAAACAGTTCGAAATACTGAATTTGAAAATGCTACGGATAAACGTTTTTGAGCTATGCGAGGTACATATATTCATTTGTAAGTATGTATGAAAAAATATTACCTCAAAACAAGTCAAAATGTATCGTGCATGAGCAAATTCGTACAGAAATACATGCGTTAACTCAGACGTCAAGTAGAAACTTGCCAAAGTGAATTTAGACATGATCAAAATCGTTTTTTCCCTCAAAGAACTTAATATAAGGCTATTTTGCGATCACAATGCTTCCTTCACTTCGTACAAGGAATAAAAAGGCATAATTCCAAACATTGCATTTGTCAATTCGGAGCTAAGAAACGGAAAAAAAATTATACATTTTTAGTACTTTTTAAGTACCATGTGTATAAAAGAAAGGAACAAATTCTGAATATATCCATATACGAAAAGATCTAGAAAGATAAGTCATGCGAAACACATCGATTATAAGACACTTTTCAACACAACTGTCCTTTATTTTTCGCGCCAAATTTGACGGCGCCAAAGGACAAGATTACGGGGATAATGACAAAAAAGCTGTAGCTTTATTAATGAAATTTTGAGAGAGTCGCCAGAACGGTGGTTCCCAACCTTTCTCTCCCTGCAAACTCCCTCTAAAATCTGAAAGAATTTTGCGAACCCCTTATGTAATCTTTTTATACTAGTACCCCCGCAAACCACCTGGTGGGAACCGATGCTCTAGAACTTTAAGTGTTATTTAATTTTCCTTTTAAAAATGAAAACTAAGTTGTTGGGAACCGCGATGCTTTAGAACTGTGAGTGTTATTCCCCCTTTAAAAATGAGAAATAAGCTGTTGGAAACCTCTTTGTACTTATTGAATTTTGCTTCATATTTATTACTATTCCTAAACTGCCACAGACCTTAATGTTCTGCAATTCTTTTGAGTGCTAATCTGTAAAGGAACTGTAAATGATGCTTAAACTATTTTCTATGCAGAGCATTATTGTGTAATCCTTGGCAATTTTGCTTTGTTTGAACAGCTGAATATCTCTAAGATGCGTTTTAAACAATGGATGCCTATAGACCACAATAAATTGGAATAGTTCTCCTGTAAAATAACTATAAACGATAAAATATATAAAAATGCATAATCTTTCTCATTGTAAGGAACAAAATTTATTTTTTTCTACTGAAAAGAAAAAAGAAACTTTCTGTATCACTGTTACCAGACATTATATTAAGAAAAGAAAGCTAAGATAATCATTCTAGTGCTTTTAGTTTGGCAGGTAACAAATATCATAAATGTCCCACGATGTTTAAATAAATACACTTCTACATATCATTTATTAATATATGTCCACTCTGCTATGCTGAAGCAGAAAGTATATTTTTCCTTGATAAAAGATATAAACTATTATTTTGGAAATGTCAATTTATTGTGTTTCTAGTTATCAGATTTTAACAGAGTATTCACGTTTTAAGTATCTCAGTATAAAAGTTAAAACGTAATTTGAGTTAAACTCTTGGAAACAAAGTAGATAAATAATTCTTCATTTGGGGTTTTCTCATTTTGTTTATTCTATTTAGATTTGACTTTTATTTTATTATCATGCTGTTCCATAAGGCTTTAAAAAAGTATTTAACTGAAATGGCATAACAATTTAACACAAAGAAAGTAATATAGTGGATAGTGAATAAAAGTACGTACCTTCATATTTTATAATAGATTAATTTTCACCAAAGAAACAACCATGTAGTCAAATGCAGTTAGTAAAGGACGGAAAAAATTAATGAAACATAAGGTAACTACTTAACAAGACAAAGCCATATGTTTCGAATTTCAGATATGAAAAATTTGATATCACAGTAGACATTAAAAGAAAAGAGAAAATCCTAAATTCTGTTTACGAAATATAGTAAGTAGAAAAGAAGAAGAAGAAGTTGCAGAATAAATCAAATTGTTATTTAGTGTATAAAAGAGACATAATCTTTCATTAGATGTCCCATTCATAGAATTTTCTCTTTTTTAAATGATTTCATCACTGTTTGTTTTAAATTTATGTAGAGGGACAAGGGATTTTGAGAAAGTGTGAAATGTTATACATATATTTCAGATACTATTTTAATGATTTTTAATATTAAAACAATCCTAATAATATGTTACGACCATCTTCTTTTTCTAAAGTTTTATGCGAAAGCTGTAAAAATAAAAGAAAATTGTATTACATTGAATGCAAGGGCATTACTTGTTACATTTCTTTAAAATGATCCATATACATTGTTTATAATGCAAATTTTGTTATAGTCAATGAATATTTACTGCAGCTAGATAATCCAGACAAATCTAGTGACAGACTGAAATCATTAAATCTTTTCAACTTCGTGTTCACATTTAAATCCTATTTCTGAATAAATCATATTTCTGAAATAAAATTTAAGATAAAACTTGAATTCACAGCATACATGCATGTGCATTGAAAATATCCGCCAACAAGTACGATATGATGATGCATTAGACTGTTAACTATTAATACAAGTTCAGCTTGAAAGCAATAGTCTCATCAATAAGAAATTGCAATTTTTTGTCTATCACTTTCCATTAATAAAGCTTATTTAAAGATAATTTACTACCTATCTCAGAGGAGAGTTAATTTTCAACAGCATCTCATTTCCCGAATGTGATTTTTTCGTCACCTTCCAGTACAGTGACTTCCTATAATTATGTACCAGATGTTCGCTTCTCTTTTCTTTTTTTCTTTTTTTGTAAGTGAAGCTAATTTTGCTTTTAACAGCATAAACTGTCTATTGAGTGGTTTGGTCATGAAGCAACTCACTGAAAGACCGTATTAAAAAAAAATCGTAGAAATTGAACTTATTTTATTATTTTTTGAAATTGTTAAACCTATAAAGACATTAATTTTTGTAAAAAAAAGAAACGTCATATAAATTACTAGTTTTTTAAGTGCGAAAAAATGGAACACTGCTATTATTTTTAAGCGTGATTTGTAATTATAATTTTTAATTATTTAAAGCTTTAAGTAATGTATTTTTAATGTATGAAAAAAGGAAAACTCAGTTACAATACATCTAAATTTCTAAGTTTACCATAAATAAATGGGGAACATTATGAACGTATTAATTTATTATTCAGAAATGTTGACAGATACATGCAATCGGATCTCGTTATACCAACTCCCTGTTTCCACTGCACTTCATGACAGTTTTTCAAAGTATCGATTTTGTGCGCATGCAGCTCCGGTTATCAGGACCCTCTGTATAAGAGGTTTTTATCTCTGTGTGTATGTGTTTAGTACCGAGAGTGTCAAAACACGAAGTTCGAATGTAATAAAAAAAGTCACTTTTACACAAATGTTTTTTTTCCGTGTGTGGAATACAAAGTCCGAAAACACAAATTAAAGACAAACAGTCAACATTACACCCTAATTGATATATTGCTGCTATGCTATTAATTGTTCTATGCATATATTAAAACATATACGGGATAGCGAAGTAAGTTATGCTTGAGTTATCTTGTACAGAAGTTAGTTCATACATCAGCCCGTGTATGAGGGAGGACAAGAAAGGACGGGTTTAATGCATTTAAAAGGTTAATAAAGCAAATGAGACTTCTAATGTTGATAAAGTATTCTAAATGATTTGCAACACATTTATAGAGCTGAAGAAATCTTTAGAAAATCACTGAAATGTTTCAAATAATGTTTCAGTGATTTTTAAAAATAGTTTCAGAATATGTGAGAATTCCTGAAACCTCTATATCACGAAAAAAAAAAAAAAAAAAAAAAAAAAAAAAAAAAAGCTCTTATTGAGTTTAATATGCAAAAAGGCTAACTCAAGCGAATTATTATTATTTACTTATTAATTATTAACGTGCACGCGAGTTAGATGAAATCACTAAATATCTGCTGAACATAGACTTTAGAAGATAATTTGCAGAATTTGCATAACTTTAAAATTAGATAGACGTCAAATATACTTTTCAAGAATTTAAAAATATTTCTTCATCTAATAAACCTCAAAGCATCACGGTTCCCTAAAAAATTCCTATATCTTTGAAAAAGTTATAAATCGTATTCTTAGCATCATGCTTTCTTTTTTTTTATCAAGCAATGTCATTGATTAAATTACATGATCTATAAAAGGATAATTTGTTGCTATTTCGTTAATTACATTATTTTCAAGGCAGCTTAAGACCAAAATATCTTCTTCAAGCTAGTATGTCGGATATTGAAAGCTAAGCCCACTTAATAATTGTCTTCTAATACAAAGAAGAAAGATGGAAACAGTAAAAACAATATTCCTGACTAATGTTTCTTAGATTTAATGAGATTTTCGCTGGAAGACAGTAAAATACTGGAAGTTAAATACATTATAACTGCCAGATTTCCCGTATGTGTTAATCAAACAGTTGCTAAGCTCTTTGTTTTTCAAGATAAACAAGAGTTTTGTTAAGTACCATCAACTGTACGTTTTTCTGTTACTAGACGTTATTAACTTGCGTTGATAAATAGACGATGCAAACTGATTTCACGTTCGTTTCTCTTGTAAACTTAGATAAATAAAAAAGAACAAATTTCTTTGCTGTAAATTTCTTGTCTTTCTTTTTGTACTATTGAAAGTATCAGAGTACTTAAGGGTATTGACTAATGAGTCTGTCTATTAATTTGTTGTTTGAAAATGTATTTATGTTATAATTTTCTGCATTGATATTTTAAAGCTTATTCTCAGCATTAGTAACTACTAAACTATTACAGCTAAATCAACAAAGCACTAAAATGCACTATAATTTAGGTATAAAGGGAAAATATTTCTTGAATCTTTACAAATAAAAATGAAATTCTGATTGTCAGTTTGTGGATTTGTTTAGCATGCAAATCAACAAAAATGGACCTATCAGCCTGTAATTTTGCACAAATGTGTAAAATAATAGAGAATAAATGATAGTTCACTTTAAAACTTTGAAAGTCCACCCGTTCCGGAGTTTAAGATATTTTTTAATGTTTTCCAAGCAGAAAACTTTCCGTAGTTGTAATCCCTGTAGCTACCCTTCCTTATCCCTGCCCTCTGCCTTACAGCGATATAAAATCAGGAATATCCTATCTCGTACAGGACCATTGGATCAGCGAATGGAATAGAGAAATAGACAATAAAGTGTATCAGATACACCCATCTCTCAACTACTGGCCCTCTCATCCCAATCGCAAGCATGATGTCATTCTGACACGTCTCCGCATCGGACACACGAAACTAACCCATAAACACCTACTTCGAGGTGAACCTGCTCCGAAGTGCCCCCATTGTCATACTGACCTCACCATTCGTCATCTTTTAACCTCATGCTCTGCTTTTAATAGTTTTTACCAAGTACTTTTTAACTGTTCTCATCCCAAACTTGACGATATTTTGGGTGAAACCCCGCATCGGAATCTGTTTGCCTTTCTTAGACGTACCAATATTTTTTATTCAGTATGAAGTATCCAACTTTGATTGACTAGTATCAGAATGGGGGCTCCCATCCAGATGTCTTTTGTTCCACTTTTATCTACTTTTAACACTCATTGAATTTCACTTTTCACCTTTTTAGTCTTTACATTTTAGCTTTTACTAGGTTTTTGTGACACCTTTTTACCTGGATGCATCATTATATGGTTTTAACTCATTGTCTGGCACATCATGTCCTTTTTGGACCTTGTGCCAATAAACACCAACAAACCAACCTGTACTGAAAAAAGTGTGAAATAAGCATCGTGGTTGCCATGTGTGGCGTAATTTGTCGAAAAAAATATTTTAAATTCTTAAAGTAAAAGTAAAAGAATAATGATGATTCTTTTTTTGTTAGTTTATATTTTTAAGGTTATTTTTTTTAAAAATTGTAATATCGTGTGCATGGGAAATCGGAGCAGGAATGAAATGCTTTATACGCAAAACAATAAGGATTGTTTGCTTCCGAGGCTAATATGTAAAATTGTTAAGTTTGGCGAAAAATAAAATAGCTGATATGCCGATTTTGAGAAAGTGAGTTCCAATGGTTTGTACAGTTTTAGGCTTGGCGCAATTTACTGAGAGCTAAAGGAAATAGCATCTTTAAAAACATGTGTATAGGTTTTATTAAAATACAGCGTTCAATTTTAATTATCCGTCCAGAAATAATGCAGTAATTAAGGGATTTCAAGCGATCTATCTTCAGAATTCTCGCCAAATTGAGTAAATTGATTTAAGTTGGGGGAATTCCGCCACATTTCAGAGATTTGAAATCTTTGCATTTAGTACATCGGAGTTAACGATGAATAAAACACGTTATACGTCGTTGATAATTTAAAAAATGCTGCAACTTTGCTGCAATAAATGCCTGCTTTACTTTTGGCGATCGAACCATATAAGTGTCAGATATTTCCCATTTAGATTGCTGTTAAGTCAATGCTTCGCATGATTCCCTGAAAAAAAATCTTGCAAAATGGTGTATGTTAGCACTTTGGCGAGACTTAGATTTGAAACTGGATATTATTTGAGACTGGTATTTATGATAACACTGGTTTCATGTCCCCGCTAGTTACAAATAAATGCTCTGATATAATTAGGGATGGACGCAGAGACGAAAAATAGGGGTCTCGCAAAACAAACTAAAAGCTTTGCCCCGTCTCGCAAAATCCCTATATCGAAATGTTAAAAATGTCTCTCATCCATCCCTAGATATAAGCATTCAAGGCCGTGCCCAAGGGATGTACTCCGAAATTAAAAATTTTGTTAACAAAATAATTATGATGATGTCCTTTTGTGAAATACTCTTTCATCGTTTGGTCCCCCACCGAAATCTTTGGACCCTCCCCGGAATTATTTCCTGGGTACGGCCCTGTAAGTATTAGGAAGATAAATACTGAAATACTGTATAGCAAGTTACTTGAAACATTGAGGTATGAAATTAACGATTGAATGTTAAATAATATAATTGAAATATTATTATCCTTCATAATATTATTATTGTCGACCGAACCATTTCATCTCACTTTGCATCGTGATTAAATAATTATTTTCAGGGGCTTCCCGACACGGTAAGCAAGGTAAGCATCGCATCGGACGCCGTCTCTTAAAGGGCGCCATTTCAAACTCAAAAGCTTGAAAAAAGTATAAAAGGGGGTGCATTTTTTACGTTTGCAGGGGGTGGGGCACGTATCCTGGGGCTGCCCCTGATCATTTTTATGTTTTTATAACATCTTTCATATGGTGAGATATGAAAATTGTCTATGTGAGATATGGAAAAAGTTTTCGAAAGAGGGATCCCCCAATGAAGCTTTTGCCCGGGGCCCCCCACTCTGCAAATGGACCCCTGGGCCAGTGCGATAATATGTCCTGCATGGTGGGAGTCAGCGACAGGTGCACTAACCCACGCAGCATCAAAATCAGAATTTACAGTTACACGTATACGTGAGTATACAGAGTGATTGAGAAAGGACACCCGATTTCAGAATGACACAACTGTGAAGCAGTGAGAGGCAGAACGGTGGAATAAGTTCGACCCTTTCCCCTACCCCTTAGCGTAAAAATGCCCCTTTCAGTTTTCCTGTAGTAAGTCCGATTGCGTTAAGAAATGTTTCTGTGCCGCCGTTCGCTTGTAACCCCCGTTTACTTATGACTTACCACGAAGTCACGAGCACGCACACGTTTAATACTTATTTCCAGTTCTACCTGACCTGTAAGGCAGGGTTCCATGATTGAAACAGCTTATGATGAATATAATGGAGTTGAAGAGGACAACATTTTATCGTTAAAAAGTTCTTGTTAAAATTTCTGGTGGCCTGATGATTTCTATAGATTTTTGAAAAATGTTTTGAGTTTTCTCATTTAAACTTAAAAGAAAGCTTGAATCGGGGAAGAGGACACGAATAAGGGTTAGGAAAGGGTATGAATCACCGCCCGGTTTGCGTAGTGGTTAGAGAGCCATTCTACCACACCACCAGTAGCGGATTCAGGGGAGGGGCTAAGGGGCTTCAGCCCCCTACTAAAGGGTAACATTCTGCTCCATTATGCACTTTGTATATGTAAAGTGATCTTTTTTAATCCCTTAGCCCCTCCCAAAAGTTTTTTACATTGGTTTAGTCTAAAATTTTGCTTTTGTATATTTTGTTTGGGTAAAATAAGTTTTTTTCAAAATTTAGCCCCTCCCAAAAGAGAATTTCTGGATCCGTCACTGCACACCACGGGTCCGGGTTTGATTCCCGGTACAGGCTTGGGTGTAGTTCCTGTCGCCATTCATTCGTTAAAAAAAAGCCTGACAATCAAGTCAAGTTGATTTTGAAGATGAATAAGTTCTAATTAGTTAAACACACACACACACTCAGGCTACATTCATGAGCAGAAACCAAACATTTTTTGCATGCTTTATTAGAGCAGCAGTTCTAGCACAAGTGATACGGAAACTAAAAGTTGATCTGCGATTTCACACTACCCGGCCTTAATGTCAGGCGCATGGGAAAACAAGATACACAGATAAAAAAAGAAGATATTAATGACTATATCATTTTATCTCTCGCCCCCTTTATTGAAAATTGTGCGAAAAATGTGTCCAAAAAATGTGACATAAAAAATGTGACATAAAAGTATGCGACATAATTTTACATATATTTAAATACTATTACTTCACAACAGCTTTAATCTATCGTTACAATATTTCGTAAGCTGTAGAATAGGCATCACATGTATTTTTTACATATATTTAAATACTATTAGTTCACAACAGCTTAATCTATTGTTATAATATTTCGTAAGCTGTAAAATATGTATCACATGTATTTTTCTATAAATAGGTTACAATCATAAAAATTTCAACATAGGGTTACCAGGCGAAATACGCGCAAGATGAAAGATAAAATGACACAGTCAATATCGTTTTAATGTGGCAATAATGAAACTAAAAATATAGGGGGATCAGGGGGGTCTCCCCCTGATGAGGTTCGAACAGCCGAGTTTATATATATATATATATATATAGAGAGAGAGATAGATATAGATATATGTGTATAAATCTCTTATATATGTATCGGGTTATTTTTTAATTTATTTATTTAATAAGAAATTTTTTTTTCCACTCGTACTTATACGAGATTGCGATGTTTCTCTATCCGCACGTGACTTTAAAAGAGTTGTTTCCTTCTTGTTTTCCGTTATCACTTTAATGGCAATCACGAAAATGTGCAACAAAGCATTCAGCGCCTGAAAAAAAGGATTTTTTTTAAAAATCGTGGCCTCTTTTATTGTACTTTTACATAGCTTAAAGGATAAAAGAAATTGATGAAGTCTTCTAACATGTTTAAATATAAAAAATACATGATTTAACAAATCAAGATTGATAACATTTGGGAGGGGCCCAGACCCCTTGGATCCATCTCTTGTATGCATCACTTGTGCGAGTGATTAGATAGGTCAGAGGTAGATAAATGCTACTTGTTCTAAAAACTATAATAGTCCGGTTTGTTTCAAAAGTCTATCAAATTTTAATTTAAAAAAATCATTTCTAGATTTCATTTTGTTATGCCGTAAATAATTCGAGGGTACAGTGCAAAGTGCTAAAAAGAAAAAAAAAACTTAGTCTCATAACAGAACAAATACTGTAAGTCTAGCTTATTCTCTGATTATCCCATTCATATCGTAAGACGAACTACACAATACAGGTAGTAGATCTTTGACATATAAATCTTAGAACATTTTGAGCCTCCATCACTTCAGTAAAATTGAGCGCCGCCTACCTAGAATGTAGCTCCGCCTGGAATGCGGTTTTGACGAGATACGTTTCTAATTCTTGTACACTATAATGTTAAAAAATTAGTAGTTTGCATTTACGTTTCAAATTTTTTAAATTACTATTTTATAACGCATCCTTTTATGGTTCTTTGCTACTGAAATGGTCAGTAAGACTTACAAAAAGAAAAATCAAATATTGAAGTATGAATAACAAATGTTTAAAACAGTAATTATTAAATTCATTACTCAATCGTATTGTTTGTCCCAGTGCAATGAGTTTCAATCATCAACGTAATAGCTGAGTTATACGCATTTCATTTATATGCATATTCATTCAGTCGCATAAAATTAGACTGTCAATGAACTTTTTCAACGAAACTGATAAAGTTAAGAGAAATGTTGTTTCACCAACTGCTAATTAGGGATTTTTTCATTTTCGTAAGGATATTCTAGAAAAAATATGTTGAAAAAAGACTTAAGTTTACGGAAAAGCCGTTTTTTAACACTTCCTTTTAAAATTGCTTGTTAAAAGTATTTTTCGGGTTGACTAATGCGCTGCGCGGGAAAGGCTCCGCCCCTGTAATAAAAATAAGATGACCAGTGAAATAATCTCATCAGGAATAAACATTCGAAATTAAATTAAGCGAGAGCAATCCACGAATGCATTAAAAAGAAATAGAAAATGAAGGAAAATGATAATTCAAACAAGAGGTCTTCAAAAACCGAGAGTTTATATTATATGTGTTTCAATGCAGAGGCGGACTCAAGGTAGGCGGTACACTCAAGGTAGGCGGAGATGCAACTTCAGTTCTGGTTACTCTTTGTTGAAAACAAGTCTGTGCTTAAAAAGTCAAACTTACATTGTGTTTAAAAAGGAGTAGCAAACATCGGTTGGATTGATATAGGCCAGGGGTGGCGAAATAGATGGCCATAGATGCCATGGATGGCCGTGCCATAGATGGCACACGACACAATATTTTGGGCACTCCACCGATCAAAACGGTTTGCATTTTAATTAAAAATAGCAAAGTTCACTATGAAGTATCACGATTGAACGGTTACTAAGTCAAAATTATTTGACGGCACGCCTATGGTCTCATTGAACATTTCTTTAGAAAAAATGGCGCGTTGATCCATAAAGGTTCGCCACCCCTGATATAGGCTCTCCGTCGTTCGTCTTCTATATTGCGCGACCGCGTCACATTCTCACTCGAAAATCTTCCTACGTGCAATTTTGTTTCGCGATTTGTGATGGGCTTCAACAAATACTATTCCAATTAATCGATAATTAAATCCATTCGAGACAATCGATTTTTAAAAATCCATTCGAACGTTCAGCACGTAGCATGCGAATAGCACATGCAGCATTCGAACATTCGAGTAGTGAAACGATTAACCGCTATTAATCGTGAATACGATTCGAATATTCGAATTGTGAAATTGCGATTAATCGCGATAAATCGTCCCACTGTTCGAATGTTCGAGTAGTGAAATCGCGATTAATAACGAATAGTATTCGAAAATACGAATAGTGGAATCGCAATTAACCGTGAACGCCATCCGAATAGACAAATAGTGAAATCGCGATTAACCGCGAATGATGTTCGAATATTCACAGCGTAAAAGCAGAATTACCCGTGTTCGAATCTTCAAATAGAGAAATCGTGATTAATCGTCAATACTATTCGAACAGTGAAATTGAGATTGATCTTCGAATAGAAGGCCATAGCTATAGACAGTTGTTTGATTGTTAGTTTATTGATTCTTAGCATGTATGAAAAATTTCATGTTAATTAAATGCCTGAAAGTGAAAATTTAATTTTAATATTACATTACATTCATTCATACATGCAGATGAGAGATAAAAAAAAGTGTATTTAAAACAGTGCGTCAATATTAATGCAATTTTGTGAGATCCTGTAAAAGAACTTCAATATTACTAGCTGCTACCCGCGACTTCGTCCGCGTCCGGCTTTAGAATTTGTTCCAGAGAGAAATGAAGCATGTGTTAATAACAAATATGTTTGCATTATATACAAAATTGACTGTACTTAAATGTTAGTTACTTTTCACTCATTTTAAATGAAGTATAGCATGGTAGTATACTTCATTTAAAATAAGAGAGTATGCAGAGTTACTAAATTTAGATTTTAAAAATTTTTTTTTTTTTTACGCATTTGGCGAATAATGCCAGTTACTGCAATATTTGCGGACTATTTTGACTTTGTGGCCGATTTTTCTTCTTGTCAAAGAAATATTTATGCTATTTGCATGAATTTTAGTATATGTCAATCAGGAACATTTCCCAATTTTTAAATAACCAAAGGATTAAAATACCACTTATAATAATAATCTTGAATTTCTTAGTTTATTTCTGTAATAAGTTTTAATCAAAATATCGCTCCTTTATTAAAAAAAAAAAAAGAACGGGAATAAATGCGTTAAAATTGTGGCGCAGTTTTTACGTATCTTAAAGCAATCGACGTCATAGATTCTCACTTGCGAATTGAAAAAACCGGTACCCCATTTAAAAACACTGTGGATAGGTTGAGAAAACCTTTTTTCTAATCCTTTGTGTGGCAACTCAATATAAATTCTCGTGCCATGACTTAAATATAATGGCGTAAAATCTCCGCGTAGATGCTTTTAAATTCTAAACATTATGTTGCATTAAAATTCATAAAAAATCACCTAATATATGTAATTTCTTCGTTTTTATTTTAAAGAGAGTGAAATGAATCATTTATTATTTGCCACAATACCAAAAAGTTATGACTGATAGAATTCAAGATGCGACAGTTTTAAAATTACTTTACGAACATTTTTGTCAAATGCCATCTTTAAATAAAAAATTCCTAAAAATCTACAAATTATGCTACATATTCAGGAAAAACTGTTTTTAAAAAATAATTTTCTCCTCTATCCGATGCAAATGCCGTTTTGATACAAGCATAATTACTGACGTTATTAAGCATTAGGTGAGAAAAAATGCGTATATCGCAAAAAACACGAAATAAAAAAAATTCAAATTCGAATTTTGAAAAAAATCGCTCCGAGGTGCATCAGTTCATGTTAGAACTTCCTGTATACTAAATTTGGTAATTCCACGTGTAGTCGTTTGTCCATAACACTGTCAACAGACAGACATCTTTTATAATAAGTTGAGAAAAAGAATGTTTCAACTAACCAGAAATAAAGTTAGTATCTTTGAGTGTAATAAAGTAGCATTTTCACAATGCTATGAGACTTCTTCTGGGTGTAGTATGAACTATTAAAAAATTCCCTGACAATCTAGTCAGGTTGATTTTAAAGATAAATGCATCCTTCAATAGCTGGGCGATACGTTCATGAGCGGGAACAATATGTAGATTTTTAAAATTTTTTATTATCACAGTAGCTCTAGGGCAAACGATGCATGAACTGCGAGATCAATGCGGGTTACCTTCGATTTCACTCTACCCCACACCGATGTGAGGCAACGAAATACACGCAACAAAATGGAAATTTTTATCATATATATAGAAAAGGTCTTCTAATCCTTTGGTAATTTTTTTTAATAAGAATTTTTTTTTTCACTCTTGCTGTTATGCGAGTGGTAATTTCTTAGCTTAATAAAAAAAAGTTGTGAAGACTCCACTGACAGTACGCAATGTCTGTCTGTCCGCACGTGGCTTTAAAAGTTTGTTTTTCTTTGTGTTTTGCGAAGTCACATTAATGATAATCATGGAAATATACAACGATGCATTCGGTACAGCCAAGTCAAATCCAGAAGATGCGAAATTTCCTTTTTATCGCATTTTGTCCCATTCCTTTTTATCGCATAAAGAGTGCGAGAACGATCTGAGCCTCCATTATTTCATTAAAATTGAGTGCCGCCTACCTAGAATGTAGCTCCGCCTGGAGTGTGATTTTGATCATATGCGTTTCTAGTTCTTGTAAGTTATACTGTTAAAGAAGTAGCATTTTGGATTTAGGTTTTTTTTTAAATTTATTAATTTTATAATGGCACTACAACGGTTCGTTGCTACGGAAACGATTAGTTATTCTTACAAACAGAGGCGTAGCCAAGGGGGGGGGTTAGGGGGGTCATAACCCCCCCATGAGGAATTTTTTGCCATACAAAATGTGTATTCTTCACTACATTATCACACACACGTATACATATATATGAGTTGCAGTAGTCGTAACCCCCCCCCATGAAAAATGTCTGGCTACGCCACTGCTTACAAATAAAAAAAGGAAATATTGAAGAAAAGTATGAATAACAAATGTTTGAAACTGTAACTATTTAATTCATTATTCAATCGGAATGTTTGTCCCAATTACATGTCCATATGCAGTAAAGTTTCAAGTATCAAGTTGAGTTCATTTATGCACATATTCATTCAGTCGCATAAAGTTTGACTGTCAGCTAACTTTGTCAACAAATCTGATAAAGTGAGAGAAATCTTGTTTCGCCAGCTGCTAATTAAGAACTTTTATTTCCTAAAGATATTTAATTAAAAATAGGATGAAAAGGCCTTTTAAGTTTACGAGAAAACCGTCTTTCTAACGCTTCCTTTTAAATTGCCTGCTAAAGGTGCTTTTCGGGGAATAGTGCTTTGGGCAGGAAAGGCTCCGCCCTCATAATAAAAATAAAATGCCCAGTGAAATAATTTCCACTTCAATAGTGACGGGATTAATGGAAATTTTGTGGGCAGGGGCCGTTAGTCGAAAGATTCAGATACACATGTATTTTACAGAAGTGAAATAAGGATCTTTTGCTTTAATTTCTTTTTTCTCGGGAGGGGCGGTCGCCCTCTTTGCCTCTCCCTTTAATCTGTCCTTGCTCTTCAATATCAGTAATAAATATTCGAAATTGAATTGAGTGAAAGCAGTTCACAAATGCATTAAAATGATATAGGGATTGAAGGAAAATGATAATCCAAGCAATAGATTTCCGAGAATGGAAAGTTTGTATTATAAGCCTGTTTCAGTGCAGAGGCGAAGCTGTACTCAAGGTAGGCGGAGATGCAACTGCAGTTCCGGTTAGTTATTAGCGTCTTCGAAAAAAAAGACTCGTTTAGTCTTGTACACAATTGAATAACTACGCCATGGTCTCCAAAAATTCAGATGTTCTTCAAAGCTGTTTCATACTGCGATAGCGAAACGCGTGGCTTTTGTGAATTTCAGAAAATTCTAACATAGATCTGAGCTGCAAATTTTCGAAGTGACACGCTTGCGAAATTAGATTAAAGAATTTTCTAAGTTTGAATGATACAGATTGCTTGTCTTCGCAGTGTATACGCTGTAAAGCAGTTTCAAATTTGAAGTGCCGCATAATTAGTTTATTTGTAATTATGTACCAAATCCATGATTTTTTCGATAACACCGTTAAAGCAAGTCCGGCTGAAGTGCGCAGTTTATACATCGTAGCATAGTAGTATCGTCGTAGTACATCGTTGCTACCTCAGTTTATCACTTATTTTCTTACAAATTGGCATTCTAGTAAGCTGGACGATATTTTTTTTTTTTTTTTTAAATTCAAGTGCTACGTAAACAATATTTCCCCTCCCACGCTCTTTCCCTTTTCCCTTTTTTCTTTCGTCAACGTTAAGTGCAATAATGCTTTTTTTTTTCTTTCTTTATTCCAAATGCATAGTAGATTGATGTATTAAAATTGGGGTCGGCTTTGGTTTTCTTTCCTAAAACATTTCTTATTAAAAATTTAATGTGATGTATTTAAATTGTGAATTCTAAATAAGCTTGCCTGTTGAAGAAAATAAATACCACCTCGATACTCGAATCTAGACATGATACACTTTTCTCAAAATTATATTCATAAAACGCAACTGAGGGCGGTGATGGATAGAAATATTTCACTGACATTTGATTTTCTTCAACTATTTATAATACAGGTAGGTACGTATAAATAAAACAAGTACACACACACATTGGAGAAGTACTTTCTAATGGAAACGTTTAGCATGATTTATTTTTTCGACATATTTTCCTCGGAAAACATTGTTCGTATTTACTTTTTCCAGAGGGCGTACTCAAGGGTGGAGTCTAGAAGTGATTGTCTTCGCCCATACGAGTTATCAACAACGGTAAATAATTTTGTGATTTTTACCTAACATAATGAATTTTTATACGTAGTATTAGGGTTTTTTTTCAAGTTTAGATGGTGAGAGACGATACAATGCGAATGATAGGAGAAGTATTTTGTATTTATGCAGTGATTGTTTTCGCTTGTAATTTGTTAACGATTCTGAAAAAAGACAATTTGAAGTGATTTTTTTCCCTTCGAGAGCTATTGAACAGCGGTTTAAGATCCGCAAACATTTATTTTCTGATATCAGTGACTTCGTAGGAAAAATACTCATCTCTCCTAATGAATATGCAGAATATTTCATAAATTGAAAAATTTTTTTTGTACGGGGGCCGTATAAAAGTGTAAATTATGTATTTATTTGGATTTACCTTTCTGAAAATAAGAATTTATACCTTTCCTACGTAAAGTTTTAATGTATTACAGTGAAACATTTCGGGAGCGATCACCCACGGTTGCTCGAAAAATCGGTTGTTAAGACAGGTGGTCGCTCAAAAAAAAAATATAAACATTTGATTGCCAAGAAAAAAAAATCTGATGTGGACAACACATGATTTCCTTGCACGCTTTTCGCGATCACACTATCTTATACTTCGTTCAAGAAAGTAACAATAGTTTGTTTCGTTATTTATGGAATTGCCTACTTATATATAAGTGATTATACTGTGAAACCTCCGGAAGTTGGACACCTACGGTTATCTCGAAAAGTGTGCAATTCTCAGACGTGTCGAACTGAGTTGATATAAAGGTATATTTCTACATTCGCACGCACGTTCGAAGTTTGTCCGTTGTGGGGAACGGAGAAACGTTCCGTTCCTCAGAAAATTGTCCAACCTACGGAGCTGTCCAAGTTATGGGCGTATCCAACTTGGGAGCAGGTCCGGTTTGAGGCGGAGGCGACGTAGGCGATGGGGTGACAATTTCACTTTTTTCTTGTATTTCCCAACATTTTCCTTTCTTTCTTTCTTTTTTATTTAGTTATTCAGATGGGCGGCGTACTCATTGCTGTCATCATATAATAAAGCTTTTAAACAGTATTTTTATCACATATACTTTTAGACACTTCTAAAGTTTCCGCTGTGTATTGTCAAGAACCTTTCTTTGCATTGCTTCGTTTTTCATTCTTTTAAAACGTCCAGACGACCACTGGGTGTCCAGACCTCCACCTCCAGGCTATGCAAAATTAACCTATTCGGCATATCGTCGGAAAGGATGGTTTTCGTAGCTGCTGATTCACTTCCTCCGATAATTATTTTGAACTGTCACTGCCATCTTACTGTTTAAAGAATTGGTTTCAAGTTACCTTCCTTTCTGGTATACTTCAAAAGAAATACCGAAAAATATATACTTCAAAAAGGACAACCTTTAATTTTGAACAAAGCCACATAAATTCGTGTTTTTTATTCACCAAGTTTGCGAAAAAGGAAAATGGATCTGATTTTAACGCCCCTGGTTCAACAAAAAAATTTAATTTAGCCACTTCTGCGCCCCGTTGAATTAAAGCTCCGGGATACTTTAGCTTTAAGTTTTTCTCAGCTCCTATAATCGGCCAGTGCCGGTCCTAGCTATTTTTCTAAGTGGTGCAAAAAACAAAAATTCGGCCCCCACACGCACACACACATGCAACTAGAAGAGTTTTTAAAGGGGTTAAAACGAAAATTTTAACAATTTATGTGTACTTAAATATGTATATTATAAAGTAAGGTATTTTGGCACCCCGATAGAGATGGCGCCCAGTGCAGTCACACCGTTCTCTCCACTCTAGGACCGGCTCTTGAATCGGTTTCCAAAACAGGGTCATAGCGAGGTTTCCGCGGGAACGGCCTTCGCCAGGGGGAAGAAAGAAGAGGAGCAAAAAGAAGAGGAGCACAAAATCAGATGGGTCACAAGAAGTTTAAAGTGTTTTCCTAAATAGTTATTTTTTGTTGTTGATCTGAAAATAGCACATCTGTAGGGGAGGAAAGGATAGGACTTTATTAATATAATGATTCCGGGCAGGGGCGGCAAATAGGAAGTGCAGTCGCACCCCCAAATTTAACAAACAATTTATTTATTTCATATTCTGGATTTTAGTACATCAAATCTCGCACCCCCAAATGAAAAACTGAAATGCCGCCTCTGATTCCGGGAGTTGAAGAATTATTAAGTTGTCGTTGAAACTGTAGAAGGTGGGGGGGGGGGGGCGTAATTTGGACTATTCTGCTAGGCTACACCGAACTACACTCCTGTTTCCAAATGAAAGAGATAGGTAGCACTCTAGAAGACAGATTATTCAGAGCATAAATAAGCGAAATTTCTACACAGTATAAAATTTCAAAAGATCATGCTAAGAGAAAAGTTTCAAAGGAAGAAATATTTTGGTTTTCACTTCCTTAGTACGTACACTCTGATCAATCAGAATGTAATCTGGGCGAGGGGGACAAAGAAATCGTCTAAATCATTTGACAGGAAATTAAAGTTTTTTGCAGTTTTTCATCGTCTTCGCAACAAGCTAAATGCGGCTCATTTTCAGGCCCCTGCTTAATTTTTTTTATAAATTTATCCACTTCTGTGCCCCTGTGAATTAAAGCCGTGGGATGCTTCGCAGCTCCTAGAATTTTCCAAAAAGGGCCGTACCAAGTATATCGCGGAGACAGCCCTCTCCAGCGGCGCAAGCAGAAGTGGGGGCGTAAAATCAGCTGGATCAAATGATGTTTAAAAAATGTTTGTCTAATTTGTTAGAAGAGAAAACATACACGTGTCCACAGAATAGCAAGAGTTTACTTACTGGGAACTAAGTTCAGGGGTGTAGGTAGAAATTTTTTATGGGGAGATATGAGTTATATATATATTTCACATCATAAATAAACAAAATTCCTTCAAGGTATGAAATTTCGAAAGATCATGTTAAGAGAAAAGTTACAGAGGAAGATCCCGCTTCCTTAGTGTGCCCCTGATCAATTGGAATGTAATATAGGACGCCAAAGCAATCGTTTAAGTCATTTGACAAAAAATGAGAGAAAGAAGGTAAATTTCTTGAAGTTTTTATCACCTTGGTAAAAAGGGAAATGCATCTGATTTTGACGCCATTTCTTAAGCAAAAATTTTGAATTTGGCAATTTCTGCGCTCCTGTGAATTATAGCTGTGGGATGCTTCAGCCTTAAGTTTTTTAGCTCCTTGGTAAGACGGAAATGCGCCTCATTTTGACGCCTCTGCTTAAAAAAATTTTTGAATTTAGATACATCTGCGCCTCTGTGAATTAAAGCTGTAGGATGTATCAACTTCCTAACTCTTTCGCAGCTCCTAGAATCGAATTTCCAAACAGGATCGTACCGAGGATGTCGCTGGTTGACCCTCGCCAAGGGGCAAAGAAGAAGAGGGCGCGCAAAATCAGCTGGATCACAAGAGGTTTAAGTTTTTTTGTTTTTTAATTTTTCAAAATAGCACATCTGCATTCATAGGCGTAACTTACTGGAGATTAAAGGAGGGATTCCCCCTCCCCCCCAAAAAAAAAGAAAAGTTACATGCCAATTTAAGCAGTTCAGTGATAATGGTGGGGTTGTTGATGTAGGATAGGGCGAAATTTAGACGGTTCTACGAGGGTCGTAAAATCACCTAGCTACGCTCCTGCTTCCAAATGAAACTGATATAGTATTCTGGAAGACAAAACACAGATGTGCCCATAGAATAGAAGAGTTTACTTAGCTAAACTCAAGGGTGTAAGTAGGAACTTTTTACGGACAGGTATGACAGATTTTTCAGAGCATAAATAAACGGAACTTCTATACGGTTTAAAATTTTAAAAGGTCATGCTAACATGAAAATTTTAGAAGATATATCGCGGTTTCTACACTCTCAGTTACGCCCCTGACAGGGATATAGCTGGGGGGGGGGTGCCGTTAAGACTTGGGTATCCCCGAAATTTTGGAATGCTGTTAATTAGATGTCAATAAATCAAGCATGTTTATGAGAAATTCTGCCTTTTCACCTCTTGGCCACCCCCGAAATTATTTTGTCGCTACGTCCTTGATCAATCGGAATTCAATCTTGGAGCATGAAGAAAACGTCTAAATAATTTGACAAGAAATAAGTAAAAATAAATAAAAAAGTAGATTTAGTCGCCTTGCACAAAAGCAAATGTACTTAATTTTGACGGCCCAGCTTTAACAAAAATTTTAAATTTAGCTACTTCTGCGCCCTGTGAATTAAAGCTGTGGCCGTTCTCAGTTTCCTAAGTTCTTCACATCTCCCAGAATCGTTTTTCCAAACAAAACCGATATAGGACTCTAGAAAGCAAAACATGGATCGTGTCCATAGAATAGCATGGTTTACTTACCAGGAACTAATCTCAGGGATGTAAGTATGGAAATTTTTACCGGAAGGTATGAGAGATTTTTCAGATCATAAAAAAATATTTCTACACGAATCTAAACGAAATAATTTAGTAACTTCTAAATTTCAAAGAAGCTCATAAATCTAATTGGCAGTCCCTAGAATCTTTTTTCCAGTTAATTATGATACCCGTACAATATTCTAGACCAGGAGGTCCCAAACTTTTTTTGCAGCGGCACCCTTGTCAGGCTAAAATCATTTTGGGGCACCCTTCTCGGGCTAAAACTTTCGCTGCAGGTTACCTTTAAAGTAATATGAATATGAAGGTTTAGAATGAAATACTTTAGATACATTTTTCATTATTCCTTTTATGTTTATGGGGCTAACAGTTATGAAAATACTCTCTCCGGAAAGGGATATAGAATTTTGCCTCAGCCTCCCCTCAATCTCAGAGAGTTCCTGTAAAAGAGACGACAGGACACTGAACTATCTCGAACTTGACTGAAATATTTTTGTTTTCGCCCATTTGGTAATCGGCTTGGCCAAAATTTTTGTGGCATACCTATTCAGAGGAATTTTTTTTATTATACTCCCTCAAAATTTCGACTTTTCTTAATTATCTTCACGGAACCTCTGGCATATGCTTCCGGAACCCCAGTGTGCCGCGGCATACAGTTTGAGAACCTCTGTTCTAGAAGACAAAACTTAAATTTGTTCATAGAATATCTTGTTATAGATAAGCGCAAGGCCGCAGCTAAGGTGCAAGAGAAATCAACGAAAAGTCGTTGAAATTATTATATAAAAAATTCGGTATTCATTATTTTGAGCTAACTTTCAATTGTTTAAAACTTGAATTTAATTAAAATTAAAAACAACTAACTTCCATTAACACTTTCTTGTCGAAACCTTTCTATGAAAATGTATATTTTAAAGCTTATCTAATGATGCAGGGCCGTACCCAGAAAAAAATTTCGGAGAGGGATCAAACGATGAAAAAAATCTGAATTTTTCACAAAAAGACTTCATCATTAATATTTTTTTAAGCAAAATTTTAAATTTCGGGGGCGGGGGGTTAAGGAGCGTAAAGTCATGCCTGTTGAAGTAGCGCTGGTGTTGGGCAACAAAATTGCGCCCCTATTTATACATATACGCCTTCTCACATCTCTTTCTATTACTTTTTATAGTGTTCTCTCTTTACGAATGACCTCCATCATACTTCCCCCGTACATAATAAATTGATTCTTCAAATAACCTCTATAACAACTGTGTAACAACTATGCGCTTGTATAATTAAACGTGCAAGAACGCTTTGATATTTGTAATATCTAATATGTGTTACGATATACTTAACAGTATTAAAAAGCATATTTCGGTGGTAAACAAGTTTTATATGTCCTAACTATGAAAATATTCGATTAATAAGTGAGGAATCCTACTTCGCGCAAATTCACTTATCGCAGTAGAGTCCGAAACTGATCGACCGTGATAAATGAGGGACGACTGTAAATTGTTTATAGCTGCTTATTTAAAGCTCTTTTAAAGGGGGGGATGATTATAGATGAGATATCGGAAAGTTTTTTACAACCTACGCCTTTAGAATGATTTACCTTTCTCGTTTTAATATACATAGCTTATAGAGAAAGAACATTATATTTTGTTAAGAGAGTTGTTATTCTTATATATTGAGAGATGCTGACGCATGTCAATAATATTTTAGTGTCAAATATTTTATAAATTTTTGTATATTACATGAATCTAAATAGTTAAAATACATCTTTCAATATTTATTAATATGTTTAAATTACTTTTCTGATTATGAGAAAGTGATTAGGGAAGCAAATGAGAGGGGGCGTAAAATCTGTTCTCGCCTACGTAAAAAAAAAAGCCCAAAACCGGCCCTGCTTGGGAGGTTCTACTGTACAAACAGTTGTAAAATAGAAATTTTAAAAATGTATTTAGAAATTTCGGAATTTTTCATTCTTTTTTCTCTCTTCGAGATTACGTCTCACTACTTCAATTTTTACATTTGAGAAAAGGCCATTAACCCTGATATTCTTCATGCATTCTGAATGTGACATAATAAAATCTGTTTGCTCTAAAACTGGCTTTTTGGTTTCTCTCACAATCAAGTGTTACCGCCAACTTTCTCTCCGAATTTCATTTTTATGTGACTCGATCACATCAATGCACAAAAAGGCATAAACCCCGATATTCTTCATGCATTTTGAATTTGACAAAGTAAAATCTGTTTGCTCTAAAACTGGCTTTTTGTTTTTTCCCACAATCAAACGTTACCGCCAAATATCTCTCCGAATTTCATTTTCATGTGACTCGATCACATCAATGCGCTGCTTTCACAGTAAAATCACTCGTTTCTTCGACATGTCTCTTCTGTCATTACAAGATTTGCAAGTGATGTGCACGTGTAGTTGCACCTACTGTAGATTTGCAGATGGAATTTTTTTTCTTTTAATTACGGAAAAATGCAAGAAAATTTATAGAGGGTTGTGTGGTCTCTTCTAAAGGATCTTTTCACATTAAGTAGATAGAGTAAAAAATCAGTATCTTAAAAATTTCGTCGCTAGAGGGGGGGGGGTTGCTAACAGAAGCGGTCTTTCATATAAGTTTCACTGCATATATATGTACTAGCTGCGTGCCCGTTCTCCGCACGGTAGGGAACGAAACTTTTTCTTATATGTATATATAATTCGATTTAATTCCGGTGATTTGGAATCTTAAAATAAGCAAAATGATTTGACTCTTCGCGTAAAGTTACTCCTTACTTATTCGTAAAGTTAGTATAAGTACTGACCTGTGACCATTGTTAATATTATGACGCAAAAAACTATGTCTGTGTCATTCACGATCAGAAAAGAAAAGCGTGACGGCTTTCAGTGAAAATTCCTAATTTTCAATATGTCTCATTTCTGCATCATACTCTTTTTTAGATTTAAGTTATGCCATTAATACCTTAGATACTACATGAAGTGGAGAACCGTTTTATTTTATAATTAAATAGTTGTGTACCCACTCTTCGCAAGGCAAGAGGAGAACATTTTCCTAAAATGTGATCAGAACTGCTTGTGACAAAACAGAATCTCCAAGAAAAAAGAAAGTTCTGTTACAGTCTTTTCTGTTGAAACTACCGCGGGATATATTAACGCGACGTAGAATTACTTATTGTTTTGTTAGCTGTGATGTAATACGGGTGTTAAAAATGAATAGAAGACTTAGTTTCACAAAATATTTATTAATGCGGTATATTGTGGTTTGAGCAATATTGCCTTATCATATCTTCTTACTAATAATTATACTATCTTTTACTGATACCAATACAATATACTGTCGTTTTGCAACAGTTAATACTTAATTTAAAGAAACGGTTTAGATGTAGGCGAATGTAGGCTTTTACTTTTTGGTGATTCCACGGAGATATACTATAGGAGTGGACACTCTCCATAGCTGTAATGTTAAACTTTTGGTACCCCAAATAAGTTTCAATTATGTAAACATTGGAAATCTAGTGACGTGCAGCGATCCTAGCGGCAAAAGAATAAAGCATTTCCCCTGCTGATTGATAACTAATTCATGGCTCACTGGGATAAGTACAGGCTGTCCGGAAACCAGTTTCTCCTATGGGATTTTCCGTACGAGTAAATTTTCGCCGCTTCGCCGACTTGTCGCTTTTACCCAACGAATCACTGTTGCTAACTCTGCCGGAGAAATTATGCCTAAAATCAAAGCTAAAAGTATCCAGGAATGGATAACAATGGCCGCATTCGTAAACGTACACCAGGATTCGTAACATACTTGAAAAGTAACAAAACGCACTAACTGTAGGGAAAATCGTGTCTACACAAAAACCGTGCTCGAGCGAAATAGCACTCAAGTGCTAAAAAAGGCGCCAAAACACGGCTTTTTTTTTCTTTTTTTTCTCGGCTTGAAAACATTGGCTGCATTCGTAAACGATAAACTCGTTGCACGAGTGCAACTCGTTTGGCGTTTACGAATGCGGCCATTGTTATCCATTCCTGGATACTTTTAGCTTTGATTTTAGGCATAATTTTTCCGGCAGAGTTGGCAACAGTGATTCGTTGGGTAAAAGCGACAAATCGGCGAAAATTTACTCGTACGGAAAAACGGAGCTTTCTGGACAGCCTGTACTTATCCCAGTGAGCCATGACTAATTTTACTTGTTTTTAATTTTCCGACCTAGCATGTGAACGAGATTATGAACGCGAGCACTAAATTTAAAATATTTCTTTCGCTTTTGCTTACATGGTTGTCTTAGTAACAAATGTATAAAAAAGGATTTAAAAAATGTTCTATCTTAAGATTATTAAAATATTGAGTTTATATTTGCTAACGAGTGTGCATATCGTGGCTCACAGAAAAGAAGTTTTCGTCTGCCGCGGTATATATTTACATTAGAAAATGGTGCGAGTTCTTAATGTAACATGAATTTAACATTTTAACATGAGTTTTTTAGCGGTAATTTAAAGCTGTGTTAAAATTTGTCACAGCATGAAATAAATGTAAATACTGCTTTTTTGAGTGTGATCGTCATTATAAATGAACACTTTTTAAATATTGCATTCACACATACAACATTCTTCTAAATTTACTACTATTTCTTAAAATACAGTTTTTGGGCAAAATAATAACACGACATTACATACATAATATTACTTCGCTTCGAAATTATTGCCTATATTAATTACGAAATAATATTCTAAGACAATTAGGTAATTAAAACACACCTGAAGACAGAAATTATTATATATCACGTTCATAAGACTATGTATTTCATATTTTTTTGAAGTTCCGCTAATTCAACGATCTCCATTTACTTCGTATCGATGGAAATATAAACAACCTGGATGCGCAGAAGCAGGAGATGCGCAGTTACCCAGTGTGCGTAGCGCCATCTGTTTGCAACAACAGCGTTATCCAACTTTCTAAGAGAATTGTCCCTTCCTATACATTTACCTTCGTGGGTGATTCTTTGCAATTTACGCATTAGCATAAACGATAATTATTTCAGTTTATGGTTGCCACTAAATCAGCTCTCCATAAATTTTTACGCATAGTTCTTCTCAGATTGGTGTATTTAGCACCAGGGGCCTATTATCGCACGGGCAAATCGGGACTTTTCCCCAGGGGCCTCCGGCTCGAAATGGCCCCCAATTTCAAATGTTGTTCTTTTTTTACAAAAATGTTTATGAAAAATAAAACAAATTTCATACATGGGGGGCCCAAAATTCATCAATTCCGGGGCCCCCTGTTGGTCATAATCAGGCCCTGTTTAATACCGCAATATATTTCCTGCTATTCGAAAACGTGACCCGTTTAAGATCTCAATCGAAAATAATGCTGGATAATTCACTGGTGAAAAAACAGCATTCAATTATTTTTCTGGCAACGTAAAGTAAAATATAGAATTATTTCATGCGTGTCGTATGTTTTGCTTGTGAGTCCGTTATTCTGATTGCGTTTCGAAAGAGGTTTTAAACTTATGACATCATAATCACGCACTTTTCACATGCGAAAACTCAGTTATTTTAAAGTAATTTTATTTATTTATTTTTCAAATGGCAATTTTAATAATTGTTACTGTCTCCAAGACAACCAAAACGCAAGATATCATACCGAAAATTTTAAGCTGCTAATATTGAAATGAAAATAATTCTTTACTTAAAAATTCGTAAAAAATCTCCTAATTTATATTTTCCTCTGGTTTTTCTTTTAAAAGAGGGCGAAATGTATGCTCCGTCATTTGACAAAATATAAAAAAGTTATGACGGATAGAATTCAAGATGCAGCAATTTTAAAAATATTTTACGAAAGTCAGCGTCAAATTTAATTTTATTTGAAAAATTCCCAAAAATCTGAAAATTATGTTACACAGTCCGAACAAACAATTTTTAAAAGAAAATTTTCTCCTCTATCCGATGATGTAAATTTCGTTTTCTTGCGAGTGTAATTACCGGCGTTATTACGTATTAAGCGAGAAAAATCGCTAAAAATAGGACAAAACATAAAATAAAACATTTTCTAATTCGAATTTCGAAAAAATCGCTCCGAGGCGTGTTAGGATCTGTCCTAGTGAAGCCGTATGCAAAATTCGGTAGGTCTGCGACCAACCGTCTCGGCGCAATGCGATCCAGAGACGCGCGCAAAAAGATCGGTGGTCACAAACTTGCCTACAAACCTACATAGCTACATACAATGTTTACTCTCGGATTTTATTATATAAGATGAGCAACATTTAAAAAATAAAAGCCCAGGTCAGAGTTTTTGAGATACCCTGTATAACGCAATCATTAGATGATCAGTCTAAGCATACCTACGCACATGCACAGAGATGTATGCATTAAAATTTTAAAAATCATTAGTGCTATCTAGTATGAATTTAGACATTTTTCTTCAAATTTATGCAATTTTTATTAAACTACTAGCAGTCCCGCACGGCGTTGCCCGTGAACCCCTTAAATTATGCGATTTACAAAATCTGACATGTAAACTGCAACTCCAGATTAGTACTCTAGGCCGCAATTGTATAACAGAATGTGCAGATAATGGTTCCAGAGTTTCAGGTACGTACTTACAAACGCACCACTAAAGACAACTCACTGCCGTGGTCGTCACATATTTCCCCCAGAAATATCGTGTAATTTGCATTAAAATTGCTAGAGTTATTAAATATTTCATCCAATTAAGCAAATTATCTTGTAAAATCCACAATTTTCGATTTAAATTTCTTAAAATTAGGAAATGTTAGGTCATTAAACGTATTAAATACCATAAAAAGTACCATAAAAAATTTCATGAAAAGGTCCCATTAGGAAAAATGCGCCAAATGACAGAAAAACAGTCAAACTTGGCGAGTTTTGGCGAAATATCGCCACAATTGGCGCCAAAAAGAAGCCCCCAAAAATTAGGTTTTCTAAGACCTACGACCCATAGAACCCGAGATTTCCAGAACATTCCATATTGATGCAACAAAAAGCAAAATTTAACTATTTAACGCGTTCAATACGAATTTTAAACTCTTTTAAACCCCAGAACAGCGGGTTGCTCCCAAAATTCGTAACACAGGGTAAGAAAATCTCCGTTTTAGAACAGTTTTTAATTAATAATTAAAAAAGTGAATAAAATTTTAAAATTCTGATTCTCAGGTGCACATTATCGGACTCATAGGATTATATATTCAAATTTTCAGAGTTCTGCCTGCCGTAGGTTTCTCTGGAGACCGCACACATACAGACAGACAGATTTACGAACATTCATTTTTATTATTACAGAAGAAAAGAAACTTGCCTTACGCTCGACGAGTTTTCTGTGAGGGTGTAACTCAAAAAACTATAAACCGTAGAATGTTGAATCTTCATATTTAGGATTGTTGTAACATGTAGTCGTGTTCGTTTTTTTGATAGCAATCGTCAAAATAGTTCATACAGGGTCATCCAAACTTTCAATAGGTAAAGTTTTATAGCCAACTTCAAAATACAAAAAAATCTATAGACCACTGTTTGGGCTAAACCTAAAATTTTAGGAACTACAGCCAAACTTGGCAACATTTTTGGGAAAAGTCGATCCTCAAATTTGGAGGGAAAAAAAAAAAAAAAAACAGGGGGAAGGAGCAGAAGGAAGGAATTTGTAAAAACAGAAAGACAGAAAAAGTAAAATAAAAATAAATAAATAAAATAAGAAAGTGCAGAAAAAAAGAAACATACAGCAACAATAGTTAAGAAAGCAGAACAACAAAAGAATAGCAACAGCAACTACAAAATATAATATTAGGTTGGTACATAATTATCAGGCGTTTGTAAATTTTTTATTAATAAATTAAATAAATAATTCATGTAGGAGAATTTACGCAAGAGAATATACGCGAATTAAAAACTGATTAATTAAAAATATGTCAAATTTTTATTCAAAAATACATGTAAAGAAACGCCTGATAATTATGCACCAACCTAATAATAATAATAAAATCTGTGTGTATGCTTTGCAGTTGTTGTTACTGTTATTGTCTTGTTCTGTTTTCCTTTTTATTGTACGTTTCTATTTTTTTGTGTACGTTTTTATTTTATTTGCTTTACTTTTATCTGCCTTCCTGTTTTTGCTAATTACTTCCTCCCAACCGAACGTTTTTTCTTTTATTCTCCCTGGTTTCTTGCTTTATCCTTCTTCTGAATGGCTACACTCTCTTCGCCTCTCTTTATAAGGTTAAGCTTGTTTCAGCTGATGAAAGCCGAACTTTTTTTTTTCAAGAATCCTGATTTCCGAACGATAGGTAGGTTTTATGTGTGTTATTTAACAAAGTTTTTTTTTTCAACTTAAAATAATTGAAATATCGAACCTCACTTTCAAATAATATGTTTAAATAAAACGTATAAAAATTGTACAATTTAATAGAAGTACAAGAACGTCATGTGGCGTTCATATCGGATATTTGTATACAGAGAATGCAAACACAAACAAATAAAATATTATTTTACTGATGAAAAAAAAATATTTGCATACTGAAACACAATAAAATTCTAAAAAAAAAAAAAAACCGTTGACTGCGTAGCTGCAATTTCAAACAAATTTATCTTCGGCAAACATTAATGCCGTGTAATTGCTTTTATACTTTAGTAATGTCATTTGTAACCTAGTTTTGCTATAAACAAGAAAATAATTTGCCGCCGTTCTGTTAATTGTATTGCTTTTGTAGACGATAAAAGTCATTTTTTCTCCCTGAGCTCTTGGTTCTTCTGCCGGGAAAAGAAACGAAGTTAATAATGATCTCCTAATACAATGGCGAATGGACAAAAAGCAATACGTTAGATCGGCGTGTGTACCCCGTTTTTTAATGAGATTTTCTCAATGGGCATGAAAATAAGCAGATGCAAATACAATGGAAATTCGAAGCATTATGGCTGTCGGCTTTCCGGAACCAATTAATCAAAGACCCGTAGTGTCTTTGTCCTTAAAAGTATTAGTATATGGATATTTATATACTTGAATCGATATTTGCCGCAAATTGTGCTAATGTCATAAATGGCTATGAAATTATCTTCAAACAGAATACGTATTTTGGACCGTAAATTGACATTTTTGTGTAGCATTTTAACGTATTTAATTTTTATTTATTTATTTTTTTAATAACATGCGGGCAATGTCCGATTAGACATTCACCATTACAACGGCCCGAAGATATTAGCCATTGCATAGGTGCATAGGGGGCACCTAACGGGCGGTCAATATTACCTCCTATGAAGGGACGGACGAGTTAACACCCCAAGCCTACACCGGGTATCAAACCCAGATGTAGGCTCGATTCTTTAGCCACTATATCACCTGTGCGGCTGAATAGAGATGTTTCACCTACGTCATATTCACTACGTCACACCTTAAGGCCAACGCTGATTTCTAGCGTTTTCGGCTAGTCGAAACCAGTAGGGGGCCAATAGGGGAACACGTTAATGGCCAATTCTCCATTGCAAGCAATAAATTTTACCCACCGCAGAGAAAAAGAGAGATACTCCTGTATTAAACCGACAAAAGGTAATTGGGGACCGTAAATAATATTGCGATTTCACACCTCCCCCATCCATTGTTCGGTGGAAGACAGTCCACTGTCGGAGACCGTAAAACGTCGGCCGAAAATCCCCATTCAGTTACTTGTGCGACCGAAAAGCACTTGAAGTGGAAAGTGGCCATAGCAACCAACTTTTTCCGGTTAAACATTCGTTCATTTTGAGAACGGTCATTGGCCGAAAACGCGGCTTTGTATCCCTAAATATCCGAGTTGAGGTTAAAAAAAAAAAAAAAGGTCAGTTACGTCACGTGCAAATACTCTATATTTTTATGTATGTATACAAAAACATATAAATGGATTATTTGTAAAAAATCGACATAATACTTGTTCATAACGAGAAAAAATAACTTTTTTAATTCGAATGCATCGATCATAAAATACTTTACTACATAGAAGTCTTAAGAAGAGTTGTCAAAGAGTTAGTTAACTTTCTTTCTTGGAAATTCATTGGCTAATTGTTTAGTGTGCAAGTTCTAAATTTTGACGATAGCTTTAGGTAGGAGAAATCGCGCTTACATATAAATTTCGAGCGACTGATTTAGATATAAAAGTTTACTCGAGTTTTTGACTTCTGATAAGACTTGAAGATAGTACAGGATCTAATGCAGAATACATATTTAAAATTCATTATAAAATTCGTTTTTAAGTTCTTAAAAAATATAATATATTTAAAATTGAACATTTTAAATTTTAATTTCTGTTCTCATTTATGTCCTTCCTTTGGCTTTACAAATTTGTATTTTTTTTTACACGAACAGTAGCCTTTTTATTTAATGATTAGGGAGCTGTGCTTTTTGCTCTCTAGTGCTCGTCAAACCTCGAGAATCGCCTAGCGATTCTTTCGGGATCATGGAGCGATCGCAACTCGCTTTGCTCGCTTGTCTTTTCACATAATTGATATGTTCAATCCATGAACCCACTTAATGGGATATTGGTTAAAGAAAAACCCCGCTTATTGTAATGAGTGAATGTGATCCCGGATAATGGAATGTCCCGCTAATTAGAATAAAATTTCGTGGCAAATTGGATGATCCATTAGGCAGGTTCGGCTGTATATGACAAATACATTGCTGTGTTTAGTACAAAAAACAAAAGCGCATTTTATATTAGCACAAATATTTTTTTTTTAAATTTATTAAACTTAATCATGCAAACGTTCAAAATAAAAAGCATGGAATAGAATCACAGATTAATTGCATTAAAAAGAATTTAAAAAAAATACTTTTTTTTTTACACATTAAGAAAATAAAAAGTATCCCTGAGGAAAGCAAAATGTCGATGAAATTTCAAATTTGGGAAGCTCAAAATTGGGGGGGGGGCAGCCTACCCTCTTATACCAGATAGGCTACAGCTCTGCCCCTCAACCTATAATAGGAAAATGGTGACTTGGAGATAAGCAGCCTGCTCTACTCCACGCCAATCGCCTAAGTTTACGTCGTGGGCTCGATTCCCGCTCATTCCTTTGGTTAATTTCTTTTAAGTATGAAACATATAATATACAAAATAATTTGTTTAAATTTCTTTTCTTTCTGTGCTCGTAAAACCTATCCCTGTGACGTCCACTTTATTGCACGTGGATTTACAAGCGGATTCTTTAAACCTAATACACAAATTCGAAAATAAATGATCCAAATACAGCAGCTGCAAAATAACCCTGTAACGCGCGGTGGTCGCGCTCCGGAACCACCTAATTCCAGAGCCTTCCCTGCTGGTCTTAAAAAAAAAATAGGGTTAAATGAATCCAACGCTGAAAAAACTGCAGCCGTTGCCATCGCTCAATTAAACTACCAGCTACATGGCGGTCGGTCGTATCATCAGCCGCGCTCTTCTGCAGAGCGAAGGAACTTTTCGACACAGCCAGCTGTGCGGCCGCACAGGATGAAAGTATTTGATGAGTGAACTGTTATGATTAAATCCTTTTACTAAATAAAAAAAATATTTAAAAAGATTCTTAAGCTGTATTTTAATAGAAAATAAGTATTTACCATAAGCAGCTGGCTTGTGCGGCAGTACAACCAGCTGTGTGACGTTTTATTGCTGTGAGGCAACCGCTCTGTCATAAAAGTTCTTTAGTTTGACCGAGTTCTTTAGTTCGACTCGTTCAACCGTTGTGCTGTTGGTCGTCGAACCCAATTAATGGTTAAAGGACTATCTCGCTTATTGAAATAAATTTTAATTGCACCAAACTGCAATGATTAGTCAGTACAACCCCAGATAGTAGGATATCCCAGTTAATAGAATAAATTTTCTTGGCACATCGGGTATTCCATTAAGCGGTTTTTTGACTGTAGTTAGGGATGGATGCGAGACGAGACAGAGATTTACATATTTTTGCGAGACGAGACAGAGATTTACATAACTTTGCGAGACAAGATAAAGCTTTTAGGCTGTTTTGCGAGACGCGAAGACGCTTATATTCCCGTCTCGCGTCCATCCCTAACTAACGCGTCCATCCCTAACTAGTTAAATCGAGCGATGGCAACTGCTGCACTTTTTCAACGTCGGTTAGTATATCCAGTTGTTCTCCTCCTTCGATGCGAAGACAGTATCGTTTCTAACATAAAATTAGCTAGCATGTAAAACTTTGCGAAGCATAAAAAATGGCCCTCCGGAACGAAACACGCTTCCCTTCGTGGAATTCGACACAGGAATAATTTCCAGCGAAGAAATCTCGACACATATTTCCCGTTCTTCATAAATAATAATCTTAGTCCTGACATTCGTATTGATTTTCTATCCATCAAGTGCTTTTTTTTTTGCGCACAGACACCATCGACGACCACTTTTTTCTTTTCCCTGTTTTCGTTGTTCTATATCACGTAAAATATTCACTTAACCTACAAAAATAAGAAAATGCCCATTAAAAAAAATTCTTACTTTAACAAGTTAGGAAACGTGCCATTAATTTTGTTTTGATCTATCTCTTTTTCTTTTTTAATGGAGTGCTGGACGGATATTTACGTCAGCAGGGAATAAATTATTTTGATATATTTTGTGCACAGTAGAAAATAACGATGCACCGTGAAACCAAACTCTTTTGTGAAAATTTATGTAAATAACCGTGCGTATTTTTTTTTTATAAATTCTAAATGTATGTTGCCATACACACTTACCACACTCATGTATAACATATATAAACTTAATAAACTGCTTTGTGTATTATGGTGTGTGATTAATTTGATCTTAACTAATTTGTATTTAACTATTGTATTGGTGTATATGATTATCTTTTACATATGTATATGTATAAGATATATATATATATACTACTGGCCAAAAGTATTTCAAGTTTCAGAAATCTAATCCTTTTCAAGATTAAGCCACCTCTCCACCGTCAAAAAGAAAAATTAATATAATTGATATTTTTTAATGTCAACATGTTAATTTAATTACTTCAGAGACAAGATATAGCATTAGGTTAAAGAACAAAAATATTTTTTAAATTTATTGAAAAAAATAGCATGAAAATGTATAAGTTATTAAATAAATCATAATCCAATTTTGGCTTGCTGGAAAAAAATTAAATAAAGAATTAATTTCAAGTTCTGCTAAAAGAGGATAATAAATATATGCAATTGAACTAAAAATCATTTACTATGTTGCTGAGTAGCCTTGACTCAGATCACAACAGCCACTCCTTTAGATATGGAATCCACAATATTTTACAACACTTCTTTCGGTGTTTCATCGTGCCAACTTAAATTATTGATTTTTAAAGCTCTCATTTTGTCTTAGGTGATTTTTAGATGTATTCTTTCCAGTTATACTTCATAAATTCTCAAAAATATTTAAATCTGGCAAATTTACTGTCCACTTTTATGGACTTATTCTTGAAACGATGGTTAGATTTCTCAAACTTGCTATACTTTTGGCCAGTCGTCTATATATACATATATATTTACAAATACGTGTGCGTGGGTATGTAATATTTTTAATTTAATGTCTAATATAATTATCTGTAAGTTTTATAATTTTAAAACATCCCGACATCCCTAAACCCTAAACAACGTTGTTTGGGGTTTAATGAGGCAAATTCCGCGGGCACAAGACGGTACTAGCGTCCCGAATATAAACACTCAAAAAATTTTCTTTCCTTTTAACCACACGTTCTCATGTAGTTAAAAGTTACGTAATTCTAGAGATTCAAATAACTATCACTCTTAGAATAACTCGTCTTACTAACCAATTTATCTCTTATTTTTCAACGAATAATTTCCGTGCTCTATGGAAACGTAACATTTTCATGAATTTTTCTTCCTGAAATCTGAAGAAAAGGAAAAAATTCATTTGAATCTGATAAAGTTTCTTCAATTGACAAGAGAAAAAAAAACGAATATTAGTCAAATAGCGGAGATTATCCGGCAGCACTACTGAGAGAAAAATTTCTGTGACCGAGAGAGTGCGTCCTTACACACTTATTTATTTCTCATTCTGAAACGAATCACTTCCGCAGTCCTTGGGTCGTTATATTTCCGTGAATTCTTCCCGAAGATCTGAAGAAGATGAAAATATTTCTTTGAATCTGAAGAAGTTTCTCCATTCCTCACAGGAGAAAAAAAGAAAGGCCAGATAACGAAAATATTCTGAGATCACTGCTGACCGTAAAATTTCCGTGAATTCAAGAAATAATGTTTGTGGGTGTACAACACAACAAGCGGTTAAAAGTAGCTCATTTTCTTTTTCAGGTAAATAAAATTGGTCAAAACGTTCTACCAGAAATACCACATGTCTCGCTCCTTTTCTCTAAAAATGATAAAGTTTTGTAAATTTATATTAAACCTTAATAAATAGTTTATTGACACAATTTGGTTTTAAATTTAAACACCCGATAAACATTAAACCGACAAAACCCGACTTAAAGAACACTTTTTTTTTTTAAACTGAGAAATTTGCTCATTTTTTTCTATGAGTTTATTTAGTTTCTACATAACACTACAATGCAGATGGAATTGTATTATTTTCACCCGCTTTCTGAGGAGCGTTCAAAAACTCAAAGAAAATCCAAGAGTGTTTTCCATTTAGTTTCTTTATAGAATGGAACAATGGAGAGAAAAATTTCTCAATATAATTCAGTACTCTGAATGTGCTTTTTCTTAAAGAGGGTTTAAATAAAATAAAACTAAAGTATTATTTTTTAAATTGTTCGTCATATTACCATGTTTTAACAAGACCTATTTAAATGCTTATTACATTCCTCATGTATGGAATGAACAAAGTAAATCATTAACTTAATTAACTGAAAGAAAATTAATCACATTTAAATGAATAAAACTCAATTGATCATACAAGAATATTCGAACCACTAAATATACTCATTTGCACAGTAAAAATTAATTTGAATAAAATATCTCCCATCATTCGTCTTTGGAAAAATAACTTTTTTTTTAAATAAATAGCTCCTGAAATCAATAAATATATTCGTAAAAATTAAACGCAAAAGCATTATTATGAAACTTGCACAGAAGCATAATTAGTTGGGCAGAAAAAAAAAACCGTCATAATCTTATCTCAGAAGGAAAGACAAAAAGCACTGACTCAAAAGTTATAATCTGCTCACCGTCTTTTGCTTTAATTAATTAGTTTAAACTCTGACCAGCAGAGGGCACTTGCCATTGTTGTTGGTAAGAACAATGAGGCTGTGTAATTAACAAACAGAAAAATCTGCGTAGACTTTCAATGCCTCGTAAGGTTAGTTCTTTCACGAGTAATGCTTTTATACTAATTAATGATTAGAGTGTTCGGGATTAAATGAGCTAAAAAATACCACACATTACATGACAAATTGCTTTTTAATGAAACTAAGTATTTGGTTGCACACATTACTCTGCATTTTAAGAGTATGTGAGAAAGCGAATCGGTCTTGCGAAATGTTGAATTAGAATTTTTCTTAACGTTCTAAACTCTAAACAAATAAGAATTCGTTTGGGATAAAATATTTTGGCTTTTATTATGAACGTCTTCGAAATAATGCAAATTCTTAAAGTTGCTTTCACTGCACTACAAGTTCAAAGAGTAGACAACCTACGGGGTCGGTGATAGGTTCTGGAGCTCAGGGTTGCGCTTGTGCAATCGCTGGATATCTTTAAAGTTTGCGTTCCATCCTTCTGGCACCAACCGTGGTCCCAAAGCCGAAATTACCCTGAACCAATCACAGATGAATCAACAGTTACATTATTTGGTAATTTTTATATTTAAACCAAACATTGTCCAAAGCTTTTTAAAGTTAATGCTGCGAAATGCTTTCCTTTACCATTAAAATTTTGCTATAGGACTTTCAAAAGTAATTTTTCCATCTAGCAAAAGGATTCAGCCATAGCTCTTCACTCACCAATATTTTTCATCCACGCATATTCAAATTCTACTTAAACGACTGAATGTTTGGGAGAGTGGTAACGAATTTCTGTTTATTCCTGATCTCAAAAGAATAATAAGCTCCTAACGATAAAGAGTCGCTAAATGAAAAGGAGAAGCAATATTATTCCACTTTAGCTTACTGCCCTCCAAGCGACTGTGATCTGCTTCATTCCTAATTCATTGTAGTCTACTTCCCGTCTACTTCATTGAAGTTTTCACAGCGATGCATCTATTAATTTAAATTATTTATAGTACTCGAGTATCATAAAATATGTTTTGATAGTAAATCTTGAAAGTAGTTTAGGAGCTTATTTTTTAATAATTACAAACATTCCTATCAAAATTTTATTTCATTTATTTTTTATAATTTTAAAGCTGCATGAAAAATTTACTATGAAAACAACTTTACATTAACTGGCCATTTCCAAGACGCTCGCAGGGTAAGTAAAGAAAATTAAAATAAAGTACGTGTAGTATTTTGGCATCACGACTCTGGCTTTATATATGGCTAACATTACTAATATGTTTTTTTTTTTTTTTTTTTTTTTTTTTTCATTACACGTAAAATTCCAGAAGAATGTTTCATTTCTATTCAAGAAGGCATCATAAAAATCTTTTATAATAAATACTAAATTACGTAACGTACCTATTATTTTCGAAAAAAATTACTCTTAGTGATAATATAAAAGATTACTCAGAAGAAACGCGTTAACAGAGTGCCAAAGGAACAAGAAAAAAGAAATCTTCGGACAGTGTCAAGTTGTTTCACTCAGATTCTAAATAGAGCCGATACCGTATTAAACATGTCTTTATTTCGCAAACACATGAAAAGGACGCTCTTAGACAGGTAAACACCAACCCAGACAGTAAATGAGAAGTTAAACTGCCTACCGATCAAGAGATACGTCCACTGGCGGACAATGCATCTTGCATTTTAAGTGATGGATGGACGGGTGAGCAGCCAAGAGCTTGTTATATATGCACGTTTTAGCAAGTGTGTGACATTTGTTGGAGTGACGTAGCGGCAACAATTCTTATTCGGAAGGAACGGGACGATATTCCGTTTCAGCAGTCTTTCTGGACGGCGAGAGAAAATTGAAAGGAAAAAATTGATTCAATGCGGCGTTTGAAAGTCATAAATCTATTTGAATTCGATGAGTGTTATTACTGTTATTTTTTTCCCCTCTCTCTTATGAAAGAAGTGAAGGGAAATATTTTCTTGCAAGAAGAAATCGTATTTTCGATGTGCTATTCTATTGAAGGTAACATTTATGCAACTTTTTAATGTTTGAATTGACGGAGACAGATTATCTCTAGTGTTTATTTTATTTATTTCTGCGAATAAATAAGATTTTAAAGAAACTATTTATCATAAATGTGTTATTTACAGATCAAAATACCGCACTAAAAGAACCGATATATGCTATTTCGCATTCGAATCCAAGATGCGTAAAATTCCGTGTTTGAATTTGATCTTTATTTGAACAAGATTTGTTTCACATTTTTAAGTGCATTTTACTAACCGTCATCAGATTAACAAATGATGTTCAAAAGAAGATGGTGTTTAAAGGCTAAAATAATTAAAACTTTATAAAATAACATACATAAAAGATATTTGTTAAAATTAAATAATTATCATAATTAAAATCTATTTTTCCAGTTTGAATAATTATTACTTATTCAAAATGAAAAATTTTATTTTAGAAAAATTCAAAGCATCATAGTCTCAACGAACCTTTGCATATTTTTACAGAACTAGTTAATTAACAAATGGATATACAATACATCGTAATAGAAGCATTTAAACAATTTATTTTAAAGAATTCAATAGTTCAAAACATTTTTTATATGAGAACCGTTTCTGTGCGTTATTTTACAAAGCTTTCATTATAGTCATATTATTATCTTTAAACCTATTAGCAAACAGAAAATTATCACGCTCCTCAGTAATTGGAATTGAAAAATTTACTGTATTAAACCAGTGCATTCTTTCTTGATGATGGAAAGAATTTAAAGAAAAAGCTATTCAAAGCAGCTTTAGAAATTCATGAATGTACCTGAATTCGATGATATTTTAAAAATGAGTAACATTTATGTTTGAATTGATGTAAGCATACAACTATCACAAATGTTATGCATATAATTTATCACTCCATACATAAGAATTTTGTAAAACATTGACTGACTGAGAATAAAGATTTTTTGTTATAAAAATAAGATATAATTAAAACTCAAACTGAAAAATGTCATTTCCAAGAAATTCAAGCATCATATTCTCATCAATTCTTTGCATATTTTAAAGAAATAGTTAATTAACGAATTGATATACATATACACCATTCTAAAAGCATTTAAAGAATTTATTTTAAAGAATTTAATAGCTAAAAACATTTTTTACATTTATAGTTTTTTATGGTAGATGCAGTTATAAGCCAAGATCGTTGTTTAACGATTTATAGAGCAGCAATTAATATCATCAAATTAATAAGTAGTAATATTTTTTTATCCATCTTGTAATATATTTTTAATCTTCTGGTGTGTTAATACAATTTTTAATACATTAAATAAACAGAATCTATTATAAAATGTAAGTTTCTAAAGTCTATGGATTGTTATTATTCCTGTTCTTCCATGAGACTAAAATTGATTATTACAGTAATCCTTCACATTTTTATATTCAATTAAGCAGAACTTTTTTTAAATTAAAAATTCTTTTAAAATACCCCACACTACACCATTTGATCGCAAATAAAACCCCATTTAATGATTTGATTCCTCAGAAACAAAAACCTAATCTATAGAAAAGTGTAATTTCCATGAAAAATCTTACACTTTGTTATACAATTTATCGTCTCGCGATCATGAATTTAATATGATGATTGGTAAATGTTAAAAATATTAAGCATTGCACTCACATTTTAGAAAAGAAAAAAAGTGATACAGCATTATGGTAAAATCTAATTTTATAGATTAACGTTTGCAGTTAGGTGCTTTTACTGATAAGATTTTTTTAAAACCCTCATGCAGAATCTGGTATATCGTATTATTTAACAGAAACGGTAACAGTGACAATGTTAGAAAGTAAAAGATAACAAATTAAACAACAATAAAATAAACAAAATAGTAGTACTTTTCCCCTAGAAACTGTCAGATGTGTTCCCTAAGGTAATTCTCGTTTTGTGATAATAGCATATGCAATTAATTATAAAAGATTTACTTTAAAATAATTGAAGATTTTCTTATAATAATTACAAAATGCAATCTAAAAGCCTATAACTTAAACAATAACCTGCAAGAATAATTTCACTAAATAATAGTTAAGGAGCTCCTTTTATTTTAATACAGAATTCCACAGATTCCACATTTTTCTACCGTTTGCATTCTCTTTCAGTGATGTGAACTTATTATAGATTCCAGGAACAATAAAGTGAGGTATTCTAAGGGAGGGATAATGAACACAAATTTTTAACCCCTTGAAAAGCTGGGATCATTAACGGACAAAAGACTGATTGAATTAGTTTGGAAGAATATTTGACGAGCTTGTAATGCAATAGTGGCAATTTCCCCCCCTCTGATCATAGAAGCATAAGCTTTTTTATAGATATAGCTGAAACAAATTCCAAGTGTTAATTGTTGGTAATATAAAGGTACAAGTTTTTATGCCATTATCGCATAAAATGTGAGATGTTGCAGAATTCAAGAAATTCTAACCCCTGTAATTGAAAGTTCCGGATTTTTGAAATCGAAAGTTGAGTGGGAGGATAAAACTGTACCCAGAAGGGAAAATATCAATGCCAGTAACTGCAAATATCTACCAATATTTAAAATCAATATTATCTAATTAAAGCTGGAGGAAAACATGGTTTACTAATTAGAACTTTTCAGCAAATTAAAACTTTTAATTGAAACTGCATTGCGAAATGAAGCAATTTATAATGCAGTCTTGAGCAAGTGTTGATGAACATTTCATATCTTGTTTTGCAAGGGATTGTATAACGTTATGTATTGATTGTAGTAACTTTAATAAGATACGATAAACCAGGGTTGGACGGTATTTACCGTCTGATGGTATTTACCGGTTTTTACTACGGTTTTTACCTTCTTTGGAAAAACATGTTTTTACCAGGGTTTTTACCTTCTTTGGAAAAACATGTTTTTACCAGGGTTTTTACAACCTTTGAGAAAAACTTAATAATTTGACTATTTTTTTGTCACTATTTGAAGATTTATCTCTCCATCAATGGCTGAGAGGTTCTGCTATCGAAACTGGATGGTGGGAGGTTCCAGGTTCATACCCTGGTCGTGCCTGTTGATCTAGCTGTTCGGAGTTTTCCGTGGATTTTTTTTTTCAGAAATTGCACATAAATACTGGCTAGGATCCATTAGGAATAGGAAGGTATTTCCCAATAGGATTAGGATCCTAGTGCAGTCAATCAGCCATAATCCACAAGCAACCAATGAAGATTTATCTGCTATTTTTCATTTTCTCAGGGAAACAAAGTTCAGGACATTTAATATCACTATTTCCATTTCTATATAACAATATTCACCTAATTCAGTGTCTGATTTGGTAAGTAAAAGAATGCTATACGAAAATAGTTCATTTTAAGGAATATAATAAACACAGAAAACTTTGATCCATGTTTTCATCTTACAAGAAATTCAAATTTATAGATAATGTACATTTATCATTATTAAACTTATTAAAACTATTATTATGAGAAGGCACATTACAATATTAATTACAATTATGTAATGCAGTCTAGTTTAATAATTTTTACTTAAAGGAAAATTGTAAATATACTTTTACTACACTTAACTTAATCATTTTAATGAAAACTAAATGCTTACAAATATTATTTGTTACATAATGTAGTTTGCACAATCACATAATGTAGTTTGGATCATCATGATGTCCTGATGATGATATATCCACATCAATTACATGAGAATACAGTTTTAAAAATAGCATTAATATACAGTTTATGACTCTGGGAGTTTATTGTATCGTTAGGTTTTTACCCCTTTTTCCCAGGTTTTTACCGGTAAAAATCTAGTTTTTACCATGCCCTGGTAAAAACCAGTTTTTACCGGTAAAAAGCCAACCCTGCGATAAATACCTCCTTATATAAAAATAAGTAACCTTGCATAAAACTTTTGAAAAAAGTTATATGCATATTGCAATACCTCACGATTACACAAGATTATAGAAAAAGAATGGAACAAATGAAAGACCAATGCTGGAAAACACCGTCGGACATAGATGGTAATCCTCACTGTAGTGCCTGCAACTGTGGAAGGGAAACCTCCATACAAATTAAACTTGACTAAAAGACTGAAAATCTCATAAAAAATCTAATAAATAAATAATAAATAAATAATCTCTCTTAAAAAAAATAATAAATAAGTCATGAACATTACATGACTTATTTATTAGTATTTTAAGTTATATGCATTTTTTGCGCACTTCATTTAATTCTTTCGAATTTGAGGTAAGATACTTATCTTATACTAGCTGAAGTACCCGTCCTCGACGGGTTAGTGAATGCAAATTTCCAAAAAAGCAAGATCTTTCGTCAGCATTGTATGAGTACACAGAATGGATGTAGTATGTTGCCAAAGTAAAGAAAGCGAAGTTATAATTTTCATGTATTGTTAAAATATTACAGGTTAGAGAGTAACTAAGTAATATCATTTCATTCGCATTAGTCGTAATTATGTGATGCGTGAACGAATATTTACGCATATTGAAATAATTTTCGCAAAATCTAAAAATTCAATCAAAATTTTTGAAAAAATGGAAGCCTAGAATTTAAGTTGAGTGACAACCTATCCTGTCAACCAAATTCGTTTCATTCCCTGCAATCTTTATTTCGTGATGCTGGAACAAATTTTCAGCATTTTAAAACGATTTTCGCAAAATCTCAAAATGTAATCAAAATATTTTAAAAATTCAACGCCTATAAATTAAGATTAGCAACTACCTATCATATCACTAAATTTCGTATCATTCGTATTAGTCGTTATTACGTGATGTTTGAAGAAATATAAACGCATTTTGAGAGAATTTTCACAAAATCTCAAAATCTAATAAAAATGTTTAAAAAATTGGACTCCTATAGTTTATGTTGAGCAACCATCTATTGTGTGACCAAATTTCATATCATTCGCTTTAGTCGTTATTACGTAATGCGGGCACAAAGATTCACTCAGTTTTAAACGATTTTCACAAAATCTCGAAATCTGATCGATTTTTTTAATTAGATGCTTATAGTTTAAGTTGAGTGACCACCTATCATGACACCCAATTTCATATCATTCGCTTCAGTCGTTTTTGCGGGATGCTTGAACACAAATTTACGCAGTTTGAAACGATTTTCTCAAAATCTCAAAATCCAATGAGGATTTTTTAAAAATTGGACGTTTTAAGTTGAGGGACCACCTATCATGACACCCAATTTCATATCATTCGCTTTAGTCGTTTTTACGTGATGCTTGAACACAAATTTACGCAGTTTGAAAGGATTTTCGCAAAATCTCAAACTCCAATCAAGATTTTTTTTTAAATTGGACGCCTATGTTTTAAGTTGAGTGAATACCTATCATGACACCCAATTTCATATCATTCGCTTCAGTCGTTTTTGCGTGATGCTTGAACACAAATTTACGCAGTTTGAAATGATTTTCGCAAAATCTGAAAATCTAATCAAGATTTTTTAAAAATTCGACGCCTATGCTTTAAGTTGAGTGACCACCTATCATGACACAAAATTTCATATCATTCGCTTCAGTCGTTTTTACGTGATGCTTAAACAAAAAAAGCGTCACGGACAGAATGACAGACAAACAAACTTTTTTTTGAGGGTCGCATCGGAATCCCGGGTGCTTGAAACGGATAGAAATTGTAAAATTTTTGAATTCCAAGAAATGTACAGACAAAAGTCTAATTTTATTTATATAGATAACTAGCTGAAGTACCCGTCCTTGACGGGTTAGGGAATGCAAATTTCCAAAAAGCAAGAACTTTTGTCAGCATTGTAGGAGTACAAAGAGTGGATGTAGTATGTTGCCAAAGTAAAGAAAGCGAATTTATAATTTTTATGTATTGTTAAAATATTACAGGTTAGAGAGTAATTAAGTAATATCATTTCATTCGCTTTAGTCGTAACTATGTGACGCGCGAACGAATATTTACGCATATTGAAATGATTTTGCAAAATTTCAAAATCTAATCAATATTTTTGAAAAATTGGAAGCCTAGAATTTAAGTTGAGTGACAACCTATCCTGTCACCCAATTTCGTTTCATTCCCTGCAGTCTTTATTTCGTGATGCTGGAACAAAATTTCAGCATTTTAAAACGATTTTCACAAAATCTCAAAATGTAATCAAAATATTTTTAAAATTCAACGCCTATTAATTAAGATTAGCAACTACCTATCCTATCACTAAATTTCGTATCATTGGTATGAGTCGTTATTACGTGATGTTTGAAGAAATATAAACGTATTTTGAGAGAATTTTCACAAAATCTCATAAAAATGTTTAAAAAATTGGACACCTATAGTTTTTGTTGAGCAGCCATCTATCATGTGACCCAATTTCATGTCATTCGCTTTAGTCGTTATTACGTAATGCGTGAACAAAGATTCACGCTTTGAAACGATTTTCGCAAAATCTCGAAATCTGATCGATTTTTTAAAATTAGATGCTTATAGTTTAAGGTGAGTAACCACCTATCATTTCACCAAATATCATTTTTTCACCTTTGCAGTTATTACGTGATGCTTGAAGACAAATTTACGCAGTTTGAAAGGATTTTCACAAAATCCCAAAATCCAATGAAGATTTTTTAAAAATTTGACGCCTATGTTTTAAGTTGAGTGACCACCTATCATGACACCCAATTTCATATCATTCGCTTCAGTCGTTTTTATGTGATGCTTGAACACAAATTGACACAGTTTGAAACGATTTTCGCAAAATCTGAAAATCTAATCAAGATTTTTTAAAAATTCAACCCCTATGTTTTAAGTTGAGTGACCACCTATCATGACGTCCAATTTCATACCATTCTCTTCAGTCGTTTTGACGTGATGCTTAAACAAAAAAAGCGTCACGGACAGAATGACAGAATGACAAACTTTTTTTTGAGGGTGGCATCGGATTCCCGGGTGCTTGAAACGGATAGAAATCGCAAAATTTTTGAATTCCAAGAAATGTACAGACAAAAGTCTAATTTTATTTATATAGATAAAATCCGAGAGTAAACATTGTATGTAGCTATGTATGTAGGTATGTAGTAGGTAGGTTTGTGACCACCGATCTCCTTGCGCGCGTCTCTCGATCGCATTGCGCCCAGACGGTTGGTCGTAGACCTACCGAATTTTCCATACGGCTTCACTAGGACAGATCCTAACACGCCTGGACAAGATTTTTTTCGAAATTCGAATTAGAAAATGTTTTATTTTATGTTTTGTCCGATTTTTAGCGGTTTTTCTTGCATAATAGGTAATAACGCCAGTAGTTGCACTCGCAGTAAAACGATGTTTGCATCATCGGATAGAGGAAAAAATTTTCTTTCGAAAACAGTTTGTTTTGACTACGTAACATATTTTGCTTATTTTGGGAATTTGCGTAAAATAATTTTAAAACTGTTGCAACTTTCATTCTATCTGTCATAACTTTTTTATATTTCGGCAAAAGACGGAGCATACATTTCGCCCACTTTTAAAAGAAGAATGGAGGAAAAATTTAAATTAGGAGATTTTTTACGAATTTTTAAGTGAAGAAGGATTTTCAATTTAATAGCAGCAGCTTAAAAATTTCGGTATGATATCTTGTGGTTTGGTTGTCTGGGAAACAGTAAAAATGAATAAAATTGCCAGTTGAAAAAATAAATTAAATTACTTTAAAATAACTGAGTTTCCACATGTGAAATCTTCGTCATTTTGATGTAATGTGTTTAAAACCGCTTTCGGAGCTCAATCAGAATAACTGACTCACAAGCAAAACATACGCCACGCATTAAATAATTCCATATTTTATATTACGTTGCCAGAAAAAGAATTGAATGCTGTTTTTTTCAACAATGAATAATTATCCAGCATTATTTTTGATTGAATTTTTAAACTGGACAAGTTTTAGAATCGCAGGAAATATTTTGCGTTGCTAAATACACCAATCTGACAAGAATTATGCATAAAAATGCATGAAGAGCTGTTTTAGTGGCAGCCCTAAAGTGAAATGATTATCGTTTATGCTAATGCGTAAATTGCAAAGAATCACCAAAGAATAAAAGACTACATTAGTAGCAAATATCTAAACCGTTTCTTTAATTTAAGCATTAAGATGGAAAAACGAAAATGTATTGGTATCAGTAAAAGAATAACTTAATAGTTATTAGATATGCTAAGGCATCATGTAGTATCTAAGGTATTAATGGTATAACTTAAATCTAAGAAAGAGTATGATGTAGAAATGAGACATTTTGAAAGTTCGGAATTTTTGATGCGAACCGTCAAGCTTATCTTTTTCTGATCGCGAATGACAGGGACAATTTTTTGTGTAATAATATCACAATGGTCTCAGGTCAGTATTTATGCTAACTTTACAAATAACTAATTGGCAACTTTACGCCAAGAGTCAAATTATTTTGCTTATTTTTAGATTCCACATTACTGGAATCAATTCGAATTGTACATGTAAGAAAAAGTTTCGTTCCCTACCGTGCGGAGAACGGGTACGCAGCTAGTAATAATATTAAAATTTGACGACTTATGGGTGATATCAAATACATCACCTAGCTGAATTCAGTTTTGGAAACTTACTTATGGCATCAAATTTATCAGTGCTTCGCTCAAAGATGCCAAGTTTTGAAAAAGTTGGCGAGATTTGTAGCATGACCCAAATAACGATTGACCTTAGGTCGCCCAGATTGTATGGCTAAAGAACCGTGCTATCACACCACGGTTCCGGGTTAAATTCCCGTCATGGGCATACTGGACGTTTGCCCATAACTTCATAGGAGGCAACTCAGACCAACAATAAAGTGACCAATAATTCCAGTCTAAGTAGTCGCCAATGTTTATTAACGGCAAGTACTTACTATTAGAAAAAGTACTTCCTGCATTAATGTTTCCAGCTGGAAAGAGAGTCGTACAGTTCCTGCAAGAGAAGTGAGTATATGACCCATTGACCTTGGCGAGAAGCTTGGAGACCGTTTTGGTGACTTGGCGACGAATTTTTCGATTTTGGCGACCAAAAAAATGTTTCCAAAAGTAACGGAATTTTGTGTAACTCAGTTAGGAAAATATTTAATTGAAAGATAGAGAAATATGACGTCACGACCCTCTCGGAAATCTACAAATACCAGACTCTCTCTCGATGTGACAAGTTTCGGATATAGAGCGCGGAGATATACGATTGACATTGCGATTTGAATAGTGTTATTGCTGTGACAGTGAATGATTTGCTGTTGCGTGTGTAACTAATTTTTTTTTCTGAAATATTAGCGCTTCGATTCGTCGAATGAAGTGTTATATTCGCTTTTCGAGCTTGTTGGACAACTTTAACATTCACCCACTGTGTAATTTTCGTAACACTACTTTGAAATAAAAATGCTGGTGACTTTGTTCTAGACTTAAATGTTTCTTCTCTTTACAATTTCTGTATTACCTTATAACGCTTCTGTTAGCTCACTGATGACCTTCTGTTACATGCCGACATGATTCTGATCTAATATGTGACTGGTTGTCACGATATGAACCTCAAAGTAGATATATCGTGCTATAAATATCAAGAAAAAGCAAATTATTTCTTTATTCATACACTGACAAGAGCAGACTATACTTTTCGAAGCTAAGTTTTATGTTTTATTGTCTCTAAAAACGTTACGACACTTTTTCATTTAATATCATTTCTAATTGAAAATTTACGCAACCGTTAAACTTCTCTGTACTTATCCACTGTGCATTTATTAATTATACATTGATCGGTTCTGAACTGATGTTTTTTATTTCCCCATTTAATCGCTTTATGATTCTTCTAAAAGCAAAGAAAAAATTATTAGTGATGCTTGAATGAATTATAAAAATTGAATGTAACAATTATCTTTCTGTACAAAAAAAGTAATGTCCATAAAAAATAAGATGTGTCCCTTTACTTTTTATTAGATGAATACTTTTACGTTTTTATAATTGGATTGCTATTTTTTATACGCAATTGTCTGGGTTTCTGAATTTAGAAAAAAGGCGGAATAATTATTTTAGTCTCTGCTATTATAAAAATGGCATTTTCATTTAGAGTAAAAGAAAATGGGAAATTAAAGGAAGTAAAACAATACTAATTACAGGATGTTTGATATCAATATGTAGCAGTTTTAAAATTTGTGTAGGAGAATTTTATTGTGTAAATAGGGCAGAATTCTATATTCTTTCTTCTTAATATCCGGATTTAAAAACATTATGATGTAGTAATAAAAAAAAGCTTTTCTACTTCATACATACGTTTTAAAATTAAATAAACTAATTTAATTTTGATACCAAATAAGAACTATTTACCACATCAGATAACTTACCACCATAAGAAGCTCGGAAAAACCATTTACTGAACTGGATAAGTTTTTCAGAAAAGTCACCAGAAAAAACAAAATTTTACGAGATCAGTATTAATATTAATAACTAATCTTTACAAAACGTTCATATCCTCAAAGCTATTCTCAATTTAATATATCATGCGCGCAAGTTGTGCAGGTATGAGGGTGTGTATTAGGGTGGATTTAAGAAAATTTCTTTTTGAAATCTTTATCTCCCGAGGCCTCAAAAGTTGTAAATTGATATAAATAAGACGTGTGTAAAATTTGAATGTTCTACGACAACGTCTTGTGGTTGCGCATCGAGCTTGAAATTTAGAAATTTTTGAAAAATATGACTTCTTTAAAAAATCAACCCAAAAAATTTCCTTTCCGAATTATTAGGATCCCGAGGTTTCAGAAGTTGTATATTGTTATGAATAAGACATATGCAAAATCTGAAGGGGCTGTGACAATTTCTAGGAGTTGCACATCGAGCTTGAAATCTATAAATAAAGGAAAAATATGCGCTTTTTGACAAAAATATGTAGAAAGCAAAAATTATATTTTTAAAATTAGTCCCGTTGAAAAAACGTTCACAGCTCTTCTTTAGTGCAACCACAATCGGAACTACATTACTCAGGACCCACCTCATTGATTTGCCTGCGATCTGAGTCCTGACCCTAGCATCCAATGTCTGCGATGGGCCGGACCAAGTCACAGCCCAAGCATCCAATTACAGGAGCATGCGTTTTAATGAGTAATGTAAAGCCCGACTTCAAATCAAACCGTGGCATTTTATGTCAAGTGTAATAATCTAGATTGTATGAAAGATCATCTGACAGATAGATAGACAGCAAATTTTGGAGTGGTTGTTTGCTGATGTGAAGTTGACAAATGCAACATTGCAGATATTTAGTTAGATTAGAGAACTGCGTTTCCAGATTTCGGATGACGCCTTTGTTCTTTCCTTAATTCGATGATTCGCCACCACCGCCAATGCATGTAAGGGTCCCAAGATCAATGGATTTCGTATCAAACTCTCCTAAATTTCCAATGAAATTCTTAAAATCAGATGGTGACACATGGCCAAAATACGTTGAACCAGGTTCCATTATCAGCGAGATATGTTCTTTGTGACAAGCACTTGGGTGTAATTTGTCGTCAACAAATTTTTCTATGTATCTGATTTTGTTCTTCCTCCTATCAAAACACAATCCAAAGAAAATTTTATAGCCTTCTTCCGTTTCTTTCACTGCGAGCCATCTCAGTCTTCCTCCTAACTTCATATGGATCGAGAATCAGTTGAGAAGATTTCTCTCCATCTGCATTCATTCCGCTTTCTAGATTGTGAAATAAAGTTGATACCAGAGTTGCTGCTGCCCAGTCCGTAATAATTTTGTGTCGCAGACTTGTGAAAGCACTGAGATTTTTATTCTAACTTGGTCATTTGTGAACGCATCTCCCAAAGTGGCGGTAGATAGGCATTCAGCGTTTTCTTCAGTCTGTCTATTTTTTCGTACTTTTCTTTCGTTATTTTCACTTTCCAAATCAATGACCAAAGTTGAAGACATACACTGGATATTGGAACTTTCACCTCTTTTTCCACCTTTTTCCACTTCTCGAAATTTCTCTTTCCAACCTTTCAACTTTTCTCTCATCCTCCACAAACTTGTCTTCTTTACAATTCCATCGATTGTCCCATATCTAGCTCCCCTCTGGTCTGCCAATGACTCCTGTTCTGTATAAGGTATGGACTTCTCTGAGCCACAAGTTCTCCGGGAAAAGACAGTACATCTGCAAGTGTGATATTCAATAGCTCTGTGAAAGAGAGTTTTCCCCACTTTCTTCATTAACAATTCCTTGTGTACGTCTGTAATGTACGATTTATTTAGCTGTTGAACTTGCTCATGACCTTTTCTATCTCTTAAATTCCTTGGACTGACACAGTAGGAATATTAACCTTCATCCAAACTTCCTATATATTGATCGCCACAACTAAGGTTTCCGGCGGATCCGGCCCTTTATTCAGAGATTTAAGTACAAAATAGTAATATAGAAGTACGAGTATGTCTTCTCGGGTTGGTAACTTGGTACAAAGTAATTCTTTCGATATTCCCAGCTCTTCTAAGAACATCGATTTTGCCCCATGTCCTGTTGCAGACAGTTTCACTCTATTGAGAATCGTAGCACTGCAAGGCAACTACCTTAGCTATTTTGAGAGTAAACTGAAAACACCATCTATCTGAAACGTTAAACTTAATGCCTGTTTCAGCGAAATATTTCGTGTCTAGTTTAACCGAAAGCATGTGGATTGCCATCACTCGGCAGGCAAACCGGCGCTAGTTGTCTAGAGCATAGTTTGCGTACTGCGCCCAAAACAAAATGACAGAATAACGTGTGTATCAAACTATTCGTAAAGCCAATTTTTGGGAATTTACTGAGCTTCTCTGAATATTTTTTAACATATAAAAGGAGCAAATTATTTTTAACAAATAAAGTTTGCTTTCTACATAATTTTTTCAAAATACCCATTATTTTCAGATATTTATAGATTTCAAGCTCGATATGTAATCCCTAGAAATTATCGTAGCCCCCTCCAGATTTTACATACGTGTTATTCATAACAATATACAGCTCTAAAACCTCGGGAGTCTAATAATTCGGAAAAGAATTTTTTGGTCGATTTTTTAAATAAGTTATATTTTTCAAAAATTTCTAGATTTCAAGCACGATGCGCAAACCCAAGACGTTGGCGTAGAACATTCAAATTTTACACACGTCTTATTCATATCAATATACAATTTCTGAGAACTCAGGAGATACAGATTTCGAAAAAAAAAAAAATTCGATCCACCCTAGTGTGTATTTTACAAACAAACCACAAAAGGATAATAAAACCACTCTTCTCTATCGAAAGAAAGAAAATAGAAACAAACTTAATTTGACTTTCGGTTTACAGGCGGAAGCATTTAAGGACACTGGCGAAAACTGGTGCTTTCCAGCTCAGGAAAAACACTTCCATCTCGTCTTTGTGGCCGAATGCCAATAACATAACATTTCTCATTTTGCCACTTAGAAAAACAGAGAGGATTAGATTTTGGAAGTAATTTTTTCAGTGGTTGGTACCATATGAGTGAACGAAAGGAATAACTTCTAAAGTTCTTCTGTACCAATGTACAAACTAAACAAGAAAGATAAATCGAAGAGAAACTCATCAATTATAAGACAATTTTAAGCACAGCTTTAAGTACAGGATTCAACATCAGGGGAAAGCAAAAAATGCTTGGAAAGCATAATTGTTTTGGGTTCGATTACGCTATAATTTGACTCTTCCTCAACAGTTGTCTTGAAAGATTCCTATCTGATTCTGATGAAAACAATAAATTTGTTCGATTCACAGCTCATTTGAAATTTCTTTCCTCATTAATCTTACACTGCCTTCTTCACAGATGTTTTTTAAGTTTTTCAAGATTTGCCATATAGAAAAGGGATATATCTCGAATTTTCGAAAGAAGTTTCTAGTTCAAAAGGTGACGTCGCTGCTAGGATTGTTTCCATTTCTATCTGAACCTAGACTGACTCCTGACAGGTGACTAGAAGCAGCAACGGGACAAATTTGATTGGCTGCTGAACGCTACACTTTTAAAAATACACTGGTTTTTATATTAATCATATTGTTAATTAGTGATAATAAAGCACCCGATTCTTGCAGTATTGTGTATTTGTTAATTACAGCCGTATATTACTTATTATACAAGTAATCATTATCGTTAAAACCATATTGGGTACCTGTGACATTTTGTTACGTCATGTCTCGCTAGCCATTTGGAATCTTTGCCCAGTTACCGCTTCTAGTTGTTTTACTGACTCCTGTCGGGTGCCACCTGACGGAAACCACACGCTCAAACAGAAAAGTTCAACGTTTTCAGCTCAATATTCTACCTCGACTCTGGAGGGCAGAAATAGAAAGACCCACCCAGATGCTCGCAGATTTTTTGTTTCTGTCACAATTTCTGGTAAAATGGAGTCAAAGCCTTATATGAGCATAGACTATTGCATAATGACTGACTGATAGATTAGTATCTAGAATCGCGTGAAATTTACAAACATGAGTTAGAATTACGCCCATTTTACGCCAAAATAAAAACTATATGAAATAAGTAACTCAAAATGTGTTACACAAAGTTGACAATCTTATAAATAAAAATGAAATTCTGTTTGTTTGTTTGTTTGTTTGTTTGTTTGTTTGTTTATTTGTTTGTTTGTTTGTGGATTTGAGTTGTATACAAATCCACAAAAATGGACCTATCAGCCTGAAATTTTGCACAGATATGTAAAATAATATAGAATAAATCATAGTCCACTTTAAAACTTTGCAAGTCCACCCGTTCCCGGAATTTAAGAGATTTTTTATGTTCCGCACGCAAAAAGCTTTCCGTAATTGTAACCCCTGTAGTGAAAAAAGTGTGAAATAAGGATCGTGGTTGCCATGTCTGGCGATTTTGCCGAATAAGATGTTTTAAATTCTCAAAGTAAAAATAAAAGAATAATAATGATTTTTTTTTTTTAGTTTATATTCGTAAGGTTATATTTTTTTTAATTATAATATCGTGTGCATGGGAAATCGGAGCAGGAATGAAATGTTTTATACGCAAAACAATAAGAATTGAAGATTTCCGAGGCTAATATGTTAAAATTTTTTAGTTTGGCGAAAAAATAAAATGGCTCAAATGCCGAGAAAGTGAGTTCTAGCGGTTTGCACAGTTTCCGGCTAGGCGCAATTTACTGAGAGCTTAAGGAAACGGATTTTTGAAAACAAGTGCAAAGGTTTTATTAGAATACAGCGTTAAATTTTAATGATCCGTGCGAAAATAATGCAGTTATTAAGGGATTTCAAGCGATCTATCTTCAGCATTCTCGCGATTTTGAGGAGGATTCTAACGCTTGGCGCTATTTATCGTAATTTAATCGTCTGCTATTTGGGTTATGAATACACCTGCGTATAAGTTTTTGAAATTTTCATTCAGTTGGAATTGTGCATTTTTCTGAGCAGCTTTTCTGCATCTAATGTATTACATCCAGAAAAAAGGATGTTAGAAATATCAATTTTAATTTTGTTTAATCACACTCATGAATAATGATACACTTTCCAACTTAATGAAAGAAGGAACGAAAATAGGGAAGACCCATGGATTATAACTCTTTTTATATATAGCACTTTAGTGCGTATTTAAAAATCTGAAAGTGTGTCAGATTTTCTATGATTCTAGCGCTTGGCGCAATTTAATGAGAGGGTATTTTTAAAAACAAGCGTAGGTTATCTTATAAATAAAAATGAAATTCTGTTTGTCAATTTGTTGATTTGGGTAGTATACAATTCCACAAAAATGGACCTGTCAGCCTGAAATTTTACACAGATATGTAAAATAATATAGAATAAATGATAGTCCACTTTAAAACTTTGAAACTCCACTTTATTTCCGTTCCCGGAATTTAAGAGATTTTTTATGTTCTCCACGCAGAAAGCTTTACGTAATATTAACCCCTGTAGTGAAAAAAGTGTGTGAAATAAGCATCTTGGTTGCCATGTGTGGCGATTTTGCCGAATAAAATGTTTTAAATTCTTAAAGTAAAAATAAAAGAATAATAATGATTTTTTTAGTTTATTTTTTTAGGTTATTTTTTTAATTATAATATCGTGTGCGCATAAGAAATGAGAGCAGGAATGAAATGTTTTATACGCAAAACAATGAGGATCGAAGATATCCGAGACTAATATGTAATTTTTTTTAGTTTGGCGAAAAAAAAAATGGCTGCTAGGCCGATTTTTAGAGAGTGAGTTCTAGCGGTTTGCACAGTTTTAGGCTTTTTGGCGCAGTTTACTGAGAGCTTAAGGGAATAGCATTTTTGAAAACAAGTGTATAGGTTTTCTTAGAATACAGCATTAAATTTTAACTATCCGTGCAGAAATAATGCAGTTATTAGGGCATTTCAAGCGATGTAGCTTCAGAATTCTCGCCAATTGAGTACATTGATTTAACTTGGGGGAAATCCGCCAAATTTCAGAAAATTGAAATCTTCGCATTTAGTACATCGAGGTAACGATGAATAAAACATGTTATAGTTGATAATTTAAAAAATGCGGCTGTATTAAGGGATTCCACTTTTCAAATAAATGCCTGGCGGTCGAACCATTTCCCATTTTGATTGCTGCTAAGGCAATGCTTCGAATGATTCCCTGAAAAAACTATTGCAAAATGGCGTATGCTGGCACTTTGGCGAGGCTTAGATTTGAAATTGGATTTTACTTGAGACTGGTATATACGTATAATAAGAATGGTTATAGATAAAAATGAATGTTGGTATGTGTGTAGGAGGTTGAACAACTCCAGCACCGTTTCACCGATCACCATGAAATTTGGTTCACCTAAGTCTTTTATCATGGAGAAGGTTTTTATGCTATCCGTTTTCCTCTAACTTTTCACTAGGTGGCGCAGCAGAACGTCGAATTCTATTCCGTTTAGCCGTTTGCTATGCGAATATCGTCCAACCAATTTCGATGAAATTTGGCACACGCGAATATTAGAACACGGAGAATATTTTTCACTATCCATTTTGCTGTAACTTGCCGCTAAATGGCGCTGCAAAGCATCAACTTCTATACCGTTCGACCGATCGGCATAAAATTTTTTATACTTACACATTTGAGCACGAAGAATATATTCTAACTGCGTTACTTTTGATGTTACTCGCCACTAGATGACACTGCAATGCATTATTATTTTAACTCACCACTAGATGACGCTGCAGCAGGCCAAATTTTTGACCATTCAAACGGTGGCTATGAAAATCAGTATACATAGCTATTTGAACAATGAGAATATTTTGGCGTTATCCATTTTGCTATAACTCGCCACATGACGGCGCTGTAGCAAATCATTACTTTAATTAACCACTAGATGGCCCTGCAGTGTATCACTTCTTGACTGTGCGAATGATCGCTATGAAAATAGGTATACATAGATATTTGAACACGGGGAAGAGTTTGGCACGATCCATTTTCCTATAACTTGACACTAGATGTCGCGTCAACACATGAACTTCAGGACTGTCCTGCCGATAGTCATGAAAATTCGTATACATCGATATCTGAATGCGAAAAATATTTTCGACGTATCCGTTTCACTAAAACTCGCCACTAGATTGCGATACGCCGCATCGCCTTCTGCACCGTAAAAACGATTGCCTTGAAATTCAGTATGCATGATTATTGAACACAATATAACGCGATATCCATTTTGCTATATCTCTTTATTACAATAAATAGTAATCACAACAAATATTAATATCAAAAAGTCCATTCATTCCCGTGCGAAGAACGGGTACTTCAGCTAGTTATCAAATAATAAGTTCGCTTAGACAACAGGAGTTTAGAATGAGCTATTATTCGTTTTTTCAAAACAGAATAACTAATATCTTGAAAATGAAAAATAATTAAAATGCACATTACTTTAAAGCCGGTTCTCGTCCAGCTGAATTATTTGCTACCAGTAGAAATATTTGGTGGCGTTAACTATGCCATTATAGCAGTTATAGTACACTTTGGATATTTGCTAGCGCGACGAGATGGCATAATTCGTGGTGTTAAGTATGCCAATCTGCAAACGATTATGTAAATGAAAATATAGATAACGGTTTTCCGGTAACCTTAAATGAACAGTAAATATAGGTTGTGAGCATGTGTAAATCGCCAAATAATGAAAAGTCGCCATTGGTGACAGGCTATTCTATCTGTTCCGTAGCTTTTATTTACTTTACATGTACGCAAGTCGCCAAGTAATGAAAAATCACTATGGGTGGCAAATTCGCAAGGTATCCAATAGGTTTTACATTATTAAAAACACAGCTGAAACAGATGTTCTGATTTTATTACGCTTTAGCTCCTAATTAATATAACTTTTGAATGGCAACATTAAATATTGTGTTTCTGAGGAGTGCAAATAATTTTTCCAGCGATTATAAGCGGAGTCCGCACTCCAGGTGGAGTATAGCTCAGAACCCGTACAACACGGATTCCCATAACAAAATATCTTCGATGCAAGAACCAAGCATTGTGTAGCTCAGTAACATTCTATCTGATCCAATCTTCAGGTTTTGTCTGTTGAAATTATGTCTTTTTTACGAATAAGTCTGATTAGGGGCCGAATGCCTCATACGAAAAGCGAGCGTAGCGAGTCTGGGGGCCTTGGCCCCTAGTATATTAAAACACTCTTTACGCAATGACTCTTGCTGGAATTCATTTAATTCTTTTGCTTCCTGTAAAAGTAGTATACTAATACTGTACGTATATTAAAACAAACAAAAAGTCTGGTGTTAAGAATAAATGAAGAACATTTTTATTTAAAAAGGAAATAAGACTATTTAAAGACTGATCATGTGATTATTGCTGTCGTTGTAAGCTTAATTCAAAGTTATTTATATTTAATTTATTAAAACTGTAGAAACCATTTTCAAAAGGAATACTTTTGCAGCATGTTTCATTAAAACATGTAATTTTTTGGACAATCGATTCATCTTTGTGCAGTTAGAGCTCAGACAGATCATAGAGCAGATATAAGGAATAGAATGCGCTTTAGCAACCCAAACTTGAGGTACTTATTTCATCAGCTGACTTGTGGCAAAATCTCACGCGCATAGCTTTTGCGCATCCAACTCGCCATAGTTATTGAGCATTTGCGGCCAACGCGCTAATTTCGTTTTGATCGTTATATTTTTAAGAAAAAAAAAGGGTACATATGCACACTGCACATGGATGCAAATCATGATTCGTGAAAGGTTCCGGAATAACTTTTCACAGGTGAGCATTCTTTTTATTCACATTTTTTAAATATACTTTTATAAATGAAAAATTTTTCAATGTTTCTACATATACTGAACATTGATGATATATTTTTTTCCCCAAGAGGATTTCTAATATGCATGTTAAGAGTAAATTTGTCTTGTAGTTAACACTTACGGCTCACCAAATATAGCTATAGAACACAAGTCTAGCCTTTCTCTTCTTTCACCCACATGACTTTCTCACAAATCACATGAGACATCCTTAATTTTCTTTTGCAAAATGTTCTGAATGGTAATTCGCTCTATAGTATATTTTTACTATAAGCAGCATCTGGAAGCAACTAAAAGCATCTACGTATTTCAACTTTGTGGCACATTACTGCATTATGTATTGGACATTACATATTGCACTAAACTCATCCCAGTTATGTGACTAGATGCCAAAACTCTGTCTTTCATTTCTCATTTTCGAAAAAATGAAAGAACTATCTCCATTTTCGAAGTTTTTATAAGTGTTTGGTACCTGGCCAATGAAGGGAGTTTTATTTTTATCTTATAGTAGAAAAGGGGAAAAGAAGATCAGAATACATTACATATTAAAACATGGCTTGACCTTTATGCTTACTCGCAATTACTATTCGAATGGAATAGAAAACGTTTTAATGCAAGTTTTCGTTCTTCTCTTAAACTTCTTTTACAAAGAATGTACGGAGTGAAATATGTTAAATTCAGCGAGTTTTATAAGTGGCTTTACTATTCTGAATGTTAACACGTTTTTACCCAAACATATTTACATACTTCAGCCGAATTCGTGTTATGTTCATAATAAATAAGTAAACAAAGTTTGAATTTCAGGTAAAAAATCATTTTCTTTCCTCTGTATGCAGAGAATTTATAAAATGTATATTCATTTTGTTTTCATAGTAAATAAACTCTCTATTCAAAAAGAATTCTTAAATTTGTTGAGGTTTTCAGTCCGGGATAAATATAGTAGATCGCTTGATATCTAAGCATTAATGGAATATTTATAATTTATCTTTTAACTATTAATTAAGAAAATTAAAACGATTAATAGCAACTTAAACCTTCTAACCTCTGCAAAGATATATAAATGTTAATATGTTTAAATAATAATTAGTATAATAATAAAAATATTAAGTTCATACAGTAAAATAACATGTTGATGAACGCTTAAAGGACAAAAAAGTAAAAGAAGTTGGTTAATAAAAAGTATGAATTTAAGAAAACGTTTCTATAGGCTTTTTAGAAACACTTCGGTAGCATGGGATGCATATCCTTAATAGGATGTATACGACCTTTATACACAATCTTTAAAACTAACAGTTTTAACAGTATTTTTATAATGCATTTCATTTGAATCATCTTCCAACAACACCCTTATACCACGTGTGACGACAGCTGGCTGTGCCGCACAGCCAGCTGCGAGAAAAAAGGGTCTCTAGATCTGTGGCACGCGATGAACATTTCGATCGCCCGCCATCTTGCTGGTAGTTAAGTCGAGCGATGGCAACGACTGCCCTTTTTTCAGCATTGGGAAAGGTTGCGCCTCAAAGGGTTAAGTGCATATTCTAAAGATATTGAAACAGATACTGTGTAGAAAAAAGAAAGAATATTATCAACCGTAAACCTGTCGACATGTACTCTACCATTAGCAGTTTCTTTTGAATATACAGTACTTTTTGAATATAAAAAAGCTGCTAAAATTATTTATATTTTACTGCACACTTTGTTAAATTAGACCATATATTTAACCATATATTAACCATATATTTCTTGCGACTAGTAGTGAAAGCCCTTTAATTAGGTGGTTTTACGATGCCTCAAAGGGTTGAGTATTGTGGTTCTGCGAAGATGTGCTAATCTTTCAAGCAAGCCATAACCCTAAAAAGTGTTTTTTTTTTTTTCCCCCAAGGGCGGGCACTTCACCATCAGTGATTCGCTACTACTAAAGCCCTCGAAGTGCTGGGCACTATATTATGGAGGCACTTAATATGAGGACCAGCATTGCCTCCTTTGAAGGAACGGACGAAATGACATTCATGCCCAGAATCGAACCTCGATCGGTGGTGTGGTAGAATGGCTCTCTAGCCACTACACAAAGCAGGCGGCATGCTAAGAAGTGTTTCCTATTGTATTTCGTCTAGGAAAAAAAAAGATAAATTGAGTTTTAGTTTACAGAAGGTGAGATTTAAGGAGCGCTAACAAAAACTAGCATTCAGTTTTTTTTTTCTCTTCTTTTCTTTGTGGCCAAATGCCAAACGTTGCGTTTCTCATTTCGCAGATTAAGAGAGACAGAAAAAGAATAAAAAAAGAGAAAGAAAGAGAGAGAATTCGATTTCTGAAGTGTTCTTTAAATGTCTGGTATTCGGCCAATGAATGAAAGGAATAATTCCAGACGTTTTCGTTATCATTTATGAATAAAAAAGTTTTTTTGAGGATCCGTTACATATTATTACATAGCTTGATCGCTGCTTTTGGCACTAGAATTCCATTATCTTCACGATGAAAAAAAAAGCGATATCATTATTATTTTTTAATCTCCGTAAGAATAACACAGAGACGATGGTGAATGCTTTGTAATCTTATTTTAATCTGCATAAGAGTAAGAAACTTAAAAAAAAAAATAAAAGTGCTCCAGGAGTTTTGCCGTGGAATTAAATCTCAAAGCTCAAAATGAGACTTTTCTGGACGCGGAATTTTGAATTAGATGACATTTTTCTTTTTCTGCGTTTCTATTTTGAAGTAGTATAATAAGTATTTGCTATAGTGAGTTTTTTTTCTTATTTAATGCTTTCTATTCTTTTTTTAATTACAAATAACGTTTGAAAAATTAAAAGAAAGATTTGAAAATTAATAAATAAATGAAATACACATTCTTATTTTAGTAAAATTTAAGAAGGAGAAACAGTTTTTTCTAAAGTTTATTCAACAACTCCTATAGATATGTCACAGCACTGTATTAATAATTGAAAACTGCTCATAATGAGAATAAAGTGTTGATAAAAATATATACAAATGTAACTTATTTTGACTGAAATGAAAGTATGGAGTATTATCTTCTTACTTCCTCATAAATGCTCAACCTTTAGGAACAGTCCGCAGTAAAATATTAATAAAGACTGATGTTTAGCACCCCGTCAGCTTTTTTTCCCATTCAAGTAAACTACAGTGGTGGCCAATATTGTGGACACTTTTTGGAACTTTTGTTTCACAAAATGCAAACTATTATACATCATTTTAGAGATAATTTAATACAGATTTCAATTCAAAAAAAACTAAATTAAAATATTTGCAATGAAAAAAAAGTTAAACGGCAATAATTATCGAGATACCTTAGATATTGATGACTGCAGTTAGCTATCAACAGTTTGTAGGGTAGCCGTAATTTTTTATTACAACTTCACATCGATGTTTTATTGAGCTTTCCAGAGTTTTAAACTCATAAAAATAACAGTGATTGACCTGGAAAGTTAGAAATTACAATCCACTTCATCATTGTATTTGTTATTCAGATTAAAATAATTATAACTTTTATCCTATTTCACATATTGAAATTTAGTTTTGTGTATTGAAATCAGTATTAAATTCTCTTTAAAATGATATATGAGTTTGCATTTTGTGAAACGTAGCACTTCGTATAAGCGTACAAAGTTGCAAAACCTAAACATTTTCAAAAGTGTCGACAATTTTGGCCACCACTGTATATTTATGCGTATTTTTATGAGTTAATTAAATCTTATTACATGATTCCTTTAAAGATTGGTTTACCGTGTTATTGGACCTCTGTAATAGGTGTGGAATATAAAATTTAAAAAATTATTTTGTACTTTTTAGTTCTCATTTAAATGTAAGTGTATGCTTTTTCAGATTTTTTTTTCCAAAACAAAATTATTTTTAGTTTCACTATTAAAGCGATATACAACCCACGAGTAATGTCAATGCATTCTGTGTATTTTCCTTACGGAGTCTAGACTTTAGTCTATGGAAATAATTTTGCATGCTCTCATATGAGAACCATTCATGCTATATAAATTATCTACGCTAAAGAGTTGAAACATAATGACCTTCATCAAACTTTTTAATAAATTCGACGTGGGGGCAGATGATGAATGTTATTTAGTTATGAAACGCTCTGTGTCTATTGCCTTAAAAGTAAAAATCTTTGGGAACTAACAGAAATATTTTTATGAGCATAGATAAAGTACTGCGCATGACACTGGCTCAAACATATTTCTAATTCTTTTATGTAATAAACTTCAATCATGCGTGTTTCCACATTTTGTGCTTGAACTAAGAAATACAAGAATTTTTTATTTACTAAACTAAGCTCTACTACATGAACGAGACACAGAGAATTTGCTACCAAATAATTTCTTTCATGAAAAAATACTCTTAAAAACATTAAAGCACTAGTTTAATTAAATTTACTTGAAAAGATCAATCTTCCGAAATCGAAAATGTTTTGGAACTGAAACTATGTATCACGAATAAAGAACATACTCTCGTAAACAATTCTCGCACAAACATTCACTATAAATCTAAATGTTTATCTTGAAATGATGGGCACCTTATCACCCAAAGTTATACAGTTTTTTTTTAAGTAAAATAATCATCCGCCGTTTCCAAATTTAAGAGAGGAGCACATTTATCTTCGCTGTTGAGACATTTTTAAAGATAAATGCATAATGGGACATTTTTTTTTTTTTGCCTCGACACTGTGGCTCGTCGAAACTATTTTCTGCTGTTAACCCTTTGAGGCGCAACCCTTTCCCAATGCTGAAAAAAGGGCAGCCGTTGCCATCGCTCGACTGAACTACCAGCAAGATGGCTTACGATCGAAACGTTCATCGCGTACCACAGATCTAGAGACCCTTTTTTTGACGCAGCTGGCTGGGCACAGCCAGCTGCGTCAAAAAAAGGGGTGACGATGATGGGGTGACGCAGATCTGTGGTACGCGATGAACGTTTCGATCGTAAGCCATCTTGCTGGTAGTTCAGTCGAGCGATGGCAACGGCTGCCCTTTTTTCAGCATTGGGCAATCTATCCAGCTGTTCACGCATTCTTCCATTTTTCAGAAGATGTCAGTGCTGTTAAAAATAATCGTGACCATTTTTGTTACGGGAAATGACGTGCTAAAAAGTAAAGGATTCTCGTGGAGCTATGTTACTCGCAACTATTTTTATAGAAATCCAATCTATTCTTCGTGACTGGCAACAGTCAAAACGTCAGAGTTTGGTGTTCCCAGAGCGGTAACACTGCGCGTTAAAGGGTTAAAGAAGAAAGGAGACTAACTGCTTACCTTAAGATAGTGATTTTCATAGTGTATACAGCTTGGGGAAAGAAAGTTTAGATATCTTTATTGATAACCGGCGAAAAATAATTTCAAGAGAAAAAACACATCATGCATTTGCAGAGAAAGAGCTACCCACTTAAGAGCAGGGGAAATAAAATAAGTCAGAGTTATCTTTCCTCATAAGTTTTGGGAATGCGAAGAAAACTTAACAGAGTGCTTTCTTTTTCCTATCTTTACGAGTTTGAGGTGTTTTAGATTTCAGAAAGAAAAATATTTTTGTATCTGAGGAGGGAATGTAACCTCCTCAGATACTTCCTGCTATGTTCGGGTATTTGCTTTTCCCGTTCGTAAAAAAAAAAAATATATATTCTGACTAGGAAGAATCTGAGGTAATAAGAATGAATATAAAATAGGTTCAAAAGCTGTTTCCATTAATATACAAAGTGTCTCAAAAAGTCGTTGATAAAATTAACAATCTGGTGTGTCACACCATGACAAACAAGATTTACGCAAGAGCTTGTGTCAGAAAATAGAAACGGCGTCCACTAGAGGGCGATGTTCACACAGGGTTATGGAAACGTGATCCTTTTAGGCTAGGGCGTCGCTGGAGATCGATGAATCAGTTTACTAAACCAGTATCGGCAAATTTGCTTTACGTGTATGGTGCCGCAGATGGGAATGGGCGAGTGACGGTGCGGATGCACCTTGAGTGCAATGTTTGCAGGCGTAGAGAAGAAGGAGAAATTATGTCAAAAGAGGTGTGAATTTTATTAAATGGCTTATATTTATATGATTTCCCATCAGCGTCACCGTACACTTAATGCATGTCGTCCAATTCTGCGTTAGTAAACCGATTCTTCCATATCCGGCAGCGTCCTAGGCTCAACTGATCATGCTTCCATAAGTCTGCTATCATCGTCCTCGTTTGCATTTCCCGGCCCAAGTTCCTCTCTTTATCTTGTTTGTCACAGTACGACAAACCAGCATGTTAAAATTGGCAATGACCTTTGGAGACACCTTGCACACAATAATTATTCTTAGTATTATAGATTTAGAGTTATATGTTTACTTATAACCGGGGGAAAAAATTCATTCTTTTTTACACCGTCAAATAAACCAGAAATTTTGAATTACTTTAATATAACTATAAATGAAAGATAAATAAAAACAAATACAGGAAGAAGATGTGCCTTCTTAATCTAAACGAAATGGAGATCACCTGGCATAAAAATAAAAATAAAAAATTTACAAGAAAAAAAAAAACACCAAGTTAAAATCGAATTTAACTGAAAAGCACCCGAACTAAAATTCTCAGATACAGTGAAATCTCGATAGTATATTTGAAATATTTAACAATTTTTAACATATAACATCACTATTTTCAATTAGTCCAAAAGCAATTTTTTCTATTAGTAATGATAAAATATCCCAATAGAAAAGTTATATTATTTCTTACATTTAACATTTCACAAGCGAAATTTATCAGAGGAAAAATTTATTGTTTTCATTAATTAAAATTAATATTTTGAAACACTACCAGTAATGCTTTGTTTAAAAATTATTAAGTTTGATTTGCTTATACATAAGAAAGTAAAGAATACTGAGTCTTAAAAATGAAATACATTTTGTGGTACAATCCTTCATTTGCAGACAAACCCTCCTTCGGCAAAAGATGATCTGCGAATTTGAGCAACTTGTTGCCATTTTAAGAATCCTTTTGCAACCATCTTGTGCGTATTCGCATATTTTGAAAGCAGAAATTGCATTATGACACCCAACGCAATTAAGCAGTCTAGGAAAAGAATGAAAATCACTCACAGCTTCCAAAATTAGGGGAGAAGCATATTTAGCTTCACCGTTGAGATATTTTCTTCTAAAAATAACTACATAATGAAGCTGTTTTTATACTGCCTGACACTTCTGTTCCCAGAAATTATTTCTATGAGCGCAAGAAGAACTGTTCAAATAAACCAAGGAGTACGGAAAAAGAGTTAGTGCTCACCCCAAAATAGCCATTTATTTAGTTTGCGCTTTTATTTTTTTTCAAGAGGAGCTTCGTTATCTTTATTGATGACCGCTGAAAAATAGTTTCTGCTGAAGAATATTTCATTCTTTTTTGAACAGAACAACCTACGTAAGGATAAGGGGAGGGGGAAGGCGGGAATAAAATAAGTCAGAGTTATCTTTCAGCATAAATTTCTAGAATGAAGATTAAACTTAACAGGCTCCTTCTGTTTTATCTTTTATGACAGAGGAAATGAATACTTTTAAATTTCAGAGAGCGGATTATCTTTTCCTGCGTATTGAAAGAGATGTGTGAGGATTCAGTTCTTTATCTGGGATTGTTGATACTTTTTCTTTATCCCAACGAAGTTTTTATTCGAAATTCATACGTAAGGAAGTTGAATTTCCCACTTAAAAAAAGGAATCTGGGGGAGCAGCGCCTCTTTGAATTCTATTCCTGAGTTATACATTTATATGAAACGTTTGCGTTATCTCAAAATCAGGCTTCATATCTAAAGAAGACAAAGAAAGCTGGAAACACCAAGCTTTGCTTTACAAACACGGCCTAAAATTCAAAGTAACAGTTCAAAACCCCAACTACAACACATACACGTGTGCATTTGCTTTTAAGAAAATCACAGAAAATAATTTCACAATTAAAATATCTGAATTTTTTTATTTGTCCCTAAAGTATTTTGTAAAAAGGTTATTTCTCTCCAATATGCCAATTTTTGTTCTTTTACATCTGATCAAAAATTTCAAAAAATATTTATTCCATTCAATTTACGTAGGAGAATGATTAATGATTTATGCAGTGGAATTAAAAAAATGAAAAAAAAAGAACGCTAAATAAAGGGAAAAAGTGTTAAAGCTTTGTTTGATGCATATGTTTCTACAGATCCTCACTAAACCAAATTTGATTTAGGGTAATTCCCGTAGAGTCGCTGCATCCGGAACAGATGCCGCACCCCTTGTATTTCTTGTAATTGTCAATAGATAGCAGTCAAACGCACAGTATAGGTGAGCAATGAGATTTCCTTAACCAGTGTATAGCTGGAATCAGTTTGAATGTTTTACCCGTAATTATGCAATCCATATTTTGAGATAAGTGCATGATTTCACAATAAAAATTTTTAAACACTTTATGCTTAAGTACTTTTTTTTACACAAATTACTAAATCCATGCATGATTTCGAAGTCAAAACTTAGTCTAGAACCTTTATAGAGTACCGTGTATATGGTTACGCCATTCTCCGTTGCGAGGGCAGGCAGCTGTGATGTACGTCTGTACCGTACAAAATGGGATAGATGCCGCACTGCCATTCCGGTATACATGCCGCAGTTTCTTTTGTACGGGACGCCGCAATTAGTAAAATTTTAATTTCTCTCCGTGACTTAATTGTTTATATTACTGAATTTATGTTACTGGATTTGATTAAGTGCTTTTTTTCTTTTTATTTTACACAAATTAGGCAAGTTGGGTATGTTATTAGTCGTTAATATATATTTTTTTAAATTTCCAATGCAGCAGGCACAAAAGGCATTATCCTTGACCAACAAAAACACAAAAAGGTACATAAACAATAACACTATTAAAAAGCAGCCAAAAGGCCTCTAGTCTCCCTATAACGAGAAGTTATACAGGAGGCTGTGAAGCGCTGGGCATTCCAGAAGCTGTTCAGCAACCATCAGCTCGGTATTGCTGAAGAGAGAACACTGAAGGGGCTACTCATGACGTTGATTCGGTGAAGGCAAGCAGCGAGACAGTCATCCCCGTTGCTAGTCTAAAAGCCACGACCGCACGGTCTCTTGGTCGTGAATTGTAATTGTAATAATTCTGAATTTTAACGAAATATTGTTTTTAAAAATCGGATGAAATGTTAATTTGTTTACAGATTTTATTAGAAACGACCACATTAAAAAATATAAACTAATGTTGAAACAAATAAAACAATGTTACCACTATTTTACTCTTTCTTTCCCTCTCAAATACACTGATGTTAAGTTGTTGATGAAACAACAATTAAAAGTCAATTAAAAATATAAGAATTTAATTTTTAGTAGTGAACTAAGTAGGTAGACTAATATTGATTTAAATTTACTAGTACGTCTCTTTATACAAATATAGTATCTTTTTGTTATTAAATAGGTAATTATAGTCCAGATATGAATATTTTTTCGAATTTTTTATTTATTATTTCATTTTGTTCTTATGACAGGCGTAGCATAACTCCCGTACAAGAGGTGTCTCACCCGCAATGCAACGTTTTAGAAAGAAATAAAAAAAAACATTAATTATTTTTAAAGTTTTTTTTTGTCGTAGTACACATGTTCTATATTTTACAATAAATATTACAGCATCATTTATTTTGCTGTATGTACAGCCTGGGATTTTTTTTACACAAATTAAAAAAATATACAGCTTAAGTCCCGGAACTATCCTATACTTTTTTTTTCGTTGCGTTTACGCATAGTTGATTACTTTTGTGTTTGTTTTTTCACAGCTGTAGAAACAGGAAGAGTAATCTGTATGATTTTAGATTTTGAGCTCTTGCTGCATCATTTAAGTGTTATAATTTTTCATGGGAATCTGCACTTTGATTTTTTGATTTATTAAAAATAGTGATATTACAACGTTCCAATGCAATGTTTCCTTTGCAATTTCCTTGCATGTGTATTAATTTTTTTAACCAGTTTACTGAATTTGCTTCTGTTAATGATAGTTCTATGTTTCATAACTTCCAAGATAAATTCGTTTTAAAATATAAATAGTAATTGCGCTATAACCAGTACGATTGTATTGTAAACTTGCTCAAATGTCCACTCTTAGCTGATTACGAAGCTTATTATTTCAAATAGCAGAACTGAAAAAACGTTTTTTATAGCTTTATTATTTAATTCCGTGTTTTAGGATGACTATAATTTGTTATGCACTAGTTTAATTATATTTACTTGAAAAGTCACTCTTTAGAAGTGAAAAAAGTTTTGGAACTGAAAGTAGGTATCCAATCGAATAAAGAATATGCTCTCGTAAACAATTCTCACACAAACATTCACTATAAATCTAAATGTTTATCTTGAAATGATGGGCACTTTATCATCCAAAGCAGTTCAATTTTTTTTAAAGAGTAAAATAATCATCCGCCGTTTCCAAAATTAAGATGGAAGCCCATTTATCTTCGCTGTTGAGATATTTTTAAAGGTAGAAACATAATGAGACATTTTTTTCGTCTCGACACTTTGGCTCGTTGAAAATGCTTTTCGCTGTTAAAATAAGCCAAGGGTTAAAGAAGAAAGGAGACTAACTGCTTACCTTTAGATAGCGATTTCCATAGTGTGTGCAGCTGAGAAGATGAAAAAAAAGTTTAGTTATCTTTATTAATGACTGGCGTAAAATAATTTCAAAAGAAAAAATAAATCATTCATTTGTGCAGAAAGAGCTACCCACTTAAAGATAGAAGAAATAAAGTAAGTAAGAGTTATCTTTCCCCATAAGTTTTTGGAATGAGAAGAAAACTTATCAGAGTGCTTCCTTTTCTCTATCTTTCCGAGTTTGAGGTGTTTTAGATTTCAGAAAGCTAAATATTTTTGTACGTGAAGAGGAAATGTAGACCTCTTATTCTTCCTGCTATGTTCGGTTGTTTGCTTTCCTGCCCCGAAAAAAAAAATCTCACTAAGTTAACATCTCTGATAATAGGAAATAATATAAAATCGGTTCAAAAGCTGTCGCTGTTAAATCAGAGGGTGGTCCTAAACTTTATGTCAGAAGTGTAAGGGTGGTAGAGGGAAACAAGACGGTTCAGAATCACGCAGCAATGTGGGAGAAGTGTTAAGGGTGGTAAAGGGAAACAAGACGGTTCAGAATCACACAGCAATGTCGGAGAAGTGTTAAGGGTGGTAGAGGGAACCAAGACGGTTCAGTATCACACAGCAATGTAGGAGTCGGAAATGTTGTCTTCATACGCCTGACAATAATCCCTTTGGAAGAACTACTGGTCTAAATTCTTAATCAAGTTTTACAAACAGTGAGCTTTTCTCAGACACTTTCATCAATAACACGGAATATAATTTGTAAACTATCAGTTTTAGTTCAGTGCTTTCTGTAAAAAAATGCATTCGTTTTTGACTAACGATGGTCGGAAAGTTCACTGTTACTTCAACACTTCTTCCAAAGTGATGATTAACAAGACATTTTCGACTCCACATTGTTGTGTGATACTGAACCGTCTTGGTCCCTCTCTACCGGACTTTAAATTTTTGATATATAGTTTAGGACCAGTAATTATTGTTATTTTTATGGATTTTTAGCTATGTGGTTACTAAAGCGAGGAATAAATGTTTCATTCTGCACGTCTTTTAATTAACACAAATTTCGAACTAACTTTAATAGAACTATAAATGGAAGGTCAATAAAGCAAATACAGAACAATCTTGATAATCCGAAATACATGGGACCAGATATCTGCCGGATTATCAAAAACTTATCGGGAGTATAGGAAATTTACAGGTATAATGCACATGCACCCCCTCCCCCCGAGAAAAAAATAAGACATAGAATCTGGCTATGAAGAATAATCATGAATTCTTTTTTGTTCCTTTGATTTATAAATTTTATCAACAACATACTATTGTACACATTTAATCAGCAAAATCATAACTTGCAATACCATTTTCTTCTTGCGATACCATCATGAGCAGAGAACAAAATAAGAACACCTGTTTCTTGAGGGCATCGGATTACTAAACGTTCTGGACCAAGGACGTATTAAAGGATGCCCACGGAGCAGAGAAAAACGAAGTTAATTAAAAAATGTAAAAAATCCTATTTTATTTCTTCCTGTAAATTGAATCTTCCAACTAGCCGCCCCCACACACGAAATTGCATTAACCCCCACTATGCTGGACTAACCAACTGCCGGATTATCAAAATTTTACTGTATAGCAAGAAAATGCGATTTTATAAAGTATAAACTAAACAAAATGGCACAAAAAAAACATACAAGCCGCCCAGGTGATGTAGTGGCTAAAGAACCATTCTATCATGCTTTGGGTCCAGGTTCGAATCCCGGCTTGGGCATGGATGTTAAGTTATCCGTCCTTTCATAAGGGGTAACGCTGGCCGCCCGTATCCCATAATAAAATGGATAGTAATTCGGGCAGAAGAAGTGGCGAATGCTTGAAGAAAAAGTGCCCGCCCTTGGGAAAAAAAAAGACCTTTACAAGGAAAAAAAAAACACCAATTCAAAATTGGCTTACACTGAAAAGCACCCAGAGTAAAATTCTCAGACATGTACAGTGAGATATCAATTGTGCGTTTAGAATATTTAACATTTTTCTCACATGTAACGTCATTTAAATTGGTACAAAGTAATTTTTGCTGTTAGTAATGATATAACATCCCATTAGAAAAGTTATTTTGCATTTAACATTTGACAAGGGGTCCGCAGTGGACTGGGCGCTAAGCTCCATTCCCATAAGAACACGGCAAGTGGCCTGGCCAGTGCTTGGGAAGGTCATCTTCCCTCTCGGCCCGATTACTGTGAGCTGGTGCACGTAAAATCCGTCGTGGCTCCAATGTCCTCCAAGTTGTTGAACGATACCTCTGGGGGTGCCGATTTCAGGTAGTGGTTGGTCCCTCATCTGGAATCGGTTCAAAATTAGGGACCAACAAGTAGAAGTCCAACCCCCTCGGGGGCAATGGCACCCATCTTTCCATGGATAGTGTCGTCTATCCATGGACACGACAACAACAACAACATTTGACAAGGGAAAATTATCGAGGAAAAGATCCTAATTTTCAGAAATTAAAATTAATAATTAAAAACACTACTAGTAACGCTTTGTTTAAAAAGTATAACGTTTCATTTGCTTATGCATAAGAAAGTAAAGAATAGTGTGTCTTAAAAATAAAATATATTTTGTGGTACAATCCTTCATTTCCAGACAATCCCACCTTTGGAAAAGGATGATCTGTCAGTTTGAGCAACTTGTTCTCATTTTAAGAATCCTTTTGCAACCATCTTGTGCGTATTCACATATTTTGAAAGCAGAAATTGCATTGTGACACCCAACGCAATTAAGCAGTCGAGAAAAAGAATGCGAATCACTCACCGCTTCTAAAATTGAGAGAGAAGCATATTTAGCCTCTCCGTTGAGATATTTTCTTCTAAAAATAACTACATAATGAAGCTGTTTTTATACTGCCTGACACTTGTGTTCTCAGAAATTATTTCTATGAGCGTAAGAAGGACTGTTCAAATAAACCAAGGAGTACGGAAAAAGAGTTAGTGCTCACCTCAAAATACCCATTTATTTAGTTTGTGCTTTTATTTTTTTTTTTCGAAAAGAGCTTCGTTATCTTTATTGATGACCGCTGAAAAATAGTTTTTGTGGAAGAATATTTCATGCTTTTTTGAACAGAACAACCTACGTAAGGATAAGGGGAGGGGGAAGCAGGAATAAAATAAGTCAGATTTATCTTTCAGCATAAATTTCTAGAATGAGGAGGAAACTTAACAGGCTCCTTCTGTTTTATCTTTTATGACTGAAGGAAGAAGTACTTTAAATTTCAGGGAGTGGATTATTTTTTTCTGCGTATTGAAAGAACTGCGTGAGGATTCAGCTCTTTATCTGAGATTGTCGATACTTTATCTCATAGAAGTTTTATTCGAAATTCACTCAAATGTTTCAGGAAGTTGAATTTCACACTTAAAAAACTGGGGATCAGTGCCTCTTTGAATTCTACTCCTCTGTTATATTTATAAAACTCTTACGTGATCCCAAAATCAGGCTTCATTTCTAAAGACAAAGAAATCTGGCAAAAACAAGCTTTCCTTTACTAACTCGGCATAAATTCAAAGCATGAATTCAAACCCTCAACTGCAACACATACACGCGTGCATTTGCTTTTAAGTAAATCACAAAAAATAGTTTCACAATTAAAATATTTGAAATTTTTTTAATTTGTCACAAAAGTACGTTGGGAAAAGGTTAATTCTCTCCAGATACCATATTTCATTCCTTTAAATCTCTCTAAAAATTTAAAAAAATATTTATTTTGTTCAATTTGCGTAGATAAATGCTTAAAATTTTATGTGATGGAATTAAAAGATGCAAAAAACAAAGACGCTAAATAACGTAAAAAAGATTAAAGCTTTGCAAATTTTTTTTTACAGATACGCAATAAAGCAAATATGTTTTATACTTTTTTTCGTTGCATTTACATATTGTTCATTACTTTATTTCTTCATAACTGCAAAAACAAGAGAATCTGTGTTTTCTTGATGTATTATTTAATTGTTATAATTTTTTAGGTGTCTGCACCTTTTTTTTATATATAAAGGCCTCCAAAAGTTAAGGAGCAACCGGATTTTTTGTACACAATTTGCAAATGAAGGAATGTAGAAACACCAAATTTGGATGGCATGTGCACGAAACAGTTATGTATTACTGAAACATAGACGTTTATATCAGAAAAACGCGAAAACGATTTACAACAAAAACAGAGCAATCTCGATGGAAAAGTCCATTCTTGGAAAAAAATAATATATCCCAGTTTTATGTAGTAAAATATCATACAAACATAACAAAAATGAGTTTTGATAAGGGATATGCCTACCCCTAGCTTGAATGCATAGGCGGCCTCGACTTTCTATGGTGTCAATTAAGTTGTACGTTACCGAAATGGGAAGCGAAAACTAGACACTTAGTAAGCTTTGTTCCAGATCTCCTAAAGATCTTGTAGGTAGACTTAAAGCAGCAACCTGCCTACCAAGATAGTCCCAAAGATTCTCTATCGGATTCAAGTCTGAAGATTTAACTGGCCATTCCATTCGCTCTAAATCACGAACCTCGAGATATTCCTCAATAATTACAGCTCGGTGAGGTCGTGCATTATCATCCATCAGAATGAAATCATTGCCAGTTGCACAGGCATATGGATCAAGAATCTCATCCCGATATCTCACACCAATCACAGTTCCTCCTGGAATGCATGCAGGTCAGTGTGACCACCGAATGAGATCCCTGCCCAAAGCATTATTCCAACACCTCGGTAACTGTGTCTTTCAACAGTGTTGGATTCAAGGTATCTAGTGCTTTGTTCCCTCCAGGTCAGCAGACGTCCTGAATGTCCTTTCCTGTGTGAATCTGGACTCGTCTGTAAAGAGTACAGAAGTCTATCGCTGTCTGGTCCAAGAGACGTGTTCTCTTGCCCAAGAAAAGCGGGCCCTTTTCTGTCGTCCGTTGAGGGGGACACACACAACTGGTCGCCTTGCATAGAGACATGCATTGTGAAGACGTCTTTGCACCCTACTAGCGGATATTCTTCTTCCTGATGTTGCAGAGTGGTCTGCAACAAGTTGCGGCACAGAAATGCTTCTTCTCCTTCGGGCGAAAGAGCTATAAAACGGTCTTCTGCAGGTGTTGTAGTTCGGAGTCGGCCTGAAACGTGCCTTCTGGACACAGAAGCTTCGGTTTGATATTGATACCAGGGACAGTGGACCACACTGCGAGACGTATTAAGATTCCTATAGCAGCATCAGCCTGGGACTATTCCTTTTCCATCCATCCGATGGCCAGCCACCTTATCGAATCGGGCAAACGGCTTCTCTAAAAAACATTGCGGGACTCTTGTTGTTATTGCTGCTAATGCCCTCTGGCAACAGCAGAGCGATGACAGATCTCCCCCGCCCCCCGTATGGGAAATGGGGAAGGCGATGGGTGGAAGGGGCGGTTTCCATTTTAATGAGCTCCAGTGGGAAGAAATCCAACGTAGTTTGGGGGTCCCTTAATTTTGATCCAATTCCATAAGAGGGACCAACCATCGGAAATCGGCACCTCCAGAGGAAGCGTTAAACATAGAGTACACTGCAGCCACGACGGATTTTACGTGCACCAGCTCCCATTAGCATACACGGTCCCACAGCAGCCCACCCGCGAGAGGAGTTCACCCTCCCAAGCACTGGCCAATCCGTGTGCTGCTTCACTTTCCGTGTTCTTAAGGGGACGGAGTTTAGTGACTAGGCCACCGCGGGACTTGTGGGATCCTACTGCCTATCGTCAGCGAAACGAAAGCCTGATATTTGCATATTTTGCTTTCACTTATATATGTCTGTTCTTTTCTATTAAAAAAAAGTGGTAACTATCTTTTTTGCATAAATTTGCATAAGGTTCATTTTTATCATTTATATAAGCTATAAATTTTATTGTTAGTGTAAAATTTTTTATGGTTAGCTTTGACAAACATGTTGTTCCTTAACTTTCGGAGGCCAGGTTAGATCAAATATTGTAATATAAATTTCCATAACTTTGTTTCTTTAAGCTGTATACAAATTGCGGAAATATGTACTCATTCAATACTGAATGTGGACAATTTTATATTGAAGGAAATGGATGCTTTATGGACTAATCTAAAATAAATGGATTTGTAACTTGTGAATATGCCAAGAAATGGTGGTTAGCGCGTGTTCTTTCAACATATTTGCAAAACGAAGAGGTAACTCTAGCTTATTTGCTACCAAATCGCCTGGCTTCGTCATTTACTTATCCAAGAAATCAAGATATTCTCAAAATTCGATCAGAATAAATTTTAACTAAGGTTGAGATAGTGACCCGAACTAGCTGCACATATACTATAAAAAAAGGTGAAATGTGTGCTGCGACAAATACTCTTGAAAACTCCACGTAAACATAAATGGATATAAGGCATAACATTATATGTAAATGATCTAAAATTTAAAGCTTCCACACTATTTTTATGTTAACAGTATTGTTTTTCTTTAGTTTTTACATGAATGTTAACCCTCTCGTCACCGAATTATGAAAAATGAGAGAGAAAAAAATCTGTCTAGCAATTAATGCATCTGAAATACTATTATAAATCATGCAAAAATATTTTTTTCTAATGTCGATTAATATTAGATTTTTCTAATATTAATTTCTGCATTTTCGAAGCATTTTGTTATCCTAAAATTAATTTAAAAGGATGCACATATTAGGTAAAGGTTGAGGAACAAGAAAAAAACTATACTTACCTTAAAAAGAAAAAAAAAAACGTAAAAAAGCAGCGTAAATATTTTCTTAATTTTTCTCCTGAAACAATGAAGCGAAAACTGTAAAAAATGATCTAAATTGACTAGTACTGCAATCTAGGCACAATTTATGCATCTAGTTAAGAACCTCCTATACTTTCTGCAAGAATTAATGATATTGATATCCCTGAAAGAAAAGAATACTAAATTCAATTGTTTTCTCTCTAAATATTGCTATTTGAAGTAGCAGCCTCCTATGAGGTTCAGGGTGACGAGAGGGTTAATACGTCTTTAAATTTGCTTCCGTAGTGGGAGGCAATTCAGAAAACTGATAGTAACAATATCGGGATATAGTTTGATGCTACAGCTACATATCTGTCATCCGCATTCAAAATTTAACTGCACCACTCGATATCTAAAGGATCAAAGAACTCGTTACGTTGAGTGAGGGCTGTGATGCATCGCTTGCAACGGAGAGGGAGTCGCCGCCATTTTGAGGTCGTTTCGCTGTGTCACATAATGTCCGTTTAGTAAAACTTTTGACTCGGAGAAGCTAGAAAGTTCGTTTGCATTTCAGTCATTTGCTCTCGTTGAGATCTATCAATTTCGTATATAAAACATTTGTGTGAGATAGTTATCGTGAGTATATACAGGGTGATTCGTCACTAGACTGACAAACTTGCAAGGGGTGTAAGGGGTACTGAGACGGTTTAGAAATCGACGTTCTGAAACGTCTTCATGTACCAGCTAATAATCACTTCAGAAGAAGTGTTCAAGTCATAGTAAGCTTTACGACCATGGTTTTTCAAAAACTAACCCCTCTTTCACCAATTACACAGGATAAAAATTGTTATTTCAGAATTGTTTCTTTCACTGCATTTATGAAATTGTCTGAGAAAAGCCCATTGTTTATGAAACTTGGTTAAGAAATTAGACTCACACTTCAACACTTCTTCCAAAGTGATTATTAACAGGTACGTGAAGACGGCGTTTCCGACTCCGCATTGCTGTGTGACTCTGAACCATCTCTGTACCCCCTGCAAGTTTGTCAGTCTGGTATCGAATCACCCTGTATAAAGTAAAAAATCAATACTTGTATTGATTAAACGTTTACCAGAAATCTCTATCATGTCTGTCATTTGTTACCTAATAATGACTGTGTTATAACTTTGGTAATGCTATCGCAAACCTATCAACAAATTTATAACACAGTAATTACTTGTTTATTTGATTTCTTTCCTGAATCCGATGAAACTCAAAGAAAATGTAACTCGTTACGTTCACCTATTCACGTAAAACTAACGACTGTGTCCACGACACAGCCACACTTATTTTGTTGTATTTGTGTTTTCTTTTTTTTTTTTTTTTAAATAAGCATCATAGTATGAAATATTTTTTAAAATTATTGTTATGGTTTTAAACATTGTTTAAAATGAATGGCACAACATTTCATCTAACATGCACTGTTATATACGCTGTCACATTTTTTTCTTTTTTTTTTTTTCTATATGCACACAAATAGTATTTTTAGCTCCACGATCTCAGTGAGATCCCGAGTTGAAATTTTGCAGAGTTGAAAAAAATAGTTGGGAATTAGTATAATTTATATTTTTTTCTCATAATTTTTTAAAATACAAATTTTAATTACTTTTTTAAAAATTAATTTGAAAAATTAAAGTAATGCTGCCATGTTACATGTCATTTTAAAGCTTGTGATTTCCTTAATAAAATGATGCCTTTATTTTTGAATATTTTATTTCTATGCTAATTTATAAAAGTTTATGTGCAGCATAGTACAGCATAAATTTGAATTTCTTTGGATTTTTTAAGCTCTTGTTACACTAGAATAAAATCAGATGAAAAAGGAACAAAGATAGATTTCAGACCTTCTTTTTTAGTACTTTATGCGTACTTAAAATGGAAACAATTGAAAACAGTAAGGTAAAAATCATTGGATCACTTGACATGGAATAAATAACCCAGGAGAGAACAGCTTACATTTTTTCAAATAAAGAAACTAAAAATGAAGGTTTTTATATAGAAATATAATTTAATTCTGTATTGTACGAGAACTATAGCTGTTTCTTACATAATTTATTATGAAAACCAGAAAAAGTTAGCCAAAAAATATTTTTTAAATTAAAAAATTAAAAAAAAAACATACTTTACTATAAAAAAATCAAATATATTTATGTATTCATTGTGTCAATGATAACCATTGTTTAAACAGTACTATTTTATATTACATATTACTAGTATGACAGCTTGAAAAAATTTATAAACAAGAATAAACATGAATTTAATGGATCTTATAAAACATACAAGACGTGAAAAATTATATTTATTTATTTCAAACCTTTTATTATTACTTTTAACTCTGCTTCTCTCAATCTCACTGTTTATGACCAGATTTAATTATTATTCTAGCATCTCCAATTTTCTTACTTCAAAGATTTTGTTGTTGTTGTTGTATTAGGAACATTCCGTTTACCTCGATTTTTTCTTTGTTTTGTTTCTACTCTCCCTTATTTTGTGTTTGTTTACTGGCAACACACTTTTAAGTTTTAGAAAACTCGTCAATTTTTTTGAGTTGTGCGTAGCTACTTTATGTGTGTATTATACAAGGTAATTTTTAATTAAAAATTTTAAGGAATTTCAATGTTCCATAATATTCAACTGTGTATTTCGTATCAGCATCATTAAGTGAAGAAACGTTTTTAAAAATTATTCATCCAAATGCGAGAAACTATAGTAAATATAGACACTTAATCACATAGGTATTAGAATGAAAAAATGAATAAATTCGTAAATACGAACATTAAGAAAACACTTGGAAATACTTTACAGAAAGATAGTTATTATTTGAAAGATATATATTGTTCTCCATTAAGATTACGTTAGGTTTTCCTTTTTCTTTTTACCATGACTTTCGCATAAGTAAGTATTAGTTCCATTTTGCTGAAAGTCGCTAAGTGGGTAATTTCCGTCGCCAAATTTAGTCGAAGGAATAACGCATTTAAGTAGATTATATTAGGTTATAATGAGGCACGATCAAATGCCATTTGAAATAAAATGATATTTAACTCTTATTATCTGACACTATCGCAAATTAAATATCTTTGCAAATGCATTTAAGTTTCAAGTGTTTTAAATTCTTTTTTTTAAATTCTTGCTAAGAAAAGTGAGCAATTTAACACCATTTTTGGAAGGAAAAAATTTACATTTGTCAAGTGGATTTGGAACAGTTTTAAAAACAAATAAATTTTAGCGCATAATTGCACTCTAATGCATAACAGGTACTATTCATTTATGGAACTATTTCAAAATGCTGTCTAACAATGATGTTTCTCAAAATATTACACAGCAGGTAGTGTAGTGACTAAATAACCATTCTCTCGCACCTTGGGTCCGGGTTTGATTTCTGAGCTGGGTGTTAACTTGCCCGTCTCTTCATAGAGGTTAACGTCGTCCATAGTAAACTGGCCAATACTTCAAGACATAGTAGAGGCGAATGACTGATGGTCAAGTGTACGCCTTTAGGAAAAATGATGTTTTATAGCATTGCTGACTTTTTTATTGTTTAATTATATGAGTATTTTTTTGTTAGGATTTATAAGGATAGATAGCGTGTTTTTTATCTCTTATATTTGCAACTATATTTCCGAATGAAAAAAAAAATGGTTTATGCGTTTTTATGATTCAAATTCAGGAATATATTACTTTTTTAACTATAACTTTTTTCATATTTAAATATGAGATTCTTTATGTACATTTTATACTTAAATTAAAAGGAAAATGACAACTACTGATAATATTTCACTAGGATTAAGTAACTAAATAGTGGAATTTAGTATTAACTTGCATTCGGTGAAAAAAGAAACAAATACATAATTTTTCGTGCATGCCTCTTTTTATGATTTATTTGTACTTTGCTATTTATATAATATCTATTCAAGCTTTTGTTTTATTTTCCTTAGCTAATATAATTGATATTAACGCTTAATAATGGGGAACAAATACAGCTTAAATCCTTGTGTAATGAAAAATTGGTATAATTTCAGTCTGAAATGGATTGTTGCAATCAGTGTTCCCAACTATTTTCACACTCAGTTGGTTACCGCAGTGAAATATCCGGATGGAACTCATAGCATACAGTATTCATCATTTCAACTCTGTCTGGCAACTGCAAGCCACATTTCTCCCAATTAAACACTATGCTATCACTGAGAGAATCTCTGGGGGGAAAGATTTTGTGCAACGGTGTTTGTTAACCAAGCTTTTGCAATCAGTTATAGCACTATTTTTAAAATATTTATAATTTTCTTTTGTTCTTTATGTTTTAGCGTTATGCTTACTGTTATTTTTTATGTTTTAGCTAGATATGTAAAGGCAAGATTAAAAGGGTCTCATTATTACTTGTTGAAGTTTCCAATGAATACGACTTAGTTCTACATCAACTGTTAGTTTATTTCTGCATATCTTCATAAGCATAACATATGTTTTGTTAAATACAGAGTATTGTAATTAAATTGAAAGAAATTATTTGAACAAATATTGCTATATTTATTGCCATACTATATTAAAAAATCAATTCACGGATCATCGTTCAAAAGTAAATGAACTGGTTGTCTTTATATGCATTTAATATAAAACGGGACAATCTCTTTCAAAAGTTAAGTGATACAGCGGATATAGTAATTCTAATGCAATGCTTGGTATGCTTAATTCAAGATCAGAAATACTTCTATTATCCACCACTATTGATACAATGCTTGAGCTTGGTCCTTGACTACTGAGCTGCAGAATTATATCCAGTGTTAAAATTATGCAGTTATAATAGTCGAATATCGATTTTTTTTCTACATAAAATTGTAAGTTCGTACATTCAGTCACATTATCTTGCAAATTTTGTAGTTCCAATCCAAGTATCATGCGTCAGACTTTTAAAATAAATAGAATTGCAATGTAGAATTGCAATGCAAAATTCCAGCATAAAATTGCAATGTAAAACTCGGAAATATTATTCAAAACTAAAACATGTACTGCTAAATTCATATTATGCTCAGTATAATTTTTATAATCCTATTATACTACCATACAGTTGTGTCAATCTGCTTACCTATTTTACTAGACCATGGTTACCAAAATTTTATCAATTGGATGAAGTAGCAAGTTAACAGCCACGTTTATATTTCATGGTATTGCAGATCCGAAAACGCGTCGTTTGTTTCATGAAACTTTCCAAATCGCCTCCTCTTCCCTCAAAAATACTGAATAGTAACCATAAACTTCAGAAGAGGACAAAGTTGTAGCCTCGCGTGCTGGGATTCCAAAAACCAGAACAATTCCAATCTCCAACGAATTTCACTATTCAATTACTCGAATTAAATAATAAGGAATTACTTTCGCTCCACTCATTAATTCGAAAGTAATTGCACCGAACTTTCCCCGGATGGAAAATCTTCTCAACCCAACGTATTAATCATTTCAACTCTTTTCTGACAACTGCAATCCTGATTTTCTCCAGCTCAACGTTTTAGTTTCTCATGCCAGTGCAAAATGGCGGAAAAGAGTGATTACGCGATGGCACGAGTTAATTTAGCCTTCGCGCCCTTGATGCTTTTGTAAGAATGTTTCAAATCATTTTGCTTTCGTTTTGAATCTGTTAGCTGGGCGATTGAAGACAAAGCCAGTATCTGTTACGGAACACTTGTTCTTGTTGATGAGTAAGCGAATTAATTTGTCTGTATTTTGTTATGTATCGGCTTATTTATTATTTAAATATAATTCACACAAAGTATACGCGCGTAAACAGCGATTTACCGTGCATTTTAAATTTTCATGAAATTCAAGAAAAATAAGTGGTAAATTCTAGTTCATGTTTAAAACAACATATTTAAACTAAATTAAACTCAGGTTTTACAACCCATCTGAGAATTGATGCTCGTTATGCACAGCCACGATATTGCAACCATGTGCACTAAGTAATGCTGGTGAATTGGACTGGTTAGCCAGACGTGGGATCTCCATGTTTAGTTTTCCAATCCAGTTTGGTCTTCATTTTATTACCCTTCCTCGAGAAAAGAAAGACTCAGTTAACCTTGCCCAGTCAGAGACTCGATCCTTGAACTTACGGCATGGCAGCGTAAGTGCTAACTATTAAAACACTGCATCTATTATTTTATCCAATTTCTCATGAGTATTTTTAATAAAATGGTATAGCAAATACTATTGATGCATGATTTTTTAAAGCTTACGTTTGTTTTAAATGTATATGAATTTGACAGAAGGATATGTAAGAATATACGTTTTATGATCTTAAGAACTTTACTTCTTTGCTACAGATTAATATATATATATATATATATATACAAGGTGTCCCAAAAACACTAACCTAGGCTTTTTTTTCTTAAATATTTGTCATAGACATACAAAATAAACTACAATGTAACACAAAAAAAGTACAGAATATCATGGTATCGATTAAAATTTTCATGATAAAATTAAAACTTTCATGAATCTAAAGTAAAAATTTCCATTTTTTATAAGATACCTGTATACACACACACACACACAATTAAAAAATTCATTTAATAAAATGTTTCCCGTACATTGATTTGTTTATACACCAGATTTCAGTCTTTTATCTTAAAAGAGATATGTTGAACATGTTGTATAAGTTGGTAAAGGGGCTATAGTATGTAACACCAAAAAAAAGCAAAAGTATTATGTATTTGCAATCATTGTTATTTTTCGTATTTTTCGTAAACATCCCTGAAACGAGATCATCTGACGTGATTTTTTCTCTTCGAGAGCCATTGAAAAATGGTTTAAGTCAGTATATTTTTGTTTTCATCTCTCCGAAACATTTTAAGTTGAAACACTCAAATTTTGTACATCACCTAATTAATGTATGTACAAGATTTTAGTTACTGTTTTTTTGTACAGAATTCGTGTAAGAATTTACATTGTGTATTTATTTAGGTTTAATTTCCTGAAAAGTTTAATCGATACGATAAAATTTTGTACCTTTTTTAAACTTGAATTTGCAATTTATTGTCTAAGTGTGCAATCAATATTTACGGAATAAAATGCTAATCAATGGTTTTGGGACATTCTGTACATACATATATTTTAATTTATATTTGGAAATGATAAACATTAAACATACTCCCACCCGAGGCGTTTTACTTTCTCCAGGTTCTCTTTTTCAATTTCAAATGCCACTGATATTTTCAATATTTTTATTTTTACTTGAAATTTTGATCCCAAAAGAAAAACATTTATCTAAAAAAGAAAAGAAAAGATGCTGAATTTACTTTCTATTCTATTCAGGTAGTCTACTTTCTTTTATATTTAAAATTTTTTATTTATTGTATTACGTATTTCACTGTAAACAATACTCTTCACGCATATTTATATGTAAAAGTTTAACGCTTTTTGCCTGTAGGTCTTCCTCTGTAAAAAAATTATTTTCACACTTGGCCATTGGGAAACATCTTAGAGAGGTTCAAAGTATATATAACAAATTGATTAAATTGAAAACAATCTATACTCAAACTTAAAAAGTTGACTTTTAGCGTACTTGTTCTTAAAAGTTACCAGAGCGTATATATTGTTAGCAGTTGTAAAAGTAAGAGCTTGTAATTGCGTTCAATCAGTCTAGCCAAATTTTTCATTCAGACATCCACAAGAAACGACCCAAAAATTTTTTTCTTATTGTATGAATATTTTGCGAAGTATAATACACGGTTCTTGAATTTTCCTTAAAACTTTCTGAGAAACTTTCAATTCGCAGTGAATTTTTATTTTTCAATGCAATATTAATGCTTTATTCACTCGATAAAAGCACTTGATTTATTTACTTATATCTATTTTTAAAATTTAATATCTGCAGCTCTTTTGACAGCTTATATATTCAAGGTGCTCTAAAAATATAAGGATATAAATTTCAGGAGAGGTAAGGCTCAAAATTAAGATTCAAAATCTCACAGAAATGTGGGGCCAAAAACGTCGTTTTCAGTATTTACCTGTTAATAATCACTTTGGGAAAAGTGTTAAAGGGTTCGTTTAATTTTTAACCGAGTTTCATAAGCAATGGGCTTGTCTACGAAAATTTCATTAATGAAATGAAGTAGAATTTTGAAACTATCAATTTTAGTGAAGTGTTTTCTGAAATTCGTTAGTTTTTCACGAACCATGGCCAGAGAGTCTGCAGTTATTTCAAAACTTCTCCCAAAATTATTATTAACAGCTACATGACAACGAGTTTTCTGATCCCACATTTCCATGTTATTCTGTATCCTTATTATGTGTTCCACCTTTCCCTTTATCCCTATATTTTCTGAATACTCTGAATGTATTTATAATTTTTCTCATATAAAACTCAGAATTATCATACATCATTATTTTTTTACTAAAAGGGGATCTAAATATATATTAGAGTACAAATATTTTTTTAAAGTTCTCCGAACATGTTTGGATACCTTAAAACCAGGACATTTTAAATGCGCTTTGAATTTCACTTTCAATTTTTTGAATTAAATAATAAAAGAATTACTTTTACTCTCCCTTCATTAATTTGATGGTAATTACTGCAGAGTTTTCCGTATGAAAATCTCCAAAATGGAGTATTAATTATTTCAATTCTTTCCTGACAAGTGCAATCCTTATTTCCTTCAGCTAAACCCTTTAAGTTTCTCATGCTAGGCTAATAGAGGAACGGAGTGATTGTTGAATGGCATGTGTTAATTCCCTCCTTTGTGTTTACGGTGCTTTCAAATTTTCTGCTGGAGTTTTGCATGCATTATGTGGAGAATGCGTGTCAAGATTGAATTGCCCAGTTCTGCTGCAGAATTCCTGTTACAATTTTTAAAAAAACCTTTTCCGTTCCATCATGAATCTCACATCTCAAATTGAAGAACAATCTCATCACTGTTTTTTTAAAAACCTATTACATTTAACCCTTTGAGGCGAAACCCTTTCCCAATGCTGAAAAAAGGGCAGCCGTGTCCATCGCTCGACTTAACTACCAGCAAGAGGGCGGACGATCGAAACGTTCACACATCACAGACCGCCACAGATCTAGAGACCCTTTTTTTGACGACAGCTGGCTGTGCCGCACAGACAGCTGCGTCAGAAAAGGGTAAAAAAATTCTCCCAAAAGGGTTGAAAAATTCTAATTATCTTAAGAGTGCCGCTACTTGGATAAGTTTGGGAACTCCTGTTTAGAGAGTAAACAGTCAAATTTAAAAAAGGGCCTTTTCAGCCCAGGGCCCTTAAAAAAGTGAAATTTAAAAATTAGAAACTAAACAATCGCTACTTAATAACTAATTATTGCTTACTTCGATGACTATATTTTAAGTTGAATGACCACCTACCATGTCACCCAATTTCCCTTCATTCGCTTCAGTCATTTTTACATGATGCGTGAACAAAAAAAGCGTTACTGACAGAATGACAGAACGACAACTATTCTTTGGCAGTCGTACTGGGCTCCATGCTGAAACAGATAGAAATCGCGAAATTTTTGAATTTGAAGTAATGAACAGGCGGAAGTCTAATTTTATTTATCGCCGAAAATTTCTATACAGGAAATTTATATTGTTGTGAATTTGGGATTTCTTCCGTTTGTGAATGGGATGAAAGCTGATGGGTGTCTGAAAAGTATGAGGAACTATTTCAGGTGTCAGGACAAAACTTAAAATCTTATTGCTTCCCCGAGATCGTTGAACAATCTGCACACAGCACAGCACAAAACAATTCACAAACTGTGATTCTCTAAATAACAGTCCATTGAATACCACAGTCTCAACAAAGCTTAAAATGTCAGCTAATATTTTACTTATGGATGCCCAACTCTGCCTCTAAGTACAGAAGGATTACAGTTAGTTGTTAGTTGTTATTCGAAAACTACAACTAAATCTAATAGTTCTTAGTTGACGGTTCAACTAACGTGGTTTAACTAAATTGGTTTTAGTTTTCTGTTCAACTACATTAGTTTTAGTTTTCTGTTCAACAAAAAGTAGTTGAGCAGAGTTAGTTGAACCTTACAACTAACGACTGTTAGTTTAGTTGTCATCTACCTGTATACTACTAAATTAGTTTTAGTTGTTAGCTTTTCGTTGAATGTTAGTTTTTGCCCAACTCTGCTGGATGGTATGAGTTAATTCCCTTCTTTGTGTTCGCGATGCCTTCAAATTATCTGCTGAAGTTTTTAACTCATTTGCGGAGAATGCTTGTCAAGACTGAATAGTCGAGTTCTCTGTAGAATTCCTGTAACAACTTTTTAAAATTAGTGAATTCGGTCTAGTTCTTTACAGCTTATCTTATCTGAGAACAGAATGTATATATATTTTTTTAATTAGGAAAAGTAGTGTCAGTATGAAATATCTAAACGCACTGGTCGGTATAAGAGCAAATTGTTATTCCAAACATGTAAACACATCTACAATGAAATGGATTCTACATCTAAATATTTACCGACATTGTGCTTAGTTGTCTTATGTTTCTTCTTTAAAGCAGGAATTTTAATAATACAGTGAAATCATTTTTAATGGTAGTTAAAAAATTAAGTTTAAAACAGTAATACTAACAGTACAGTAACACTAAATGTGAATTTTTTTAGACAGTTAATATATACTTTTTATTCTATTTAGTCGCAGGCAATGTTGTTAATGTGTATTTATTTTTCTGTGTCTGTAAATAAACAATAATTTTAAGCTGCTTTGATAAATAGAAGGAATATATTCATAAGAATTTTGTTTATGATCTTTACTGGTTATGATCATTACCGGACGTTTATGATTATTACTTAATCTAAACTTTTAAATATTCTTAATAAAGTAAGAAGTAAAACTAAACTGATTTATTAAATGCTACTTTTGATTCATCGTGCAGTGATGCGAAAAAAAAAGTCTTGTACAATTTAATATAATGTCTTTTAAACTAGACCAATAAAAGAGAGAAAAAAGAACAGAAGCAGTAATTAAACACTAATTCACATTGGCGTAAATTGGCATGTAAGATTGGAGGGACGAGGGCAAAATGCTTCCTATTGCAAAAAATATTTTCAAATAGCTAATAATCTGAATTTTTGTAACTGTTTGAGAGGGCAATTGCCCCCTCCTTAGTAAGTTACGTCTATGCTAAATCATTACAATAACAACAATTACAATAACACATTTACAATTACAATCATTACAATAGGGGCGTAGCCAGAAATTTTTCATGGGGGGGGGTTACGACTAATACAACTCATATATATGTATACGTGTGTGTGATAATGTAGTGAAGAATATGCATTTTGTAGGGCAAAAAATTCCTCATGGGGAGGGGGGGGGGGTTATGACCCCCTAACCCACCACCATTCCGCCTATTTTTTATTGTGAATTAATTCTAATTTATAAGACTTATAAGCCACGATAAGTTTCAGAATACCTCACAATTTTCTATATTGACAGCGTATTCGGCTTCACAAATATTTATAAACACCCCTCAGCGTTATAAACATATAATATCGTTTATTTACACCCCCATACTTTTACATTTTCTCTTTTATGCGCTTTTCTACAAATTTTATCGCAGTGACATGTTCAATATTATATTAAGGCAAATGAAATACAGTAAGTGCGGTCCTAGAATAAACTTTTATCAGGAGTGGGGGGGAAAAAGACTTTAGCTTTCGTAGGGCAAAAAATCAATCAACTTTGATGTCTCCTTCAAGAGTTGATGATTCCAAGAGTTTGGCGCTCGCCTGATTAGGGATTTTGTAGGCCTCTGTTTTTATAGGGGACTGTTGGGTTTATTGACGTTTATGGAAGGATTCGAGAGATTCTTTGTTTGGGTAAATCGGCTGTGTTAAATAGTTTGCTTCCGATGTTGTTTTTCCCTACTCACTCTACTTATATGAGACGATAGGGAAATTTGGTATTTTTACTTTGAGACAAATTCTGATAGATGCTTATGTCAGCACTTTTATAAACATATGTAGCGTATGTAAGACTTTCGATATTTTGCTCTTATGGTTTTCCATATTTATATCAGTTTTGTGAACTTCATTTAGCTAAAAGAATAGGTAGAAAAACAAAATTTAGAATAGGTAGGAAAACTAAATTTATTTAGCTATTTCAAAAATAGAGTTTATTAAATTGTATTTGTATTAAAGTTCTTAGTTTAAAACAATGGGTAATGACCATATATCTATGTGCAAAATTTTCATATATATATTTACAAGATAGCTAAGTTATGCTGGTTCGCTGTTACAGAGAATCAAAATAATTAATGAACTTTTGAGTGAACCAATATGCCATGAATTTATCATGCGATTGATACTTTTAAATTTATCAACTTTTAATAAAAATAATATTACTACACAGTATTGTGTCAATGTATTTTACTATTTTTACGACGAAAAAAAAAAACAACCCCAGCATATTTGCAATATGACTTGGTTTCGTATTAAGCACAACAAATCTTATAAGCTACTTGGTTAAGGTTGCTGTGCTTTCAATATCAAATAAACTTTTATTAATTTTCGTGGATTACCAGAAATTTTCACTAACGGATCCCAACTCATGGAAAACTCCCATGTTTTCTAAACATAACAGCAACACTTTCTGATTTTCAGTCGAAGTTATTTTTCAAATGTTCTATACCAAATAAAATTTGACCCTTATGTAGAAGAATAACATTTCTCTTGTTTTTATGTTTATTAGTAACAAGAGTACGATCGCGCAAGCAGTTTAATTTATGTATTAGAAAACACCAGAAAGGGATCAATTAATTATTTATTATTTTAAAGTTTGTAAAAAGACGATGGTCATGTTATGTTCCTTCGTGATATTCTAAGTATCAGATAATTTTTTTCGCACAAAATATTTTCAGTTTATTTATAATTTTCATTTTTTATTATCTGTATAGTTATTCGAACTATCTGCATAGATTACTGCATTGAAGATAATAAACATACAATTGTGAATTGAGAAACTTTTATTTAATAAAAACTCTATGTAAGAGCTTTTAGAACGGAAAATAAGTTTCTCGGTGCCTGTGTGTCGAAAACTATTTGCATAAATAAAATAATTTTTAAAATATACCAAGATGTGATATTTCCCAACATACACAGTATGCCCCAAAATAGAGCGAAAATAATTTTAGTGGAGGTAGCAGACATAAAAATTATTCAAAATCTGAAAACAACGTGGTGTCAAAAACGGTGTTTTCATACCAAATAATAATCACTCAACGAAGGATTTTGAAATGGCAGTAAAAGCTCCTATCACGCTTTATCAAAATTTAATTATTTTTTGCAAAAAATATTGAACCAAAATTCATTTTTATAAATAGCATTTCATTTTGAATGCTGTAATTCTCAGAGGTAAATCACTTGCTATAAAACAGGATAAGGTGTGTTAACTAATACTTCAACACTATTTGTGGTGTGATTCTGAACCGGTGTACGGAAATAATGTTTCAGACGCCACATTGCTTTGGGATTCGGAATCATTTTTATGTTCTCCACCACTCCTGAAAGCTTGTCGCTATATTTTTGGGACACCTTACATATATTTTTTTGTAACATTCATTGATATTTCAGCTTAGTTAACTCACTTAGTTTAACTTTTATTTATTAATGTTACGTAACTATATTTTAAATGTACAGGGTGTCCCATAACTATCTGTACAAAATTTAAGAGGAAGTAGGGCACATAAAAAGGAGTAAGAATCAAACAGCATTGTGGGGTCGGAAACGAGGTCTTCATGTAGCTGTTAATAATGATTTTGGGGCAAGTGCTGAAATAATAGTGAATTTTCTGACCATTGCTCATAAAAATCTAATGCACCTTTCACAGAGAACAAGTGACTAAAATCGATAGTCTAAAAATCCTCTTTCATTTCATGGATGAATTTTTTTTAGATAAGCCCATTGTTTATGAAACTTGGTAACGAAATTAGACGAACACTTCAATACTTTTTCCAAAATTTTTATCCACAGGTAAGTTAAAACTGCATTTTCGACCCCACCTTGCTATATGATTTGTTTGCTTATTTCTTAATCTTATCTTCCCTTAAATTTTCTTCCAATAGTTATTGGACACCCAGTATATTTATGCAGTTGTATTGTATATAAACAACGTCTTAATATTTTGACTTCAGGAAGCTTCGAAGCTTAATTTTATGACATAAAACATTATTTTATTTCGTAGAGGGAAAGAATAAATAAAAACTCATTTTTCTATGTAGATCATATTTATCTGTCATGCAATTTATCTCAATCTTTCAGAACCTCCATCTAATTTTGTTGCTTTGACAAGCACAATGCAGCAATAACGTTCGACAGAAGAGTAAATTAAATAAAAGGAAATCTGTCCAAAACAGTTTTAAGAGACGCGCAGTCTCTGCTTTTATAAAAGATCAATCAACTTTGATATCTGCTTCCAGAGTGGATGGCTTCACTGCACAGCTCTTTTATGATTAGAGCCCTTGTTAAGGTCTCCGTTTTTATAGGAAATCATTCGATTTATTGACATTTTTTGGCGGGAGGTGAGAAATTTTCTTTGTTGCATTGTACTGCTGCTATTTATGCCGTATATTTTCTTCTGATTTTGTTTCATTGATGTTAGAAGTATCAGAAAAATGCTACGCTGGAAAACCTACATTATTGCCTATAAAAAATTGTCTGTTTTCAGTATTGGAAATAGTATTAATGAACTCTTTATAAATAAAATTTTACTGACAGATGTCGGGTAGCAGAATACTAGAGAAATGTTGCAGTTGTGTTGTGAAACGTAAGATTTATCGTCATACTCGTTTTTCGAAAAAGAACTTTATTTAGTTTCACTTAGAAAGATCTCATGTGTCAATTCACATGAGAAATATCTCATGTGTCAATCGTATGTTTTGAATGAGTGCAATAACGATAAAAAATTTCCTGAAGTATTGAGAACACGTGAATTAATTTTGTCAAAACAAAATCGTTGTTATTAAACATGAGATGGCAGATATTTATGGAAGTTAACAGCTGTATTAGGGAGCTTTCTGGGTACTTGTGTATTATACCGTTAACATTTTCGCCAAAAATATTTTTCACCTAGTTGCGTCGCTAAGGTTGGGTTACCTTAAAATACTTCTGGTCAAATATTTACTACACGTTCGTTGCCACAAAATGTTGAACTCATCTTAATATGAATGTACGAATCCCTTTTATATATTTATTGCTTTAAATCTATGTACAAGCGCAAATAAAAAAGGTAGTATCTATTGGTTTTTGTTTTTATGGAAACTCGGGTGGTATGTAAATATTTGAACAGAAGTATTTTAAGTAAGGTGACCAGATTTTTCGGACATTTATAATTAATGCAATAATTAACAGTAATTTATTTAAAAAACAATGCAATAAAAAATGTCCTCAATTCCTGTTTTACATTTTGGAGACAATTTGAAAAACGCCCTGAAAATGCGGACTGTTCCCGGAAAATGAGGAAGTTTGGTCACCTTAATTTTAAGGTAACCCGACCTTAGCGACGCCAACTAGCCTATTACAACGATTTGTTAAACGCTTAAATTCCGTTAAGTCATAAAATCAATTTTAAAAATCAACCGCACACATAAAAATTAATTAATTTTTAAAGAAACACGATTTATTTTATCCACAGCAAAACATACGGTTTTTCGATGCGCATTATCGAGTGCGCAATAGCAACGGAACTGCAAACCCTTGGCAAGGAATCTCTTCGCTTGGCATGTCGACGGTATAATACACAAGTACCACTTTCTCTTTGCAGTCACGAAGGCTTTCAATAAAGACTGTATTTATCATTTTAAAAATTATACAGGTTTTAATTATACAGTTTTTTCCCTTTTATTACGGTTAAAAACAGTTATTTCAATTTAGAATGCAGAATCGCTGAAAAGAGGTTATAATGCATAAAAATGTATCACTTGTATTCAAAAAACATGATTGTCCACATGAATCACAATAACTGATACCAATATTTCAAATGCTAACAGTTAAACCACAAGTTCCATCTTATTGTAACCAACGTTAGAAACGGCAAATCCTGACATAAGAGATGAAGTACCAGGTTACCGAGCCATGCTCAGAATCTAAAGACTCCTTAAGGGTAAAATAATGAATACGTAAATGCCTTGGCACGTATCAATAATCTTCATGGTTGCCAAAGATTTTCATCGCTGTCGGATCACCCATACATTATCAGGTAAGCTTCGGTCGCATTCAATGTTACAATGGCATATACTTTGTTTTGAAGAGGGATACTAAATATTCGATGGTCGGTGCCATCAGAGTTGAGCAAAAAGTAGTTTGACGTAAGGTGCCTCCTTTCCTTTTGTAGCAGATCAGCGAGGGTATCAGCGAAGATCTTGGGCGATGCATTCACTAACAGCGTCTTCATTACTTCAGAAATATATCTGTCCATATTGAGGACGTTCAAATTCAGAATCAAGAATTTGAGTTGGTTGAACTGTCACATGAATGAGTTTATAAAAAAAATTCATCAAGTCCATCAAGTCTGCGAAAATACACTGTTCGCAACGTAGCAGTACACACCAAAAGCGTTAATAGTTTCACTCGTCATATACTGTGAACAAAGCCATTGTAAAGTATGCTTTCAAATTTCGAATTCTTTGAAATGTGGGTGACATCGAAGAAACAACCACACCAATTCATTAGGAAATTCGGAATGTCCTACATCAATCTTACAGTCCCCAAAATGGTTTCGGTTAATTTTTGTTTTTACTCTTCAGAAAAATGCAAAGCTCCAGGGTGAATGCAATCCATGTTAAAAAGTTTTAAACTATGATAGTAAGTATCCACATTTGTGGCAGCTTTGTAGATTATTAGTCATATAGCATACATTAGCCATATAGCATTACATAAACATAGATGCTATAAAAGTATAATCTTGCATAAATATGCTTTAAACATAATTTTCTTTTATAAACTCACGCTTAAGAAAATAAAAAGTTGGACCAGCCCTCAGAACAAGTCAAAACCCTGTATAAAACCTATATAAAACATTCAAACTTCCATATAAATCCGAATTATACGGCCCGCGATTTCGCTAACATCCTGAAGTCAGGCCCAGGAGGCCACTATCGTAAAGTTCTGCCCGCAACTTTTAAAAGGTTGTCCATACGATGATAAAATAAATGAGTTGAAATCATCAACTGCAGTGAATGAAAACTAAACTGATGGCTGATCATCTGCAAAATTAATTTGAATATCGGCTGCGAGCCCAATTTAGGAATCGATCGTATCATTTTTTCATCGGAGTTTCGAACATCGTTTCATTATAAACGGTTGACCCATTAAAAAAAAAAAAAAAAAAAAAATCGTCAGGGTAACTACATTTAAATATTTATCGTCAACTTGGCGGAATAAGGCAGTTAAAATAGAATTCAACCTAGTGCCGTTATTTAAAAAATGGAATCCAAAAATTTTAAATTTTAAATTTCGAGCGTTTTAGAGTTTTTTCAATCAATTGACCTAGCTCAATGGTTTCAGGGGCCGAAAAAACCCCCAGGTACGAAATTTAAAAAGAATCCTTAGAGCAGTTTTCGAGATCGTTCGGACATACACACACACCCACACACACACAAACATTCCTCGTTTAATATAAGAGCGGATATGAAAATTCTATAAAAAAAAAACTCAAATAACGTAATTGTTTTCGTATATATTAGATGTTTCTGTGTCTTACAGGAAGATCTTTCGTTTCTTTATTAGTCTATCATTTCACAATTGTAATACTGATAAATGAAAGATTATACATTGGTAGAAACAACAGAAAAACGCCATTTTTAAACGGATTGTTGCAATCTTTATAGCTCAGAATCAGTAAGAATTAAAAAAATTGTCAAAAATTAATAATAAGGTACCAGAAAATTGAATCGCGGGGATGGATGGGAAGTATTATTAAGTATGAATAAAATAAATTTCTCTACCATGTAAACATAAGCAAATGTAGAAATTTTTTGAATATGTACGGGGGGATATATTCCATTATTCAACTCTCTAGATACGCCCCTAACGCACTTTAAATTGCTAATGAGCTAACTCAGTACGATTAACCATTATTCTTTACGTTCATACGTTAAAAAAGGGTGGTGTGAGCTTGTTTATGTAGCTGACATTTATATAAAACAATACAGAAACTTTTAAGAATGAATATTAAAAATCTTGATTGATTTTTTAATTTTGTGTTTGAGGTAATAATTAAATTTCATATTGGATGAAAAGTTTTAAAAAACACCGAAGGAAATAAAATATACGTAACGTAATTTTTTATTTCACTTTATAGCTTTCCTATAACGAATAACTTTAACTGAGAGCGAAAACAAATGAATTGATAAAAAATAAGTTTGAAATGCCATTTATGCCATAAATAAGTAATTTAAAATAGATTTTTCTATGCGTTTTAAATATCAAAATGCTGAGAATCATTGCAACTGTGCCTAGTAATTATTTAAATTGACTGTAAGTTTTTATTTTCTTATGAGTAATTAGTTTAAAATCACATGCGTTATGTAAGGAAAATTGCTGGATAAGGTCAAAAAAGTTAAACACAGACTTAAAAAATGTCTTGATAGTGACGTGACTAATGTATTCAGAATAATTCAAACATTTATGAGAGAGAAAGATTTTATGTTGTTGTTTTTCTTTGCTTTTTTACTGTACCTAGATTTATTTATAATGTTACATGTCAGAAATATTATTGAGACTTTGAATTGATTTCAAATCTTTGCACTGAATGTATTTCTAACGTTCTGGCGCCACGGAGGTGCTCCTTTTAATTTAATTTAATTTAATTTAATTAATTAATTTATTTTTTAGTTTTCGTCACTACACTATCTAGTTAAAAAAGTTGAGAAGACATTTTACTGGCGTTCGGAATTTTATTCGAGGGCGTTACTGTTTGGGCAGCAACTTCAAATGAATTCTTAATTCTTTTTATAAAAATTTTAATTACCTGTTGATATTTTCTTGTGAAATCTGATATTTTTAACTCTATAACTAAGCTAATTACGTTAGCACTACCGTAATAAATATTCTTGTTCGATCGCAGGAAGATAGATATACGCAAGACAAGCAAGTATGAAATAATGTCAATTTTAAAAAAACTTTTATAATTAGGGATCGACCGATAGTATCGGCAACCGATAGTATCGGCGCCGATACCTCCAATTTTTTTAGGTATCGGTATCGGTTCTTTCGATTCTAAAAGTATCGGGAAAGTATCGGTTTCTGTTGCTTTCATCCGTTTTCACCGATACTTTTCAACCGATACTTCGCTTTTCAGAAAAAACCACGCAGGCGCAACACCATTCTAGAATCTTCATTTTGGTAATGAGATGAGAGGCGTCGTTTCATTGGCACATTTGTTTGTGAGAGTGTTTTCGAACTGTTTTTTTTTTTCTTTTTTAATTCTAACCATCGCTAAATGGATGTCGTATCACCAAGTGTGGTCGAAATTATGGACGAAGAATCGTTAGATGGCAGTTTAACAGGACAGTCGCCTATTCTTCTAAATTATTTTCAATTGGTGCCCAACACTAAATACGCTCTCTGCAAGAATTGAAAAAAAAAAAAAAAATGTCGAGAGGTAGGCTGTAGTTTTACTTCAGTTTTATAAACGTTTATTTTCTCACTGTGTTGACACAATTGAATCTCCCTATAACGAACTCGCTCGGTTCCAGTTGAAAAATTCGCTATAGAGAAAATTTTGTTGTATAGAGATTTTTGCAGTTATTTCAGAAAATATTACAAACTTTTTAGTTAATTCGATGTTTAAAAGTATTAAATTATAACTTTCAATTAAAAATAAATTGGTATTTATTATAAATTTGTTAAACTTACGGTTTCTTACTTTTCAATTGTATAAATGAAATGTTCAAAAGTAAGGACAATCCACGAATTTAGACAATAAAATATGCAGTGCACTTACGTTTATTTTACTTCAAAATTCCGTTATTTTACATTGTTTTGCATTCTGTGATTTTAAATTTCACATTTTAAGTCCGCTGAAAATAGAGTGAGGCACATTTTATTCCATTTAGAAACCTCTTTTTAATGGTTTTGAAAGTTTGAAGCATTAAAGTTTGATGTGGTTTTGGTCGTGAAGCGCAGGGCCTTGTTATTATATGGGGAAATCGGGACTTTGCACAGGGCCCCCGACTTGAAAGGGCCCTCAATTTTAAATGTTTTTTCTGCAATATTCTTTTTTATATCAAAATTTTATGAAAAGTTTAAAAAATTTCATAGTTTGGGGCCCCAAAATCTATCAATGCCCGTTGCCCCCAGTTGGTCATAATCGGGCGCTGTTGAAGTGTCTTCATTATCGGATTCCGTTTCACTTTCCTGGTCTCCTTTTTATCATCTGTTACTCTTCCACTAAGTGCTCTTTTCGAAAATTAAAATTTGCTTCAAAACTAACAAAAAAAAATCAAAGGTAAATCTGAAATATTCGCTTTGGGAAGATAAGGTCTTCGTTATATAGAGAATGTTTATAGTGTTATTTAAGCCTTAAAGTTACGTTTCCATGAAAAATTTCGTTATAGGGAGAAATTCGTTGTAAGGAGTCTTCGTTATAGGGAGATTCTACTGTATATATAGGCTTTTGATATCGTTGGAGAGTGTCTAGCTCTTGATATAGATTTCACGCTTAAGAGACATGCTTTAAATTTTTATTTTAAAAAATTGGCGCAAGGACATCTGATTCGGCTTGGGTATGATATAGATATCAAAATTGATGAGGGAGACGGTCCCTGACATCGTTTGATATTTCAGGGGATGACGAACTTTAAAGTGCTAAAGCAGGTATGGGCAACCTTTGAAAAGTTGTGGGCCAAACTTTAGGATATTAGCGAAGTCACGGGCCAAACCAACACCTCCTAGATAGAGAAGGCCTGAGAACAGAAACTTTTATGTCATCAATAGGTCTTCTACAATGACGTCCTCACAGTTTTACTTTCACAAAGTAAAACTATTTAAAATTTCTGGTGAATGTTACAAATTTTAGAAAGTATTTTCAATTGAAGGTAAAAAATAAAATACCTGTCTGATAAAAAATAATTTATTATGATCTATTTCTGTATCATATTACACAATTAGTGATAGTTAAAATTTCCTATTTATCGTAAAACTAAATTTTGTATCTTAAATCATTAAAATGTTTTATGCGGGAGTAAATTCACCACAAACTTTGAATACTTTTACTTAGTGAAAATAAATGTATGATGACGTCATTTTAGTGGACCTAGTGATGACGTGAAAGTTTCTGTTCTCAGGCATTGTATATCTAGGTGGTGTTGGCCAAACCTGCGGATTTTAGAGAGGTGGCGGGCCGTATAATTGAGATTTATATGGGATATTGAATGGTTTATACGGAGTTTTCAAATGTTCCGCGGGCCGGCGGTTGTCCATATGTGTGTTAAAGTGCAATATTTCGGCCTTCGAAATACGTTTGGGGAATTTGCTTCTATTTAGCTTATAGAACTTGAGAATGTGGTGGGAAACTATTTTATATAACTTATATTGGTTATCGTTATGTAGTAGTGGGTCGCGAAAAAAAAAATCTAGTTGAAGATTTTTTGAAGAGTAGGACAAACAAGTTTGAGAACCACTGCTCTAGATCAAGATTTTCTCAGTGTTAGTTCGAAATGCCCCCCCCCCTTTCGACGATGGCACCCAGACCTTGCTTACCGTACCGCGCCGAACACTGAAGATCAATTTCATTAAATATGGATAAAGTAGCAACTTTTTTTTAAGACTTGAAAATTGAATTTAGTTTATCATTTTTGGATTTTTCTTTAACCTTCATTTAATCTCGTCATTTTAAAGCATCTTTTATTTAGACCTTCCAAGGCGCAGCTTGAAAACGAGCAAAAATATTTTGCTTCATATTGTAGCTGTTTCAATGACAAAATTAATGGTGCTAAAATTATAAACGAAACCTATATGTAAAAACAATTTATTCCTTTTTTTTGTGTCGCAAAGAAGTTAACTTTTTGGCAGTGACTTGAAAACTGACGACTCCCGTATCTTTAATTATGTTGGTCCAGATGTTAATGATTCATTTTTAAAACATTACAAAATATCAAAAGTACGAATTATCAAACACTTAATGATTTTATTATCTATCAGATTAATGAGAGAACGTAGGATTTGTGTATCATTCTGTTTTGAGAAGTGTAATAATTATCAATATCTAATAATTATTTATATTGTTAATTTAAAAAGTTAAAGCTGTATTAGTATAATTAGTAATACTAATTATTATTTAGTTTATTTCAAATTTTGGCGTAAAAAACATATTTCTTGTGAATATTATTTGGTTTATATGTAAGGAAAACACAGGACTAATCGGTGTGTACCTGTTCTTCGTACGGAAAAGATCAAATACATGGATCCTTCCGGATTAATTGTGACTTAACCCTGTCCAGAGAATCCCTGTCAAAGAATTCAGATTTTCAAAAAGAACTTAAAAATGATCATATGAGTTCATATTAAACAGAAATCTTGCTAAAACATTTAATAATTCACTTAGTGGTTAAATAATTGGAGCAGATAAATAAAACCAATAATTAATGTGAACTTATGCATTTTAAGGGAAGAATTTACACGTATTTAATGAACAATATCTAAATACATATGTACTTACATAATACTGTACAGTTTATACATTATCACAATTTAATGCAGTTTAAGTAATCTAAGAAATATTTTCATGTGTGAAAGAATTCTAATTAAAGAAAATCTAAATAAAAATTGCAAGAAAGACACATATAGTAAGAGCAAGCAGGAAGCTGTTTTGTGTCTAATATGGAAACCTTTTATCTGGCTCATAGCAACAATTAGGCGACAAAATAGAGGTTAAGAAAAATTGATTTAAATATTTGCACCAGCCGGCACTGGAAATGAAATGGTTTATCTTATACCCCTTTAACTCCCACCCCCCGTGTTTGTGTTCTGTCAAGCCTAAATGAGGGGCATCTACCTATAGGGGGGGGCTTGGGCGGAGGACTTTTTAAGGGAGTCTAACGCATATTCACTTAACATCTGGAGAAAATCGCCTAAAACTCTAGACCGCTAGATCGACAGCCACGCGAGGAGAAAGAATTCCGAACCTGCACACTAAGACGCTTCCCAGTGCTCAGCTTTTTATAAATTCGGCCATTCGTCGGCATGATTTGAATAGAAAAGAAAGACTAGAACTACTGTAAATTCACATTTCAAAATGTATCCACTGCTTTTTCTTTTTAATGCTTTCTACTGGGATCAAATTTCATCATTCTGTTATTCATTTTAACGAGAACTACACTCTCGTTAAAAAAACTGCCCAACAGATGTGGGTTTAAATGACATTAAATTATGTAAAGTATCGGTATCGGTTAAGTATCGGTATCGGCCGATACCATAACTTAAAAGTATCGGTATCGGCTATTTCTGAAAATGAATTTATAGGTAAAGTATCGGTATCGGTCATCGGCGAAAATGTGGTATCGGTCGATCCCTATTTATAATGTATTTGTGATACTTATCGTAAATATACATATACACTGTTAATAGAAAGGTTGTTCAACTTTTCAGTATGAAATGGTGCTGCAATCTTTCTACGGGGAAACGTTGCACCATAATTTATTACTTATCTGATCAATGGAACCAAGTCATGATGAAACGTTTCACCGGGTAAATCTATATTCTTCGCCCGAAAGAATATTTTTTTCTTAGTCGTATGATTAAATCTAATTCCATCGCTGTGGTATCTCACAAACTAAGAATTTTTTTACTCGTGTCATAAACTTGCAGATATTATTTTTAGACATATAGTGAAACTGAAAAATAATGACACAAGAACTATGTCAGAGTTACTTCCGATCTTAAAGAAATAACGTAAAAAAGTATTGTGCATACAGATCTATTTACTTTCAAAACACCTAATTTCTACACAATAAAATTATGTCCGTTCGTTTTGAGCTCTACGGCTGTACAATAACTTCAAATGTTGTGAACAGCTTTTTATTTTAACTTGTAATTCGTAACGAAGAAGAATTTTGCAAGAGAAAGTGTGTTTAAATCGGTCCAGTGGTGTGCTTAAGTTTTGTTGTATCTTAACTTGTAATTCGTAAAGCAGGAGAATTTTGCAAAATAAACTGTGCTTGTATAAGTCCAGTGGTGTTTTTTTTAGTCCAGAGAAAAACACGCATTTAAGAATTGCCTTTATATATAGATAAATATATAAGTAAACTCCCGATTATCCGAGGGCGGATTATTGTTTACCGTTTTGTGGTTCATCTGCAGTCACCCACGATCTTTTTTTTTTTTTTTTTTTTTTTTTTTTACGGCGATTATTTACTAAAGTAAAACTCGGATCCTATTATTTTCTACCACTACCCTCCCCCCCCCCCCTCAATTTGCAACAAGATGCTGCTATAAAATACTTCAATCGCAAATAAATAAAAGGAGCTTCGAAACGGAAAATCAAAAACTATTAACTGACATTTTTGGAAAAAATTAAGAATACCATCTGCGAAGTCGCAATTCTATGTGTGTAAGTATGTATCTACAACTGTTATGATTCTTAAAAATGGTTTGAAATCATTTTTGCGTTGATTTTTGTCCTTTTACACCTGTTTTGCGGATTATGCACGAAATTAGCTTATCTGTGGTTATCGCGTTACTCTATTCCGCGGATAATCGGGAGTTTACTTATTCATCACCTTGAGATCGTTACGCAAATTCAAATTTCCTTCATTTCCCGCCGACACGGTTACAAGGAAAAACAGTATTATCGCTCTTCGAGAAGAAAGAAAAGTGAAAGTGTTAATGGGAAAAGAATGTTTTGGTCCTAACTCTTTCTAGTTATTGGTTGCATTTAGGATTTAAAAAGTTGTAAACCTCATCCAGACTACAGGAATCATCTAGCAAAAAACCACTCTTAAATTGGCCCATGGCAGGATTTTAGTGTAGGGCGAAAACAGACAGTTGAACATTGCCTTCGCTAAAGTACCCTCTCTTGAGAGGGGAATAAGGCTTACTTTGGCAGTCACTATTATGTTAACACTATAGTTAGTTATTTCGTTCGAACATATGAGAATATTGCACATTCACGTTACCCAATATTTCGAGTTCATTATTTTTCGATACGAAATTGTCTTTGAAACTGTCTAAACTATTAAGTCCTGCACTTTTCTAGGACGAAAACTCGATTGATTACATTGAGAAGAAGGTATGGGTCAGTTCAAACATTCTACCAGCAAAGTCCTGCCGAAATCGACATCGAAGTCCAAAACCTTCTGGGACATTGAAAAACACCTGATCAGCCATACTACACCTCATTACGCTTTAAACACCTTATTTACACCTCATTTATTTATCCATTACCCTTTGGTAGAACCTTCTATGGTATTCCCAAATATTCTTCAAAATATTTAACCTCGATTTCTAACTCAATTTCCAACTGCTTTACTGACTTTGCATGAGAGAAAAACGTTAGACATTCTCGAACATTTTAGAACATTCAAGAACATTCTAGACAGTCTCGGTAGTTTCGGCACTCTACGTACTAAAGCTACCCCACCGACTTCTTTTAAAAAGTCCATTGATGACATGTTTTTTGAGTCCCCACATCTCGAAACCCGATTCCTGGA